>BTHU01000010.1:19419251-19730962 GCA_036184795.1 Tokudaia tokunoshimensis | reverse complement strand
GCCGGCTTGGGGGCGGAGGCAACGGGGTGGCGTCGAAAGAGAGCGCCGGCTCCCAGACGAGCCTGGGACGCCTTCCGGCCCAGGCATCCCCGCCCTTCCCGCGGGGTTCCCTGCTCTGCTCCCCGGCCGCTCCCCACTTTGACCCCGAGGCATACAGTCAGTTGTGTGAAGAGTCTGGGCTTGAAATGGGGTGCAGTTAGGCGCTCAGGAAGGAACACCCTTAAAAGGGGCTGGTCTGCATTCGTTCTTTGGGTTTCTGAAGGGGTCACTAGCCACCCCGGGCCTCCGAACGGAGAAGAGCCAAAGGGAGAAGGCTCACTGCCTAGCGCAAGCGGCGCCCTTCTGAGCGGAGCGCGCTCCCGCCCTTATCCTAATTTAGATCCCACACCTGCTCGCCTTTCCTGCTTCCGGAGCCCACGCTGGACCCTCCACCTCTCAGACAGGCTGCTTGGCACGGGCCAGACTCTGCCTACACTAAATGCTGCTCCGCTGGGAGGGGCCTTATCCTCATACTCTCGCCTCTTTAGCTTCGGGAGGAAAAGTCCTTTTCTCAGCCACCCAAGGTGTTTAGATTTGCGCTCACATCTACGTGACCGTGTCTACAGCTTCGAGACTGTTGCGTACCAGCCCTCTAGCTTCAGATAAAATAAAACTCCGAAATCACGTACTGTGAGACCATCCTTGGTTCTTCACTCTTCAGCAAACAGTTATGGAGGTCGTTGGTAGATGTTTCGAAGCGGTTAAGACCACACGTTCGTTCTGAATTTAACTAGGTGGACCAGGCGAAAAAGCTTCTTACGCCTACGCTCTTTTGTCCATTGCCAGAGGCAAAATGATAGATAGTACCTATCTCATTGGAAAGACTAGCAATTAAGTTTTTGCCCAGCCACTCTTTTTACCACAAAACTAAGAAGGTGGAGGCAGGAGGATTTCTGTGAGTTGAGGCATCTACATAATCTACATAAATACTTTCAGAGCTACATAGTGAAACTCTTGTCTCAGAAACAAAACAGAAGCTAGCATGGAAGTCAGCTATGGGAGACTCTCAGGTGTCGGATAATCTTAACTTGTATTGTCTTTTGGTTTTACTCCTTTGACACATGGTCTCATTATGTAGCCCATCCTGCCTCAGCCTCCCAAGTGCTGGGATTACAGTACTGTGTTGACATACCAATTGTTACTCTGTCTTTTTTTAAAACTGGAGAGACGGATGTGGGTGTTAGGAACCAAACATTTGTCCTTTTGGTTGTGAGCCTAGCCTCTAAAGGCTGAACCATCTTTCCAGCACTGACTGTTATTTCAGTTTTACTATTTTTAAATGATTCTTTATAATGTCTTCACTGTCATTACAAATTTAACATTAAAAAAATGTTATCGGCACAATCCCGATGCTGAGAGACAACGAATAGGACAATTGTGCTTCCTCAGGGAGTCAGTCTCCCCGGGGTGGGAAGACTTGAAGGAAAATAATTGAAATTTCCTGTGGTTAAAAAAGGAAAGAGGCTTACTGGGTTCAGAGGTGGGTAGAAGACTTCAAGGGATGGAAACGAATGATCTGAAAAGGCCACGGTGGCACCTACATAAAGGTAAATTTCAGAATGTGAATCAGATTGAACATCAGCACTGGAAACAAAAATAATGTGGCCAGGTGTGGTGGCAGAGGAATTGGAGGCCAGCCTGGTCAGAGTCACTTTCTGTCTCAGTACATAGTGGCAGGATGGAAAGAGAGACAGAATACGGATTAGGCTAAGGACTGGCTGGAACATGGGGAGGTGTAGGGCAGGCAGCAGCAGGATATGAGCAGACTGGAAGATCATACAGGTTCAAGTATATGATGGAGTTTGTAGGGTTGAGCCTTACAGACAATGGGGAGAGTTGTGGTATCCTCTGGCCAGACTTGTGTGTATACAGCATCACTCTGTATTCTGGAGTCTAGCTGGCTGACCTCCTGTATGGAGTGAAGGAGATGGAAAACATCTTGAAGACGGAGAACTTGCTGGAGGTCATGACAAGATGATAGATCTGGTTTCAGAGAAACTAGGATCACTGTGGGACCAGATAGTGGAGACTCAAAAGATGGTTGAACTTGGAACAGGATCAGAGTGAGCCCGGCTTTTGGGAGTGGACAGAGTATGGCCTCAAACCTCACCTGTTGCTCACCTCCATTTCAGGGTCCTTCTTCGTAGTAAGACTGTTTTTCCTTATCAAAATAGTGCCTTAAAACCTTTGCCTTAAGGCATTCGCACATTCAGAAGAACCCTTCTGGCTCCTCCCTGTCTCTCTGATCGTGTCCTTATACCCCCCACACAGAACTTCCAAGTAATGGACCCAAATCACTGAGCACTTGGCCATGGCTGCTGTGTGGTGGTGATCTGTGGGCACATGACCTGGTTCTGTACCAGTTAATGAATACTAAAGTCTGAGCTGATTCTGGCTGTGTGTGAGGCCTTTGGGGTTACAGTGAGGAGCAAAGGAGACACAGAGGCCTTGTCTTGGTAGAGCTTGCAGTTCAGCAAAGTCTGACATAGAAGACGCAAGTGTGAGGAAGACATTCAGTCTGCCCCAACAAAGGACAGAAGGAAGTACTTCCCCACCCTGCCCAGAGAAAGACTTTTTTTTTGCTTGCTTGAATGTCTGTGCACCACCTGAATTCAGTGCCTGCAATACCCACAAGAGGGCACCAGAGCCTCTAGATCTCGAGTTACAGACCGTCAGGAGGCCACATGTGGGTGCTAGAACTTGATCATGGGTCTTCTGGAAGAACAGCCAATGATGTCAACAGTGAGCCATCTCTCTAGTTCCCAGACAGACTTTTTTTTTCAATTATTGTTGTTGTATGAAACAAGGTTTCATTATGTAGGCTAGCCTTGAGCTCACAGATCTAAATGCCTCTACCTCCACTGCTGTGGGATTAAAGGCATATACTACCACTCTCAATCTTAGAAAGACTCTTAAAGGGCTGGAGAAATGGCTCAGTGGTTAAGAGCACTGACTGCTCTTCCAAAAGTCCTGAGTTCAGCAACCACATGGTGGCTCACAACCATCCGTAATGAAATCTGACGCTCTCTTCTGGGGTGTCTGAAGACAGCTACAGTGTACTTACATATAACAATAAGTAGCCGGGCAGTGGTGGTGCACGCCTTTAATCCCCAGCACTTGAGAGGTAGAGGCAGGTGGATTTCTGAGTTTGAGGCCAGCCTGGTCTACAGAGTAAGTTCCAGGACAGCTAGGGCTACACAGAGAAACCCTGTCTCAAACAAACAACCCCACCCCACCCCCCCAAAAAAAACCTCTTAAATGATGTCCAGAGCCAGGTGGCTGTGATGCATACCTTGAATCCCAGCATTGGAGAGGCAGAGGTAGGCAGATCTCTGTGAGTTTGCAGGCCAGCCTGGTCTACAGAGTTAGCTCCAAGACAGTCAGGGATACACTAGAAACCCTGTCTAGAAAAAACAAATAAATAGATTAATAGAAAAAGATAAACTAAAGAAATAAACAGCGTCCCGAATCACTAAGCAAATCACTAATCAAAGAGGTGAAGATTATTTTAGGCAGAGAGGCTGCGGAAATTACTAAGCTGGTGAAATGCTTGTCTGATAAGCATGAGGTCCTCAGTTCAGTTTCTAGAAGTCTAGTGAAAAAAAGTCAGATGTGGTGGTACGTGGAACCCCAGAGCTGGGAAGGTGAAAGCAGACAGGTCAGTGGGTCAGTGGGTCACTGGCCAGCCAGCCAAACAGGCACCTTGCACATAAGAGACTCTCAAAGGAAGTAGGGGACATCTGAGGAACCACACTTGGTATGAACTCAGTGCTCCACATACATACAATGTATTCTAGGCAGATAGGATGGGTGGAGTGACCAGCAGAAGCGTTAGACCCGCCCTTGCCTCATCGCCTGTGGTCTACAGTTCACCAGGCCCTTACTTGTGGCATTTTTTTTCTTAGATGTCAAATTATTCAAAAGCATCTTAGATGCTGGATGACTGTGATGAACAAGCAAGTTAACTGTCTTCAGCTTGGGGAAAGACACCACAAATAGGTAAATCCACAAGCAAGGAGACGAAGGCCTCTAGAGACAGTAGTTATCTGTGAGGTGACGGCGTTTGAGCTGAGGTCTGGAAATGAGAAAATCAGTTTTGTGGATTGGGTGGAGAACAGAATTCCACGCAGAGAGCAAGAAGTGCAAAGATGGCGGTGGTGGCGCAGGCTTTAATCCCAGCATTTGGGAGGCAGAGGCAGGTGGACCTCTGAGCTTAAGGCCAGCCTGGTCTACAGAGCAAGTTCCAGGACAGCCAAGGCTCCACAGAGAAACCCTGTCCCAATAAAAACAAAGTCCAAAGACCTCTGATACACATACTTGAATTAGAGGACAGAGTCCTTGGCTGGACCATTGTGAGTGATTAGGAAGAATGTTGTGAGAGAGAGAGAGAGAGACAGAAATGTATGTATGTAATTTTTTTTGAGATAGGATATTATATAGTCCAGGCTAGCTTCAAACTGAGTATATAGCCAAGGATGACCTTGAATTCCTGATCTTCATATTGCCACCTCTCAATATTGGGATTACAAGGAGCAGCTACTGGGCCAGTCTTCAAAAACACGGTATTTATTTTTGTGCTGCTGGGGACTGAACCCATAGACTTGTGCACATTAGACAAGCACTCTGCCACTGAACTGCATCCCCAACCTCCACGATAAGTTTTGAATAGAGAAGTAATCACAATTCTTGGTTAGTTGGTACCCTAGAACATGTAATGCTTCAGTGACAACCTTCTGGGTGTTGAGTGGCTGGGGTATTACACACTGGGTGTTGGCATTACAAATACATGTCAACACACCTAGTCTTTTCTTTTCTTTTTTTTTTTTTTTTTTTTTGGTTTTTCAAGACAGGGTTTCTCTGTGTAGCCCTGGCTGTCCTGGAACTCACTTTGTAGACCAGGCTGGCCTCGAACTCAGAAATCCACCTGCCTCTGCCTCCCAAGTGCTGGGATTAAAGGCGTGCGCCACCACTGCCGGACACCTAGTCTTTTCAGTTTGGTTTTTGGTTGTTGTTGTGTACAGTTGTTTTAGATTATTTATTTATTTATGAATCAGACAGGGTCTGTGTAGCCCTAGTTGACCTCAAACTTACTATGTAGTTCAGGATGGCCTCAAACTTGTGGTAATTCCCCTGCCTCAGCTGACCAAGTCCTGAGATTTCACACTTAGATTGTCTCCTCTCGCTCTCTTTCTTTCTTCCTTGCAACTAGGTCTGTCTATATTACCCAGGCTGGTCTTGAACTCTTGTACTCAAGTAACCCTTCTAAGTAGTACCACAGGTAAGCTCCACCTTAGATTTCTGTGTTTGGGTTTTTGAGATAGGATCAGACTGGCCTCAAATCCCAGGCAGTCTTCCTGACCCACCCTCTTGAGTACTGAGATTACAGTGATATCTCACCATACACAGTTTCAAATTTGGCTTTAAGACAATTTTACCTGCTGTGTGCAGAATATATTTATTATAAGGAACAAGACTAAGCAAGAAGATCAATTCCAGGTCTTTCCAAAAACTGAACAATGGCGGTGGCTTTAGAAGGATGGAAATGTCCCTGTGAAGAAGGGAGGTGGGCTTGAGAGGGGTTTAGAGAGGGAAATAGCTTCAGGTGATAGATGAAACATGGAAGTGAGGCAGGGAGAGGCGTGGAGACTGCTACCCCGATTTCAGGCAAGGTTGTTGTCTATACATCTGCACAAGAACCAGATCTTAGATAACTTTATGCTATTGTTACAAAGTACTACAGACTGGGTACATTATAAACCATAGAAATATAGCTTCCACACCTCTTATCAGCACAATGGGACCATTCATGAACAAGCACATACAGGATAGGGGGTGTATGGGCAAACTCACCCCTTTTCATCAGGTCTCCAACTCCCATAATGCTTTAATCCATTTCTGAGGGACAGACTCTTGTAATCATATCATCTCGTGGAGGTCCCACTTCAGGGGACTTATGAGACAGCTCAGCAGGTAAAGGTACCTGCTACCATACATAATACCCAGAGCCTTGATCCCTGAGACCTCATGTAGTACAAAAAGAACCGAATCCAACAAGTTGTTCTCTGGACTAACGCGCACACTCACACATACACACACACAGTGTAGTTTTTAAAATGTTCCGCCCTTTTACTCCTACCGTTATCATTATAGATTTCCGACTTGAGTTTGGAGGAGACATTTAAGCCACAGCAAGCAGTGCCCACAGATGCCACCTTTTATTTGTGGAGGCAATCTCACTCCACAGCACAGGCTAGTTTTAAACTTGTGGTTCTTCTCTAGTTTCGGTCTCCAGAGTGCTGAGATTTACAGGCAGGTGCTACCATGCCTGGCTGAATACTACCTTTTGAATGGCTTCCTCTGGGTAAGACCTAGAGATTCAGGAGAGATACATGAATACCCAGAAAGAATGACTAGTGAGGGCTGAGACAGTGGCAGTCAGAGAGTGGGACACAAGCCAGTGTCCCCTGGAGTATAGACAAGTATGCTAATGACTGGAGAATAGACTGGGGAGTAGGGACTTCTGAAGTGTGGAGCAGCATCAGTGGGAGCTTTTTGCACAGATCCATACCTTTCACCCAGCTAACTGTCCAGGAATCTAGTCCAAGCCCGAACAGGCAAGGCAGGTCCTAATCCAGACAGCAAGTTCTCTGGTTCCAGCAACTTCTTATCATTAGTCTGGGTAGAGTTAGGAGAGTCACAGCTAAGCCTGGCTCTTCCTAAGTCATCAAAAAAGGCTTGCAAGGCCTGGATGAGCCCTTCACCCCAGTGCTTAATTACCTCATTTCCTAAAGCACTGCCATCTAGGTGGAAAGCTAGCTATCTACTCTGCAACTTCCCAAGCCCAAGTTAACAAGCTGAACTGATAAAGTTCGGGAACAAGGTGAAGGCAGGTCACCCGTAGAAATCTTCAGGAAAATGGCTCCAGAAAGGAGAAACAAACTGGCTTCAAAGGCTTTATGTCAAGCCTGTTACTGGGTCACCCCTGCCACCCACTTATTTATTCCAGTGACCAGACGGAAGTCAAACCTTTGTTTTTCACTTTATTATACAAAAAAAAAGGGAAAACAAAACCTCCACAGTGGGCCTTAATCTGGGACAAACATGTCTAAGCCGCTCCCATGGTACAAATTCAAGTGTGGTGGTTGTTGAAGCCTACAAAATACTCCTTAAATATGAGAAAAAGGAGAAGGGTCCCAGTGCCGAAATATTCCCTGGGCAACCTCTGACAGCACCAACACCCCCCACCCCCACAGCCCTGTCTGTGAGAATTTTCCAATACTTGCAATGGGAGGAACACATGTTGTGTTCAAAGTTGTTTTTAAGTGAAAACACGTTTCACTCAAGTGTAACAGTCCAGGGTGTCTAAACAAGGAGATGGGTCTCTCGGCAGGCCCTCTCGGGAACTTAAAACCCTGGTACTAAATTTTAGAATAAGGACAGTGTAGGGGAATGGGAGGAAATCTTCTCTTTAGGAATCTCCATCGCATGGTCCAGGCAAATGTCTTTACCTTCAAAAGGGGCTGGCAGCCAGGCTGCGGCCTACTTTCTGTGAGGGGCCTGCTTCCCACCCCTGGCTTTCATTCAAGAGGCAAAACCCAATAGCATGAACAAAAATTCTGGCCAACATAGTAAAAATGAAAATCACCACAGGTAAGGTGTCTTGGATTATAATGTCAAGGGACTGACCCCAGAAGTTTTGAAGCTGCTGGCAAGGGGTCAGAGGACCAGTTGCAGAAAGCACCTTCTGCAGCCCCTTCCCCAGATACAGGGGTGGAGGCAGGAGAGGGGGAGCAGACCTGAGAAATCAAAGGAAATGGGGTGGCCAGAGGCTATGGGGCAAGGCAGGACACATGTAGGTAGAAGATCTCAGGACACTTCCTGAAGCCCAGGGGACCAGAGAAAAGCTTTAAGGCTCATGCCACGGTTTGCCCCTCCCACGTTCCTGCTGGACAGCACAGACCTGCAGCAGCTCAGGGAACCATGGCCTTGGCAGAGGCGAACTAAGTATAGGAAGCATTGGTGGTTCCCGTGCCCTCCACAGTAGACCCAGAGGGCAGGCACAGTGGAAGATTGCAGGGAGGGCCTTGGTTTGTTCCTGCTAGGGACACCATCTCCCAGGCCTTTACCGACCCTTTTTCCAGATTTGAAGAGGCGGGTTCTAGGACAGATCCCTAGACACACACACACACACACACACACACACACACACACACACACACTCTCACTCTCCCCCCCCCCATCCACAGGTGCAGCCATGCTGTATTGCTCTCTCTCACACACTCTATGCATATCAAGACCATTTTTTAAGTCTCAATCCACCCCACCCCAAGCCCTCCCACTCCCAGAAATGACAACAGAGACGGCAGCCGAGATCGGTAGGAAACGTCTCGTTGACAGCTCAGAGCTTAAAAAAAAAATATATACACATATATAAAAAACACTCTGCCCCTCCCCCATGAATGGGTCCCGGCAGCTCCATCCTGCAGGGACAGGGAAGAGGGACGGAGTCACTGCCTGCTCTCTTGAAGGCAGCACCCTTCTCTCCCTCCAGTTCAATGCGGGGTCCAGGTGGCGAGCCTGGGCATTTGGGAAGGAAAGGTTTCCCGCCCCCGAACATCCACCTTGCTGCAGGCTGCAGGTGTGGAGGGCCTCGCCAAACTCTTTAGGACACGCTCCCACCCCCAAACTCCCCGGTCCATTGTCCATGCCAGAACTGCAAGTGCAGAAGAGGGGTGGGGTGGGCCAGTCCAGCGCTGGCTCAGTAGGATGGTTGCTATCCCTGGAGAACCCGAGGCTGAGGCTCCAAGGCTGCAGAGTCCTAGCCTGGGCTCACGCAGCCTCCTATCCCCCCCTGAATTTTTTTTTTAAAGGAAAGAAAGAAAGTGGGGGATTCTGGGGGGGGGGAGGGGACAGAACATAGGGAGAGACAAAGGTTGTCAGTTGGGGAGGTGAGCTCTGCAGTGGCTCTCCTGGGCTGCCTGCCTGCCTGCCTAGGGTGGAGGCTGGGCCTCAGTTGGAGTCAGAATCTGAGGAGTCCCCTGAAGATGAAGAGCTGGAGCTACTGCCCTCAGACTCATTGTCTTCATCCTCATCATCATCCTCGTCGTCGTCTTCGTCGTCAT
The DNA here is from genome assembly GCA_036184795.1 of Tokudaia tokunoshimensis. NCBI lineage: Eukaryota > Metazoa > Chordata > Mammalia > Rodentia > Muridae > Tokudaia > Tokudaia tokunoshimensis. The sequence goes on along the minus strand of BTHU01000010.1, from coordinate 19,721,801 downwards.
CATCATCCTCGTTCTGGGAGAATAAAGACCCTGCCGTCACCGAGTGGCCCTCCTGGGGTCTACAACCCCCACTTCCACCATGCCAGCCGCCTACCTACCTCATCCCCATCCTCGCTTTCATCTTCACTGCTTGACTCAGAAGAGTCCCCGCCATCCTCGGACGAGTCGCCATTCTCATCGTCTTCCTCTTCCTCCTCGTCATCGTCATCCTCATCTTCGTCGTCGTCGTCCTCCTCAGACTCCTGGGAGGCATGGAGACGCATCAGCAGCTGGATACATCCGCCTTGTCGGACCCTGCCCAAAGCCACCCACCCATCCTGGAGGGACTCCTTACCGACTTGGACTGAAGGGTAGTCCGGCTAGACTTGGGGTTTGGGCCTCGAAGCTTGGTCATGTTCTTACGTTTCTGCCAGAAGGGATGGGAATGAGAAGAGGGCGGAAGTAAGTCCCAGCCCCTGCAGAGTCCCTCCAACCTCCCCCTCCACTGCCTTGCCCTTGCTCACATTGGAGATGTATTCTTTGTACGCTGCGCGGTCCTGGGGAGACAGGCTCTGGGGAGAGAGAACTGGGAATCAGATCAAAGATCATCCTACGGCTGGCTGCATACGCCGACGTTCACTGGGCAGAGCTCCCATATACTTCATCTTTACACTCAGTCACCTAGACTTTGCGTCCCTGCAGAGAACTCTTAGGGGCTCAGAACATAGCTCCCGATTCTGTCACAAGCACCGCTCTCTGAGTTATCCTGAACTAGCAGTCTGTTTTCATAGCAACCCCCCACCCCCATCGGCTCTGTCCGAACGGTAGCCTGCACTTAGGCTTCTTTAACGGAAAGTCTCCCCCATGACTCATCAACCCCATCTGGACCCCAGTCTTTGAACCATGGTTGAAATGACAAGGACTGACAAAATTCTTGAGCATTTAATTCGCGCCATCTCTCTGGGTCTTTGGTTAGCCTATTTGAGTGACAGACAATTCTCCCTGGACAGAGCTGACCATTCAACCAAAGCAGTGAAGACTGCCAGAGACTGCACGCCTAGCCAGGCCCTACAAGTCTCCTGGTCCTGGCTGGAAGGGAGAACATGCAGTCTACGTGAATTGTCTAGTATGTAACCTTGGCAAATGACTTAATAACTTGGCTTGCTTAGCTTTAAAACTCTCAGTACCCACTGCCCTGCAGGACTTCCGAGTCCCTGTAGAAGATATGGCTGAGGGCAGCTTGTGCGCCCGCCTCCCTTTCCCTTCCAGGACACCTTTGTCCTCTCACCTTGACCCAGAGGTCCAAGTGCACCTTGTACTGCCTCTGCTGCTCCTCCGCCAGCTTTTTATAGTGTTCCTTCTGGCTCTGGGAGATCCGCTGCCAGCGGCTGCCAATCTCCACCATGCGCTCCTTCAGCGGCAGGTGATTTAGCTCCCCATTGGACAGCAGCTCCTGGGAGAACTTCTGGTAACCGTTCCTGCAGCGTGGGGTGACAGGTACAGTCAGGGTCCTAAGTGAGTCACCCTCTAGTCCTGTCTACACCAGAACAGGTTCCAGCCTCAGGCTTACATAGGTGGTTTCTTGGGCTCCCCCTGGAACTTCATCTTCTTGGAAGAGTTTGTAGCAGCTGGAGGGGCCCGCATCTCACTCAACTCTCTCTGTGGAAAGACATGGAGAGGTCACACTCTCTACCCCACGGGGGAAGCTGGCACAAGGGGGAAGGACACGGGGGGGGGGCACTGCCTGGGGATGGGATTTGGGATGCCAACACTCCAGAGGTTAAGGCAGGAGGATCTAGAGTTGGCAGTGGTAGCTAGGATCGTACAAGACCCTTCTTGAAACTGCTGGACAAGGCACCGCATCAAGAGGACCATTTCAAAATACTTTCTGAATGGAAGTGGTTTCCCCCAGGAATCACCAAGAGACTAGTACCTTGACTCCCACCTAGCCTATGACAGGCTGGAAGTTAGGAGACTGGCTCGGGGTCCTAACCAAAGCTGGCCCCTCTGGCCCAGCAGCATTTATTTACACGGAGGCAAGTGGCCCAGGCCCTTCCCACCTCATATCGTTTTTGGTCTTCGGCAGCCTTCTTAATCCACATCAGCTTCTCCTTCTTCTCCATGTTGTTCCAAGTCATCTCCATGGCTTTCAAGGCTTTCACCCGGTCATTCTAAGGTACAAACCCGGGGTATTAGTTGTGGGAGGGGTTCTGTCGCTGGAGACCATAAACCAATCCTTCCCCATTCTGCTACCTTGAAGCGGGCCAGATAGTCTCCGATGACACTCTGCTGCCAAATTTCCTCAGCTCTCTTGGGCGACTCAGGCAGCTTGCCCCTATCTTCACGCTCCCCGCCTGGCTTCCTCTCAGATTGCGCCTTCAGTGCAGCCTCCCGGGCCTTATATTTAGCCTATAGAAAAAGCAAGGACGCTAGCATTCGGGCCACCCCTAGGGGGCGCACTAAGCCCGCCCAGCATTTGTAGCAGGCTCCCTGTTAGGAGGGCGGGGCCGGCAGAAGCCACGGGCAGCAGTGACGTCCTATAAGCTCCGCCCCACCCATGGGGCAGCTCTCCAAGGAAGCCAACAACCCAGCTGAAAGCTTCCCTTCTTCCGGCTCCCGCCCCAGCAACTGAGCCCCGGCACACGTGTGATCCACTTCGGGTGCCGGGGAACTGCGCGCATGGAAGTGGCCCAGAGGACCCTTAGGGAAGATTAGTTAGTGGAGGTCTCTCCAAGGCCTGACCTTCTTCTTCTCGGACAAGTCGTTCCACATGCGGGCCAGCAGGCGGGTCAGCTCGCTTTCTGAGAGCTCAGGTCGTTCCTCCTGTAACTGCCTTCGCTTCTCCTCTGAGAAGATGAACATGGCAGACACAGGCCGCTTGGGCTTCTCGGAGCCACCCTAAGGGAAACACGGAGAGTATCAGAGGTACAATTACCATTAGCCTCACAGCGGCCCCACCCCAGCCCTCGGCCACCATCGTGTGACACTCACCTTGCCGCCTTCCTGCGAAGGCTTCTTGGAGGCTGGGCTGCCGGTCTGCTTCTTATTGATGTTTAGCATCTTCTCCTCCCCCAGGACCCGCTGCTGCTCTTCCTCCGGCAAGCTCTGGGTAGGAAGAAGGGCACGGGCTGCGGCGGGCAGGCTCCTTGAACTCCAGAAATGTGCCCTCTGCCCACCTCAAGGTGGCGCTACTTACCTCAAGGAACCGTAGCAGCTCCACCTCGTAATCTTTCTTTTTCTAGGAAAGTAAGGGGATTCAGTCAGTTGGGGATCCTCAGCAGGCCCCTAGGGACTGGGTGTAAGCTTCTCACCCCCTGAAGATGGCAGCCAGGAGGCCTGAGCTGCCTGCTTTGACAGACAGGGAGGCTAAAGGAGGCACAAGTTGAAAGCAGGTGGCCAAGGTACCTGTGAGTAACTGAGCCCGGGTAGGGTTTCAAACCTCATGCCTGGAACCCCAGAGGTCACGGTGGCCTGGCCCCTGGCCTACGCACCTGGTCACATTTCTTGTGATAAGCGTCCTTTTCCTTCTGGGAGAGCAGCTTCCACTGCTGGCTGCATAGCACCATGCGCTCTGTGCTGGGCACATCCTTCATGTTGGCCATGAGCTCTGCACAGTACAGGGAGTAGCTGTTCCTAGAGAATCCAGAGGAAGGCACGCCAGTGAGCACATGGACATCAGGTGGTCTCGCTGCCGAAACTGGGTTCAAACTCTTCACTAACTCAACTCCCTGACTGCCCACTTGCCCACCCATCCGGGGCGGTGCTCACGGAGGTGGCTTGGTGGGTCGTCCATCAAACTTGTCCTTGAGCTGACGTTCGGCCTTGGTGAGGGTGGATTTGGTGATCCCTTCCTCACTGATGTTTAGCTCAGGGTGCTTCTGGATATAATCACGCATAATCTCCTGCAGAGTGAGGTAGGGGAGCGGAGGGTAATGGGGTGTGGGGTTAGCTGGGACACCATAAGGGGGAGAGCCGCTGGGGAGGGGAGGCAGGGAGCAAAGCTGGGGGTGGCCGTGTGTCTGTGTGTCTGCTGTGTCATTTGCAATATGGAGTCCTGCTCTGCCCTAGCCTGAGATCTCTGGGTGGGACGGGGCTTGTGAGATGGTAGGGGCAGAGGCGAGGGGCCCAAAAGGCCCCTCCCTCAACAGAAGGTCAGGGAACGACTGCCACGTGCAGAACGCAGTGGCACAAGTCAGAGGGCAAAGGCTCGTGAAGAGCCGGATGGGGAGGAGCGCAGCGGAAGCCTAACCTCGTACTCCTTCCGCTGCTCCAGGGCCTTATGAATCCATTTCAGCCTCTTTTTGTCCGAGAGCTGAGACCACTGCTTCCCCAGGGAGTCCTTCACCTCCTTCGTAGTGGCCTGCAAACCAAAAGCCGTCAGACACACACAGGCAGCCAGGGGCAGGGGAGGGGGGGGAGGGGCACAGAGGCCCCGCCCCCTCGGGCCACAGGAGGTCACGCAAGTGTCCACCGAAGGCCAGGAGGGTAAGGTGGAGAGGCAGGGATCCGCCTTGGTGCAAGGGACAGGCTCACACACACACTCATTCGCACGCCAGCTGGCCCAGGCCCTGTCCATGCAATCCCCCCTGGGGAGGGGCCTCCTCTCCTGCTCCCCTGCACCATACCCAGCCACCAGGCGCGGCTCCCCCCTTGCCACCGCCGTGTGCCCTCCACCCCCACCCTTTGGCCAGACACTCACATCCGGCCGCACTTTGAGATACACCTTCTTCTCATGGGTATACCACAGTTGCTGGGGAGTTTTGGGCTTCTCGGGGATGTCCGACTTCTTGGCATTCTGGATAAGGTCAGGGTGATCCTCCCTAGCCAGGGGACCGGAGCAAGGGTCAGCAGGGGACACCGCTATGGCAGACCCCAGCTAGCTGCCCAAGCCAAGCCTTTTAGGCCTTCCTGCAGGAGCTCGGTGGCAGTTAGTGGCTGGCAACCTGTCTCTGAACCTGACACTACAGTCTACACAAGACTTCACATTTCATGGACGGTCAGTTCTAGTCTCCAGCCATTATGTTCATCCTACCACACCCAGTGCCCCATAGCCCTCCTCTGCCTTACCTGAATCGGGCCAGGTTTCGCTCGAACTCCTGTTTCTCCCTCTGGAAGTCCTGAATATATTTCATCTGAGGGGAGGAGGGGATGGGGTCATCCAGGACCCAAGGCCTACTTCACCCAGATCTAGAAAAAGCCACCCTCCTCTCTGCCTGCCTTGCTTCCTGCTGTGATTTTAGATGTTTGGTTCCTATGTCTCCAGTGAATTGAACACACATTAGGCTTGGCGACTGACAGCCAGGTAGTGGGATTTACAGGGAGACTCCTAGACACACCCATCTTCGTATTAAGACAGAATGTCCCAGAAGCCAGGAGACATCACATCACCCACTAGGTGAACAGTGACAGGTTAGGACTACCTAGCACTTTCTCCAATACCACAGAACTCCCTGAGTCTCATGGAGCTCTGACTGCTGTTACTCCCTCTCCCCACCCCTCTAAGGCACCTGATGTCCGTCTGTCCCCTCTGGGGTGGCTAACAGCACCAGGAAGGCTAAAATCTGCTTCGAAGGCAGCAGAGGATATTGTTGAAGGGGCACGAAATGAGCTCTTACAATGCAAATCACCTCCCAATAAACTGTTCTAAATTCGCAGCTTCTCTCCTGTCCATCACCAGCTCTGGGTCTCTGGCATCCCTCGCACCCCTGGTCACTATCACCTCCTGCCTCACCCCTTCCCCTGCGCTCCTGGAGCCCCAGGCTTTTGGAACCCCTCCCTCCTTCCATACCTCTTCCCTCCTGCATAACATCCATTTCTCCTTCCTTCCTCTCTCAACTCTAGGTCAAGATAGCGCTGGAAAGGACCAGAGGCTCACAACCGAACTAGACTCCTCCTTGTAAGACACACCAAGAGCAGGCGAGGAGGCAGCTCGCTTCCAGCTTCCCAATGGAAACCAGACACTGAGCACGGCCTCGTTGGGGCAATCTCAGTCTCCCTCCCTCAGACAGGAACTACAAAGGCATCAAGGCTCACCCTCCACACCTCAGTCAGGAGAGGTGATGTGACTTACCTGCAGGACCACACACAGCCGACTGGCCATAATAAGACAGGCCCAAATCAGTGCACCCATGCCTAAGCTTTCTCCACTCAAGTTTCTGTCCCTCCCTGGTTCTGCTTCTTAGCCTCTCCCTCCCATCCCTCAGGGGTTTGGTGGTGTGTGTAGTCACTGACCCAAGTCCTCACCCACGGGGCCAACTGCAGCCCTGCCAGTTAATGCTACTTGGGCTTGGGTATGGGCTACAGACAGCGGGTCATACCCAACCAAGCCTATTCCACTGGATTTAGCAATAAGGGCGCGAGTGCTCCGCAGGTGATTTGTTCACCTGTGAGTCCTGCCCACCGGTGTGCATCCTTCGTACCCTGCTGCCCTCACTGACACCCTTCACTGGTCTCACCACCCCACATCTCCTCTTTGTCTTTGGCTCTTTCCCATCCCATCTCTCTCATGTGTTCAACTCCCTTCGGCACTTTGCTTCTTGTCTTCCAGGGAACCCCCTGAGCTTGTCTTGGGCTTTATCCGTCTCTGCCCGCCCTGGAGGTTCAGACAACTTTACCTAAAGGGATACATCCCTGAGAATCTGGACAATGGTCCATTTCTATAGGAGGAAGCAGCCTGAGACAAGGAGAGCCCGTGTACCCTCAGACATGGAAAACAAGGTCACTTGTGCGATGTGGTGGTGGGGGGGGGCGGCTGGGGGGGAGAGGGGACAGATACACTGGAGGGCGGCAGAGGTTCCAAACTCAAGTGTGCTCCAGCATCATTGGCGGGAAGACTCAGGCTACCCAGCACTCCAGTACCCCAATTCCTTGCTCAGGACAACCAGTCAATCCCCTTTCCTGGGTCTCCTGTCTACTCTGGATCATAGGAGTGTAGCTGTTTGGCTGTGGTGGACAGGAGCAGTCTGAATGCCTTCAGGGTCCTCCCCTGCAATGGGTCCTGTCTGACCATGTGTGGGTCAGGAGGGGACAGGTACCACAGTGAACTCCAAAACCACTACACTCTGTTGTGTTGACCCCTCCACACCCCTAACGTGGAGTCCCTCTGTTCTTCAAAGGCCTGTCCCCCAACAGACTGACCTACCCACAGGAGCTCCTCCCACCTGAGCCCTCCCCGCACCTGAACCCTCCCTCCCCCCACCTTCTTCTTCTCTGGAAGTTCCTTGTATTTCTTAGACAGGATCTTAGTCAGGTCCAGGTTGCTCATCTCAGGGTGGAGTTTCGCATACTTGGCCCGCTTCTCCATGAAGAAGCGGAAGTAAGGGGTGAGAGGCTTCTTTGGAAAATCCGGGTGTTTCTGGAACAAAGGAAAGTGGGGTTAGATGTCACCCGTTCTTTAAGCCCGTCTTCCTTGACCCAACCTGTGCTTCTCCTCCTGGTTAACTCACCTTGAGTTTTTTTCCTTTGTAAGGGTTTTTAACATGTTCCTGAGCATCGAGGATCAATTCTGTCAATGTACGGAACTTCCTTACCTGGAGGGAGAAAACATCACTCCATAGTACAGCATCCTTTTACAATGTCATCGCTACCCTCCACCACACTGAGTTCAATGAAGGAAACAAAGCGACAGCCTACATTACTGGCAACTTCTGACCCAGAGGCACTAGCTCATGCCTGCTGCAGAGGCCCAAGTAGTTGGGACACACCTAAGAGTAGCCAGACTGATTTCAATGCACCTTCCATGCCTGCATCTCATTCAACCCCTAGAACCATTTGGGCAATAGAAGTCCAAGACAGTAAGCATCCAAGGCCACCTAGAAGACTGGTAGGACTGTGGTAAACTTCCTCCCCGAAGGCATAAATTAGAGCTGATCGAACACACTCGAACACCTTCTGTCCATAGTGACAGGTTTGCTTTCCCCATTTCCTCTTGAGATAAATAGCATATACAGATATGTATTTACACACGTCAAAGAGTGGGAACCAGTTACCTCGTTAGAAATCTCCACCCATTTGAGCTTGCACATATCTCCCGAGAAATCCTTAAATGCAACTTTTTCCCAGTCCATATGCGACTCTGTGGTTTTGAACTTGGAGCTGTCATTAGATGGAAGGTTGTTCTTCATGCATTCCAGCAAAGTCAGCATGTCTTCCTGGGACCAGCGGTCTGTGATATGTAAGAGAGGTCATCACACCTGGCTCATGCCCTTCTCTTGATCTGTCCCCAGCCTCTGAGTTCAGTCCCTCCTCCCCACAGCCCCTGGTCCCTTCTCATCTGAGGTAGTGCATCTTTCCTTAGACACAGCTCAGTCCTGAAAAAAAAATGATTAGATGACGGCTGGGACTCTGGACCAGATAGACAGCCACCATACTTAGCTTACACTGGGAGTTCTGTCTTGCTTACCTCCAAGCAATCACTTCTAACATGCTAGGCTGCCATGGGCCCCTATTTACAGTATGAAATGGAGGGGAAAAATTTAGGGTATTATGGATAAAGAGCTCATCAGAAAGGGAGGGGATCAAGGAAGGAACATTTTCTAAATGTGGTCATGCTCTGTGTGGGTATCAAACACGAGAGGCCTGAGGTTGGGGTGTGAGTCATAAGACTCCCCAGGAAGATGTTGGAGACCAACACTAAAGGCACACACCCCATCACCTAACTCCCTCATAGTCACTTTAAGGAAGATCAAAGCAGCATTGCTGGCAATTGAGAAAGATGGAATTCAAACATTAGAACCACACACAGCAGTTCTGAGAAAGGGCAAGCAGGTGGACAGAGCTCTCAAGGCCTTGCTCTTTGGAGAACCCCAGAATTCCAAGTTGCCATCTTAGCCCAATTACTTTCAGCTGCCCAAGTGCAGCCTAGAGACAGCTCAGAGCCTCATTAGGACGGTAGCTGCTGCTACGGAAGCTGGGCTGGGAGAGTCCAAGGCTAGGATGCAAAAGAACTCGACTTTTATTTGCATCTGGTAACCTGGGCCTGGTTTCCACAGAAAAGGGTCACATGGACCCATAATCCTCTCTCCCCAATGTCTTACGAGCATTACCAGATACTCAGTTTCATACTACCCTCCATGTCATAAACATTACACCACTGACAGAGGTGGCTGGGGTCTAGGCATCTATAATTCCTATGCTTTGGAGCCATAAACCACCAAAATACCCTTCCCTGCTTTCCACCTGCCTCTAACGAAAATCTTATCCCACCCCCCTTTCCTCCAAGGTGAGCGGATTCTAATACTTCAGGCTAAGGACCCAAGAAGGCTGGCTTGCAGGAGTCTCCCCTGTGTCCCCCATTCACAACAAGAGAACATAAAAACTCAAGTTCTAAGCTCAAGGCCAAGTAATTTGGATTTGGCTAAACCCCCATTTGACAGATGCTTCACTTTCTAAGACTTAAGACTCTGCCAGCACACAGAACGAAGCCTAGAGGAACCTTTAGAGGCTGGAGAGCTCCTGTGGGAAAAAGGATAAGTTTGAAGAGAGAACCTAGGGACCCATACCTTGGCCTTTGGGGGCGGCCATTTCCAGGTCTGTGGGACAGTCCGCTTCTCCGTTCATTCTCCAGCTATCCAGCCACCTCCTCGGTCGCGCTGGCCGGGCAACCCGGGGTCAAGGCCACCTCACCCTTTCGGAAGAGACACCAAACCCACTTAGGGAGGCTGAGAGGAGAGGAACTTTCTATCCCACCCCCTGACGCATGGGAGGGGGCATAGGTCCACACTCTCAGCGAGACCAAATCAGGAGACTCACAGACTTCATCAATGGGTGTAGGAGTGAGCCCCTCTTCTCTAACCCCCCCAGCTCTCAGAGCCAGGCTGTGCCGCATGCGCCCTCCCCTGCCCACGCGAGAGACTGCTCCCAGCTCCCGCGTGCAACAGCGCCCGCCCTCCGGCCTCCTTCCCCCACCCGGGCCAAAAAAAAAAAAAAAAAAAATCTCCTCCTCCTTGAGCGCCCGCCCCGGGGAGGCCCCAGGCTGGAGGGCGGGGGAGGAAGGGCGGGTAAAGGGCGCGCGCGGGCACGGAAGCGGGCACGCGCCCCAGTCTCCTCCTCCCGCTTTCCCCCGGCCGGTTCCCCCCGCCTCCGCAACCCGGCGGGGACCCGGACGCAGCGCAGCCGCCGCCGGCCGGGGAGCGCAGCGGCCGGACCGCCCCCGGGGACCAGATCTGGATTCCCGCTGCTCCCCCCCCCTTCCCGACCTCCCAACGCGGTCCCCGCCTGTCCGGGCAGGCGAGCTGTCGGAGAAGCGGCCTACCTTGTCTCCCGCCCCCGAACCACCCGGGGCCGGAGACGCTGCCACCGCCCAGCTACCCCGACACGCACGGAAGAAACCAGGCGCGGAGGCGCGACCGCGGCGGGAACGGCCGCCTCCTCCCCGAGCCTGCGGCCCAGCCCTGCCGGCGCCCCCGCCCCGGCCTCCGGGGAGCCGAGCCAAGCAGAGGGCGGGAGGACGGCGGCCGCGAGGCGGGGGCGCTTCGCTCACCGGCCGCGCCGCCCCCTCCGGCGGCCGGCGAGAACTGCGCCTGTCGGCCGGAGAAACGCGGGCTCCTCCACCCGGGGCCTCACTTGGGCCTCGCTTCCTGCCCTTCCCACCCCCGGCTCTCGGCGCCCTTCCCCGTGCCCCGATCAACTCGTCTACAGTTCTCCCGGTATCGCCGCCCGGCGTCTACTGAACCCGCGGCTCGCTCCCTAGCCCCGGCCCCGGCGCACGTCCTCCGCCGCCTCGGTTACCCGGCGCAGCGCGGCCTCTGAGCTTCCCGCTCCGGCGGCTCCCTTCCCGGCTCTGAGCGCGGCGCCCTCCCCCGCTCGGCCGGGCACAGCCGCAACTCCCTCCCGCGGCGGCAGCGGCTCCTCCTCCGGGCGCGGCGGCGGCGCTGGGGCGGCGGCTGCTGCTGCTGCTGTGGCGGCGGCGGCTGTGGCTGCTGCCTGCTGCTCCTCGCGGCGAAAAGCACAAAGCACAGCGCCCTCCGCCTGCAGGCAGCCCGCCCGCCCGCCCGCCGGCCCCGGCCTCAGCTCGCACACCCCCCGCCGCCGCAGCAGCCTCCGCCGCCGGAGCGGGGAGGAGGGAGAAGGGAGGAGGAGGAGCGGGAGGGGGGGCGGGAGAAGCGGGGCAGCGAGCGCGTCCTTCCCCGTAGAGCGCACACCGACCCCCGGGGAGCGAGCGCCAGCCCGCCCGCCTCGCCGGCTCCGCTCCCTCCCACAGCCTGCCCGGGCGGGCTCCGCGGGGGGCAGCTGGGAGGAGGGGCGGGCGCTGGGGGGACCCGGGCGGCCGAGGCGGAGGCAAGGAAGGAGGGGAGGGGGGTGGTGGTAGTGGCGGCGGCGGCTGCTGCTGTTGCTGCCGCCGGGGAAGGGGGGGGCCGGGGCAGGGAGACACGCAGCCGCCCGGATGGCGGCGGGGCTGCGAGCCGAGGCGGGCGGGCGAGCGAGCAGGCGGCGAGAGCGACCTCGCCAGCCCCGCGGGGGGACTAGCAGGCTTGGCCGGCGCGGGAGGGAGGGCCGAGGTGCGGCGGTGGAGAGGGTGCCCAGAGGGGCGGCCGGCGAGCCTCGCGGGTGCCGGCAGCCCTGCTCTGGAGCTCTCTTCCAGGCTCTCTCAGCTTAAGCCCGGTTTCCCGGCCTAGTCCTCATCTGCTCCCCTCTCCCGCCTCCGAGAGCGAGGCTATCGACCATCCTGGTCCCCGGAGCGTGGCTACCGGCTTGGGAGTCACGCTCCCCGATCGCGGTGCGAGGTTTCGGCGCCTACCTCTCGGTTCCCTTATCGCCGAACAGCACCCGTGAAACTTAAATATAGTCTTAGTCCCCTAAACAACAACAAAAAAACTCCCTCGTTCTTCCTCACACCCGGGAATCGGCCAGAAGCCGCCAACCCCGGCGGAAGAGCCGCTCTGGGAGCCGGTTCAATCCAGCCCGGCGTGGCTTTCCAGGCCTTCCCGGGCGCGTGGAGCACGAAGATTGGCGCCGCCGGAAGAACAACCCCTTTCCCCCGAAATCCGCGGCACCGAGGCTTAACTTACCGAGCGTGTGGGTGCTAGTGAGGGCCGGGGGCAGCAGGCAGCACGGCGGGCGGAAGAGCCGAGCCGCAGCTCCGCAGCTGCCGACGCCGGGGCAGCGAGTCTCCAGACAAAGCCCGAGATGGCGAAGCGGAGCGACGGCTAATGGCGAGCCCCACGCGCCGCGCTCCGCCCGCCCCGCTCCGCCCGCCCGCCCGCCCGCCTCGGCGCAGCGCAGCGCCGCTCCGAGCGCTCGCCCGTCAGAGCCGCCTTGGCGCCGCCGCCTCCCGGGCCGCCCCGGCCTCGCCTGGCCCCTCCGCCTCCTCCGGGCGGCTCAGCCTCACCTCTTCCCTCCCACCGCTCTGGGGGCTGCACGAAAATTTAAAAAAAAAATGAATAATAAATTTTTTTCTTTTTGTTTTTTTTTTCTTCAGGCAGACGGTTTTCGACATTTAGCTTTTTTTTTTTTCCCTCCCAGCTCGCACTCACCTGCGGGGCCGCCGGCAGGGCTGGGGGTGGGGGTGCGCGGGGCTGGAGCCGCCGAGCGCGGGTTGAAAGCTAGCCAAGCTCTGCAGCGCCCGACCCGGGCGTATACGCCGCCGCCAGTCCCCGCAGAGAAATCGTCCTCCTACCCCCGCCTCCATCGCTCTGCGTTTCTCTTCCAATCAGCCGGTCGCTTGGCGGCTCCTCCAGTCTCCGGCCAAGCCAGCTGCCTAGAGCGAGCTCCACTCCATCTGCTCGCCCGACTCCTCGCTCTCCTGCCGGGGCGGGCAAGGCAGCTTGAGGCCGGAGTGGGATTTGTGAGGGATCCTGTCTGCTCCCGCTCCCATTGCTCCATCCCTGCTGTCTCCTGCCTCTTCCTCCTCTCCTGCGTTTTTCCAACTCTCCCCTGTCGCCACTGGTGTGTGTCTGAGTGTGTGCGCAGGTTTTTTTTTTTTAATTGCTTTGCTTTTGCAACCCTGAAGCTAAAGCTAGGTGGGGGCGAAGGGGGGGGGTGTTACAAAAACGAAAAAGAAAAAATAAGAGCCTCCTAGGTTTGCAACATATAAAAATATCCGGGAAACAACCCGCCTCGTTTGGGTCTCGGTGCCCGGCGAGGGCCTTCCGGATTTCAGAGCGAGTGAGTCTTGGGTTGTTCTCGATGCCCCCCATCTTCACCGGCCGTATGATCCGAGGAGTTAAGAGCAAAAAGTTCACCCCTGGGTCGTAGTAGGGTGTCAGTGGGAGTTGGGGAGATTTTTCAAGACGCAGCGGAGCGGCCATCCCTTTACCCCGGCTTCTGTAACTAGGCCGCGGCCAGGGTGGGGATTTAGAGCAATATCCCGGCGCGTTTGTGCGAAAGAGCTGAAGGGGGAAGTCGGAACCGGGAACAGAGCTTCGTGCATCTACCCTTGGTCTCTGCTTCCAGTCGCCTGCAAGCTCCCCCTTTAATTTTTTTTTTCCTCCTTTCCTTTAATCTAATTTCTTCCAACTCCACCTTTGTTGTTACCGGCGTCACGCCTGGATCAGCCAATCCCCTCCTCGCAATCAGCCTGTCAAAAAGGCTTGGCCAGCCCTGAGAAAGCAGGCCGCGGGCGCTGCCCCCCACCCCGGCGGCGACGGGGAGCTCTGAGGAGAGCTCCGCACCCCGGTCTTAAGGCAGGATCTGCAGCCGGGCAACCGCAGGTCTAACGTCCCGTATTCCACCATCCAGCAAGTCTGGGGAGGAAAGGCCTGGGCGTGTACTGCTTTTCTACCCTCCCACTGCCATCGGCTCTAGTGGGCTTTACCTCCCCTGCTCGGCTGAAGGGATACCAGGATTAGTTTTAGGAAGGCAATGAGAAGGACGCTGGCTTCCACCAGGCCAGCCCACACTTGGTTTGTGTCATCACTCCCCGGGCCACGCCATTGCTCCTGGCTCCTCGGGCTGCCACAATAACTCTGCTGTTGCTCACATCTTAGCCAGTTGGGTCGCACAGTCTCTTCGGACTATTTCTTGGCACACTGCCTTCTCCATCCACAGTTGCTGGTGTAATTCCTCTTGTCTCCCGGGAAAAAAATGTGACTTCTTTCCCAGGATTTCCACATCCCACTTCTGCCACGTTGCAAGAAATGAGATCTGAATCTGATGTGTTGGGCTTAGAAGCGCGGCATGTAGGAGAGGCAGATTGGCCGTGATTATGAAGCATAAGCCTTCAAGGCCTCTTCCTTGGATGACCTACTGAAGAATCTATTCTCAAATTGTTCTTTTTGTTTCATTTTGTTCTTTGAGACAGAGTTTTTCTGTGTATCCTTGGCTATCTAGAACTCGATCTGTAGACCAGCCCCCCCCTTCTCTTTCTCTACCCCTCAACTCCCCTCCCCATGCCCTAAACTCTATTCTATACTTTTAAAAAAGTCTTCCAAATTGTTTGATTATGGCCCCACCTACCCAGATCTGCCTTTGGAATATGCACAAAACATTTGGTATTGGATCAAGCCATCTCCCACCACACTAAAAAAGCCAGAGCTTTTTAATGGACTTTCGATGTATTTTGACAAGGGTAAAGTAAAAAGTTTAGAACTTAAGGTCCCAGATGTCAGCCTTGATGGCTGTGCCTTTAATCCTAGCACTTCAGATGCAGCTAGGTGGATCGTTGAGTTCAAGGCCAGACACATTACTCGCTTCCTTTTCCCACCCTTCCTTTATTTTTATTTTTTATTTATCTGTTTTTATGTACACTGGTGTTCTGCCTTCATAGACGTTCGTGTTAGGATGGAGCTACAGACGGTTGTGAGCTGCCACGTGGGTGCTGGGAATTGAATCCCAGTCCTCTGGGAAAAGCAAATACTCTTAACTGCTGAACCACCATCTCTCTAGCTACCCCCCCCCTTCCTTAATACTGTGTGAGTCTGGACAAATTCTAGCCTAATCAGATCCCATTTCTATATATGTATACTTAGAGTGAGACTACTTCCTCATCAGGGATTGTGAGATGATGTATACAAAGTTTTATTTCTCCGCATATGGCACTCACATATAAAACCAGAGAAACACACCAATAAAGTTCGAAATGGCCCATGGACAGATCTAGAGTGCAGGTATTCTGGCACCGTGCCCTGAACTTCTTGGCTGGGCAAAGGGGCTTCTGGGTAAAGTGCTTTGGAATAAAACAGGATGAACATGAATCATAAGGATTATTGTTATTGATTCCTTGGGCAGCAAAAATCATGGTTGGCGTCTTTCCCACTTGGAAACCATTCCATTTCTTTACCTTTGTTGAGTTTCTGGTGAGGTCATGAGTCTAAGATTTGGGCTACTGGCCACAGGGCGAGAGAACCTGCCCTTGGCCCTTATTCTTTGTCCCCTTCCCTTTCGTCCAGCTTTTGTCCTCCCTCTTCTCAGCTTCCTGGCAGCTACCTTGAAGCAGGGCCTTGACATTCCATAACCCCAGCCTAGGCTAGCGACAAAGCACAATCCTAGCTGTGCACGCTGTACTTGGTTGCAGCCCTTCTCTGGGTTGCCCAATCCAAACCCAGGCTCTTAGGAAATCCCCAGAGTTCTTTGAATGCTTTAAGCAAAATATAGTAGTGGAATTTTGTTATACAAAGAAAAAAATTTTTCTTTTTGTATATGTGTATATATATCTGTGTGGGTGTATATTATCAGAGGGTGTTGGGTCTCTTGAAACTGGAATTGTAAGTGCTATACATATACCTAAATATATATATATATATATATAGAGAGAGAGAGAGAGAGAGAGCGCACCATTCTCCATCTCTCCTCTCTTCCTTGCCTAGCTTCACAAATCTAAGGGTTCCATCTCATCTCCCTTTGCCCAGCTATTGGCTGCCGACATCTTTATTGATCGATCAAAAACCAATTGAGGACAAGGACCTTCAGTGTTTGTACATGCAGATTTCTGATTAAATCAAAGTGTTAAAACCAATCACCAACAGAAGCTTACTCAGCCAACACTCCCCTCCAGATACTTCAGCATTCCAAGTTCCATCGCCATAGATAGAGTTTGGTAGATTGCATAAATATATTACAATTAATCTGTCCTACGGTTAATGGTCTAGGTTGGAACCAGGGTTTATGTATGTGTCAGTTTTTATTCATTCAGATTGTGTGCATGCAGAATGGAAGGACCACAGCACCCCACCTTATGCATGAGGACTTCAGAGGACAAATTTCTGGAGTCAACTTCCTGCCTTCACTTTGCCTCCAGAGGCCAAACTCAGGTTGTCAGATTTTCATTATCGAGAGACAAGAGTCTTCACCTGACTGTGCCATCTTGTTGACACCAGGTTTTTATCATTGGGAATAAAGTGGCTTTATATATAAATGCATTTTGAAGTATGTGGAATTTCTGCCTGCACCAGAGGATCCCCCAGTGTATTGGGGGATGGGAGGTGGCTCAGCCAGTAAAGTCCTTACGGTGCAGTGTGCGGGCCTAGATCCAGATCCCCAGCACCCTTTAAAAGTCGGGAAGGGTGGTGTGAGCCTACACCTGGCACTTGGGTGTAAGGGAATAGGTCGGCAAACATACGGGTAATTGGTAGGGTCTAGCCAATCAGTGCTCTCTGGGTTCCTCTAGAGACCTTGCCTATAAATAAATAGCTATAGAGGGAAACATTCTGATGTCAACTTCTTGTCTCCACACATATGCACATGGAAACATGAAATACATAGCATGTAAATGTTATGCACACACAAGGGTACAATTATATTGACTATTAAATGGTAGGTATTGCCAAGTTCTCTCTCTCTCTCTCTCTCTCTCTCTCTCTCTCTCTCCTCCCTCCCCCTCCCCCTCCTCCTTGTCTACAATAGCACTGAACACTCAAGTCTCCTGCCTCAGTATAATGAGTATTGAGATGATTTATTTGTAATTGTGTAAACTTTTTTTTTTAAAGTATAGAATAGAGTTTATTCAGGGCATGGAGAGGGGAATTAAGGGAGTAGTAGAGGGAGAGAGTAGAGAGAGACGTGGAGAGAGGGAGGGGAGGGAGTGGGGAGAGAAGGGGAGCAAGAGGGCAAGAGGTTTCTTTTTTTGTTTTGTTTTGTTTTAGAGACAGGTTTGTACTCTGTCGCCCAGGCTGGCCTGGAACTCATGGCAAGTCTCCTGCTTCCATTTCCCAAGTGTTGGGATTCTTGCATTATGGAGCACAACCTAGTGAATCTTAGAAAATTCTTCAGAGGGAAAAAGAACACACACACTCACAGACTTTGTATATTACCATCTAATCTCTTGTGCTACTCTGGGACTATGGCAAGAAGGCCATGAACAGCTGTAATATTTGATTTTCAGCTTTCAGAAATGGGAAGGGGAACAGATAAGCCCCCTTTTTTTTATAAAATTACCCAAACTGTGCTGTTCCATTGCTAACAATAGAAGACAGATGGGGATGGATTGGTGGGTAGATAATAATTAGATCATATAAATATGGAAGTTAGCAGGAGCTAAGAGCACTGACTGCTCTTCCAGAGATCCTGAGTTCAATTCCCAGCAACCACAGGGTGGCTCACAACCCTCTGTAATGGGATCTGATGCCCTCTTCTGGTGTGTCTGAAGACAGCTATACAGTGTACTTACACAAAACAAAAAAAATATTTTTTTTATATTTATTTATTTATTTATTTATTGGTTTTTTGAGACAGGGTTTCTCTGGCTGTCCTGGAACTCACTCTGTAGACCAGACTGGCCTCGAACTCAGAAATCCGCCTGCCTCTGCCTCCCAAGTGCTGGGTTTAAAGGATCTTTGAAATTTTTAAAAATTCATGTGTACATGTGTGGCAGGGGCTGCCGTGTGTGTGTGTGTGTGTGTGTGAACAAGGAGTTCAGGAGAGGGTGTGGAATCCCTTGGAGGTGGAATTTCATACAGATGTGAGCTGTCCTATATGGGTGCTGGGACTTGCGGTCAGGTCTTCTAGAAAGTAGTACATACTGTTAATTGCTAAGCCATCTCCCCAGTCTTGAGGGTTTTGTTTTGTTTTAGACAAAATGTAGTGAACCTCAGGCTAGTCCTGAGCTTGACATATAACTAAGACTAGCCTTGAACTCCTGTGCCTTCTGCCTCCATCCCCTATGCATCACCAAGTCTAGTTGATAGTCCAAAAAAAAAAAAAAAAAAAGCATGTTTAACTTTATAAAAACTGTAGGAGCTGTAGACATGGCTCCCCAGAACCCCCATGGCGGCTAAGACCCTTCTGTCATTCCAGGACCAGAGGCTCTGACTCCCTCTTCTGACCTCAGAGCACACTATGCACATGTGGTACATAGACACACATTCAAGTAAAAACACCCATACACATAAAATAAAAATCTACAAAAGAAAAAAGGGGGAAAAAAAACACAGAAGCTTTGATCCCAAAATGACCATCTGTCTTAGTTAGGGTTTTACTTCTGTGAACAGACACCATGACCAAGGCAACTCTTATAAGGACAACAGTTAATTGGGACTGGCTTACAGGTTCAGAGGTTCAGTCCATTATCATCAAGGTGGGAGCATGGCAGCATCCAGGCAGGCATGGTGCAGGAGAAACTGAGAGTTCTGCATGTTCAATATGAAGACTGGTAGGAGAATACTGACTTACAGACAGCTAGGACAAGGGTCTTAAAGTCCAGGCCCACAGGACCACACCCACTCCAACAAGGCCACACCTCCAAATAGTGCCACTCCCTGAGCTAAACATGTTCAAACCACTACACCATACCCTTGTGCTTTCCAAACAGCAGTGAATGGGAGTTCCTGATGTTGCAGGTCCTTTCTCATATTTATTCCCATGCAGGTGTTTTAGCCCCTGAGAACCCAATGGCTGAAGATGGTGGGAAATATTTCCCTGTACAGGCCTGTGATCAGGGAGCCCTAGAGTTCTCTTATCAAAGCAGTCAATCAAATTAATTAAAAGTGTTACACACTTGAGCCTGCTGTAAGTGGGATCTAGCAATTTTCCTTAGAGTCTTTCTCTTTATCTCTGTCTCTGTATCTCTGTCTGTAGGCTTAGATTTTTCAAAACCTACTTTAATAAGGATTCTTTAATGCTTCAAGCTCCCTTCTAGCCCACCTACCAGAGGTATGGGAAAAGAAAGATTAATAGGAAACAGGGGTTATGGACCTGTTTAGATGTAGCTCTTTAAGAAGATACCAATCTTTTTATCAGCAGTCCAGTCCACTGAGTGGCTAGAAGCTGCCAGAATATCATGAGAAGTTCTTTTTTTGGGGGGGGGGATTTCAAGATTTCAAGACAGGGTTTCTCTGTGTTGCCCTGGCTGTCCCGGAACTCACTCTGTAGACCAGGCTGGCCTCAAACTCAGAAATCTGCCTGCTTCTGCCTCCCAAGTGCTGGGATTAAATTTAGGATTGCACTACCACTGCCCGGCATGAGAAGTTCTTTGACAAGTTATTCTCCATGAAGTCACAACAAGCAAAGATCAGTGACGCCAGATCAGTGACATGGTGCAAAGTAAGCCAATAGAAGAGCATCATCACACTGTCTGTGGGTTATATTTATATTCCTTCTAATCCTCACACATCCTCTCATCTGTCTGCTTCAGCAAGACATTCTTTTACATGTCTGCTTAAGCAAAACATCGTCTCACCTGTGTCTGCTTCAGCAAAACATCACATGACATAACTAAGTCCCCAAAGAAACCAGAAATTTCTACTTCATCTGTCTGTGTCTCTATCTGTCTTTCCCTCCTTCTTTCAACATCGGATCCACATTTTTGTTTTGCTTAGATGGAGAGAGCTTCACTTTGTAGCCCAGACTGGACTGGTCCTCACTGTGTAACCCAGGCAGGCCTTAACTACATGGTGAGCCTCTTCTCAGAGCCTCACAAACGCTGGGATTACAGGCAGGAGCCGCCATGCTCGGCTATTCAGGTTCTTTCTAACATCCCTAGTTGCTCCTTCAACATGGCCTCCCTGGCTCCAGCTTTATGCTTTTTCCAGTCAAACGGCAAGTCATCCAACCTTTACTTCTATGTTTTGCTTCTGATTCTCACTGTAAACTTGGCTAGAAGCAGCCAACAGTATCCATGCCACAGTGCAAATATGAGGACTGCCTTGAAATTCCCCCCATCACTATTTTAAAGTCTATGTGTCTGTCTGTATATGGAGGTGTGCACATCAGTGTGTATGCCAGTGGAGTCCAGAGGCATAAGACACTCCCCGAGTTCTTAGTACTTTTCTATTTCAGTGATAAAACACCATAACCAAGGTAACTTATAAAAGAGAGCACTCCATTGTACTTATGATTCCAGAGGATTGGAGTCCGAGATGGCAGAGTGAAGGCAGAGCAGCAGGAGCAACTGAGAGCTCACATCCCCATCAAAAGCAGGATCAAAAGCAGGAGGATGCTGGGGTTGATGGGCAGATTTTGAAGCAAGGCAGCCACCACCAACACACCTTCTCCAACAAGGCCACACCTCCTAATCCTTTTCAAACAGTTCCACCATCTGTGGACAAAGTATTCAAACATATGAGTCTCTGGGGACTGTCTTAGAGTTTCTTTCTTTCTTTCTTTCTTTTTTAATTTATTTATTATATGTAAGTACCTACTTACATGTATGTAACTGTCTTCAGACTCCCCAGAAGGGAGTATCAGTTCTTATTATGGATGGCTGTGAGCCACCATGTGGTTGCTGGGATTTGAACTCAGGACCTTAGGAAGAGCAGTCAGTGCTCTTTGCTGCTGAGTCATCTCTCCAGCCCTGTCTTAAGAGTTTCTATTGCTTGCTGGGCAGTGGTGGCACATGACTTTAATCCCAGCACTGGGGAGGCAGAGGCAGGCGGATTTCTGAGTTTGAGGCCAGCTGGACTACAGAGTTAGTTCCAGGACAGCCAGGGCTACACAGAGAAACCCTGTCTCTGAAAAAAAAAAAAAAAGAGTTTTTACTGCTGAGATAAAACACTATGAGCAAAAGCAATATGGGGAGGAAGAGGTTTATTTTACTTGTTTGCTAATAAGTTTGTCATCCAGGGAAGTTACCTAGACATATAAAAGTGTATGTGTGTGTATGTGTGTGTGTTAAGTTCTTTGCCACCATGTAGTGTGAACGGCTCCTAGTCAATTCTCAGTAGAATCTGAATTCCTATCTGGAACCACATGAACACAATTATGGCTGTCTGCCTTGCTGTTGGCCCCTGCTCTCCTGGACTCCACAAGAATTGACAACTCAGCTCTATTTACATCATTTGAGGGCTGTGGCTCTCACCCTCACTAATTCTGTGACCCTTTATTACAGTTCCTTGAGTTGTGCTGACCCCCACCTACAAAATTATTTCATTACTATTTCATAACTGAAATATTGCTACCATTATGAATTGTAAATATCTGATATGCAGGATATCTGATATGTGACCCCCCAAAGGGGTCTTGATCCACAGGTTGAGAACCACTAGTCTAGAATTTCTCTAATCTAAATCTACAAATTTTTCCTTCATATTAGTTATAAAAGATTCTAGAGCTGGGCAGCGGTGGCGCACGCCTTTGATCCCAGCACTTGGGAGGCAGAGGCAGGCAGATTTCTGAGTTCGAGGCTAGACTGGTCTACAGAGTGAGTTCCAGGACAGCCAGGGCTATATAGAGAAACCCTGTCTTGAAAAAAAATTTTTTTTTAAATTTTAAAATAGTTTATTTACTCTTTGGCAGTTTCACACCTGTATACAACGCATCTTGATCATATCCGCCCCTGGCTTCCCCTTCCACACCTCTGCTTGTGTTAGACATTTCTTGAACTTCCTCTGTAGACCAGGCTGGCCTGGAACTTACAGATCTGCCTGGTTTTGCCTCCCAAGGGCTGGGATTCAAGGTGTCACCACCACCTCGATAAATATTTTGTTTTGTTTTGTTTTGTTTAGTATAACAAATACTCAAGACAAATACGAAAACCATTTAAATGAGGCTGAAATGGTCCCATCTGTACTCTGGAGAGGCAAAGAACCTTTAGTTGCTCAGCGAAGAAGCTGCAGAATGAAGGGATCCAACGACTTACCTCCGCTCTGAATCTGGATGCCTGGGAACTCCAGGGAGACTTACATGGCTTGAGTCCCCACAGCTGGGCCAGGAGGCCGGAGTCTGAGGACCACGGACAACGGCAGCAGTTACATTGGCTCTGTTTCCAGGTCTTGTCAACTGGGCCCTCCTTCCCAACCCCCCACCCACTAAGAACTGTGAAGGCCGTAAAGAACAAGGCCGCTGAGCAGGGAGGGACCTTTATTCTTGGCCAAGAGTAGAAGAAGGAGATAAACTTGCAAACCAGTTTCTCAACCCTCCAGGGCCAGAAAGGTGATAGAAGAACAGTAAAGAAAAAGGACAGTAAAAAACAAACAAACCAAAAAAAAAAAAAAAAAAACAACAAAACAAACAAAACAAAACAAAACAAAAAGCCGGGCGGTGGTGGCGCACGCCTTTAATCCCAGCCCTTGGGAGGCAGAGGCAGGCGGATTTCTGAGTTCGAGGCCAGCCTGGTCTACAGAGTGAGTTCCAGGACAGCCAGGGCTACACAGAGAAACCCTGTCTCAGGAAAAAAAAAAAAAAAGAGAGAGAGAAAGGAGAAGAAAGTTGGTGGGGGGAGGGTGGGGGAGGGGCAGTGGAGGAGGGGGGTGGGTTAGTTGGGAAGGGGAACATATTTCTAGGAAATGACATCTGCCAGAAGCTGAACAGGCATCTTTTCGCGTCCTTTCTGGTTTGTTTATTTTTATTTATTTTTTTCATCTTGTGTGCATTCCTGTGACTGAAGGAGCCATGCTGCCCATATGGAGGTGAGAGGACAACTGTCGCCTGTTGTGAGCTCTACCCTTCTACGCCTTGTTGGCTCCTCCAGGCTGGGTGGCCAGCAGCTTCCTGGCAGTTCTAGCTCTGACCCTTTCCTCTCCTTCACAGAGAGCCACACACCACCTCCAGCTTCTCTTTCTCGGGGGTGGGGAAAGTGTTGTGTTTTTGTTTTCGTTTTTGTTTTGTTTTGTTTTTTTTTTTTTTGGTTTTTCGAGACAGGGTTTCTCTGTGTAGCCCTGGCTGTCCTGGAACTCACTCTGTAGACCAGGCTGGCCTCGAACTCAGAAATCCTCCTGCCTCTGCCTCCCAAGTGCTGGGATTAAAGGCGTGCGCCACCACCGCCCGGCTCGTTTTTGTTTTTTTGAGACAGATTTTTTCTCTGTCCTGGCCCAGACTGTCCTAGTTCTGTACACCAGACTGGCCTCAAAGTCACAGATATCCACCAGTCTCTGACACCCCAGTGCTAGAATTAAAGAAGAGGACCACCACCGCCTGGACCACTACATCTTTCTTTTTGGGTGGGTTCCAGGGGTCAAACTTCGGTCATCAGGCATACAAAAATATGACTTTTACCTGTTACCACATCTCCCAGCCCTCTTTTCCGGTTCCTTCCAGTTACGTGGATGACTGTCAGCTGTCGGGACACTGGAGGAGGAGTGTGCCATTCAGTATTCAGATGCTATGATGGTGAAATCAGAGGTTGTCTAGGTGACTCTGGTCGCCATCTTAGATCCAGTCTGTTTTGGCTAACCCTCCTGAAATAGGGATCACAGGTGAGCATTCCTTTCTCACAGCTAGGAACTATTCGGCCAGGGATACTCTCCCTTCCCACTGTCTCTTCTTTTTGCTCCTCATCCCTGCGAGTGCTGAGGTATGAAGGCTCAGCTTGTCTAACTTACTGAACTTGCATTTTTGGGTCACTAAGGGGTCCATTAGAGGAATGAGATTTTTTTTTTTTTTGGTTTTTCGAGACAGGGTTTCTCTGTATAGCCCTGGCTGTCCTGGAACTCACTCCGTAGACCAGGCTGGCCTCGAACTCAGAAATCCGCCTGCCTCTGCTGCCTCCCAAGTGCTAGGATTAAAGGCGTGCGCCACCACCACCCGGCTTCCCTAGCTAATCTTAAATAGGTGTTGTTATTGCCTGGCTGTGGTCCTACCTAGCTTTTTTTTTTTTAAAGATTTATATATTTATTATATGTAAGTACACTGTAGCTGTCTTCAGATACTCCAGAAGAGGGCATCAGATCTCGTAACGGATGGTTGTGAACCACCATGTGGTTGCTGGGATCTGAACTCTGGACCTTCAGAAGAGCAGTCAGTGCTCTTAACCGCTGAGTCATCTCTCCAGCCCAGGTCCTAGCTATTTCTATCCCTGGCTCATTACCACTCGTAGCTTTATGACCTCCATCTGATTACTTAGATAAGACCAGAGGGTTTGATCCCCCAAAGAACAGAAGCTGTAGGTCCCCTTCAAAGAGACAGCTGAAATTTGATCCTGGAGCGAAGATACATTTTAAAATGCCTATGTGTAGTACAACTGTACTGACTGGTTTTGTGTCTACTTGACTCAAGCTGGAGTTATCACAGAGAAAGGAGCTTCAATTGTGGAAATGCCTCCATGAGATCCAGCTATAGGGCATTTTCTCAATTAGCAATCAAGTGGGGAGGGCCCATTGTGGATGGTGCCATCCCTGGGCTGGTAGTCTTGGGTTCTGTAAGAAAGCAAGCTGAGCAAGCCAGGGTAAGCAAGTCAGTAAGCAACATCCATCCATAGCCTCTCCTTAGCTCCTGCTTCCTGACCTGCTTAAGTTCCAGTCCTGACTTCCTTTATGATCAACAGCAATGTGGAAAGCTGAATAAACCCTTTCCTTCCCAACTTGCTTCTTGGTCATGATGTTTGTGCAGGAATAGAAACCCTGACTAAGACAACAACCAATTTAAACTTATCCCCAACTAGCTTGCAAATAAATGAGATTTAAACGTCAGTTATTTTATTTGGCTTTGACGATTACTGGTGGCTAACCCTTAATCTATTTATCTAACTGCTGGCCTGGCTACCTCCCCAGGGGTGTCCTCTATTGGCCTGTTTCTCCTGGCCATGTGGTAATGGTCTATCTCCTTTCAAGGTGCTTCGTTCTCCCCTTCTTCCTCTTCTTCCTCCTCCTTGCTTCTCCACCCCCAACCAGGCAATTCAAAACCCGCCTACCTCTAATCCCTCCAGTAATTGGCTGTAACCATTTTTGTTTAACCAATAGTTTTAAACTAAGGAACAAGATTTGCAAGACAAAAGCTGGCGAACCTAAGAATTCACTCTTATGCCTAGACCTTCCCATACAGAATTTAGCATTACAATACATAGCAACTGACCAAACCCCAACACTGACGGGCTTGTCTTTCAGAACTCCACAGCTATTTAAATAAAAATAGCAGACTATGTTAGGTGTTCGGCCTTGCTTCTGGGTGACCTTACCTTCAAGGGAAGTCAGATGCTTAATAGTAGAATAACAAGAACCATTCCATTACACATCTTAGGGCAGCTGGGTCTGTGCACTTAAGATCATTATCCCAGCAACTTGACAATCAGAGGCAAGAGTATTGAATACTCAAAGACTGGATTACAGTGAAAAGCCAGAGGAGATATTTCATTAGTAGATCACTTAGCCGGTATGCATGAGGCCTTGGATTCAATTCCCAGAACTAAGTCAACTAATAATAGGATAGCATGTAGGAAGGAACGCCAAATAAAGGTGTCCGTGTTCCTACATGAGCATAAATATTACAGGTCTCTTAGTGCAACTTCTGTTACTCATATCTTGGCATCTAAGTACCTTGACAGTAACTGCTTCAATAACTCAAGTGTGCACAGTGTGGGGTAGACAACAGACAACCAGTGTATACCATGAAAATAAAAATGTTAAGTAGCTAGAGTATTTACATTGGCCTTTTTACTCTATAAATAGAACTACATAGGAAGTCAAATCAGGGGAAAATTGAATGAATACCCAAATAATAATAATAATAATAATAATAATAATAATAATAATAATAATAATAATAAGCCAGCCTGGGTAATGCTAGTGAGACTGGGGGTCTGTACATCTCAGAGGTGTGGATAGATAGTCTGCTCCATGTGTTTGCCTGGTTAGGCTAGGGCTATCAGATTCCGCTAAGTGGGCTGGCCAGTGAATCCTAAGGATCTTTTATTTCTGCCTCTCCAGTACTGAGATTGCAAGTGCACGCCACTGCTCCCAGCTTTTTATGTGGGCGCTGGGGATTAAACTTAGGTCTTCACGCTTGCACAGTGAACATGCTGTGGACTGGTTTGGCTTTCTCACTGCAGGATGTCAGTGTGATCTGCTTCAGGGCCCAGTTCACTCAGCGCCCCACCACTCTCCGATCATTACTAGTACAAGCAATCGGACAATGATCTATAGTTCTCTAATTTCTAAATGAGGGTATGTGAGACAGGAACGTACCACATTGATGTCAGCCTTCAGTCACTCAGTCTTCATCTAATGGCTTTTCTCACTGAAGTCCTGGGTCCCTAGGAGTCTCATTAAACCCAGAAAACTAAAACAAGTTAGTGAAAACTGAAGGTCCTAGAAGGTTGTGTCCAGAGCCCCTGGGGCTCTTGGCGGCCTGTTTTACTTTAGGCAGGTTAAGGCACCACTAGTAGGGTTGGTGACTGCGGACACTCATTGGCTTTTCTCTCCCAAGCAACCCCTGGAGCCCTGCCTTGAGATCTGGGGACAGTTAGCATAGAGCTGATTCTCTTCTCAGATCCACGTTTGCATGTGCTTGTTCCCTTTGCCTCACTAAAGGGCATAGGATGTCCACTCTGTCCGATTTATATTCCATTGAGTGTGTCATCCTTAGGAGGCTCTCCTTTATCTATCTATCTATCTATCTATCTATCTATCTATCTATCTATCTATCTATCTGAGACAGGTTTTCTCTGTGTAGCCCAGGCTGTCCTGGAACTTGCTTAGTAGACGAGGTTGGCCCTGAACTCAGAGATTCACCTGCCTCTGCCTCCTGAGTATTGGGATGGGATTAAGGGTGTGCGCCAATGGTGCCTGGCTTATTTACTTGTTTGTTTGTTTGTTGTTGTTGTTGTTGTTGTTAGTCTCCTATGTAGCCCAGGCTAGCCTGGAATTCACTTATAGAGTTCCACCTGCCTGTGCCTCTCAGTGCTGGGATTAAAGGCGGATAGCACCACACCCAGCTTTGGTTCTCCTTTATTTTATTATCTTATTTTATTATAAAAGCTTTATTTATTTTTTTCTTATTTTAGTTATTAAAATTTTGGACTTTTTGGAACAAGTTTTTATAGAGTTCAGGTTGATGAAAACTATGTAGCTGAGGGTGGCCATGGGTTGATCTCCCTGCTCTAGCTCCCAAATGCTGAGACACCGGTGTTCGTTACCACAGACTTAATCATTCTCCTTGGGAGAGCCCTTGCTTATTGATAGCCTAACTAGGAGTTGTACTGTTATGCAACAATTTCCTCTGAGATGAAATCTTCTATATTAGAGGGAAGCTTCTGAAGTCACAGAATGCTCTAAAGAGGTAGAAATTTCCAACCTGCAAGGAAGCAGCTCAGTTGAGGAAGTAAACAACTCAAAGGGCTTAGGAAGTTCCTGAAACTGACCAAAAACACTAGGTCCCTCCCTTCCTGAACCCATGCAAAGAAAGGGCTGCTGAGCAACACTCCACGTTCAGCCAGCCTAGAACATTCCTAGACTAGCTGAGCAATACTCCACGTTCAGCCAGCCTAGAACATTCCTAGACTAGCTGAGCTGCCTGAAAGAGACTCTCCAAACTGTGGAGCTGCCAACAAAGCAAGTTGTGCAGTACCGTCCAGGTTTCTAGCTTTGGCGAGCCATCAGCCATACAGATGAGCCTTTGTTGAAGCGGCTGTCCGAGCCATTTCTACCCCTGTAAATAATCTCGAAAGAACGCATTGGTTTACTAGGTTTGTCTTTGGAGACATCCTTACTTTGGTCTGACACCAGTTCTCTCTCTGGAATGAGTAGGTATTTGTTCTGATCCCTCCAGAAACAGCACCATAGAACACATGAAAATAAGATACAACAAATACCCATGTAGACCTAACATATAACACACACACACACACACCATGTATAAAAACAGACAAAAATCCCTAAAATTAAACTTTTCAGCTGGGCAGTGGTGGTACACACCTTTAATTCCAGCACTCAGGAGGCAGTGGCAGGTGGATTTCTGAGTTCAAGGCCAGTCTGGTCTACAGTGTGAGTTCCAGGACAGCCAGGGCTACACAGAGAAACACTGTGTTGAAAAAACAAAAACAAAAACAAAAAAAAAACAAAACAAAATTTTTTTAAAGATTTTTTTTTATTTTGTGTGTTTGAATATTTTGCCTATGTGTGAATGTCTGTATAATATGTATGCGTGTGTTTGAGTATTTTGCCTATGTGTGTATGTCTGTATAATATGTATGCGTGTGGTGTCCTTGGAGGATGGCATTTGATCCCTGGAAGTGGATTTACAGACAGCTGTGAGCTACCATGGAACAGCAGTAAGTTTTGGCTTTGTTTTGTTTTTTGTTTTGAGACAGGGTTTTCTCTGTGCAGCACTGGCTGTCCTAGAACTTGCTCTATAAACCAGGCTGGCCTCGAACTCACAGAGATTCCCTGTCTCTGCCTCCCGAGTGCTAGGATTAAAGGTAAGTGCCACCCATGCCAGGCTGCAATGAGCATTCTCAACCACTGATCTACCTCTTCAGCCTCCAACCCCCGAAGATATTTTTGAGTTTTTTTAAATTTATTTCTTTTTTACTTTTTTTTAATTTTTGAGATTATATTTATATTTCTTCTTTCCCTTTCTTCTCTCCAAACCCTCCCATATCCCCTTCCTTGTTCTCTTTCAAATTCATGGCCTCTTCTCTCATGAATTGTTATCCCATGAGTGTGTGTGTGTGTGTGTGTGTGTGTGTGTGTGTATGTGTGTGTAAACATTTATTTCCAGATCAAACCTGCCCAGTCTGTATAATGTTACTTGTGTGTGCGTTTGCAGGCTGACCGATAGGCGTGCTCTTCTCTGGGGAGATTACTCCTCCAGTTCTCACGATTCCTTAGTAGCCTCCAGTTCTTGTGTGAGGCCCAGGCCGCATGGGCTCCCCATCTCAGCCACTTTGACATGTCTCATGTTGGTCTCATCCTCACTTGCCCCAAAGATTGTATAGCTCCCATTTAAGATTCATTATTTGCCAGATTTTTAAAGGTGAAACATTGGCTGATTTTAAATCTGTTCTTCAAAGGGTATGATTCTTGCTAGTAATCAAGTAGAAGATTTGTGTCTAAAAAACACAAAACCTAAAGATCATTGAAAAGGACTTCTCTAATCCTAGTGAGCCAGGTGGTGGTGGCACAAGCCTTTGAATCCTGCAGAGGCAGAGACAGAGGCAGAGGCAGAGGCAGATCTCTGAGTTCAAAGCCAGCTTGGTCTACAGAACATGTTTCAGGACAACCAGCGCCACTTGAAAATAAAAATAAAATAAAACCCTGTCACAAACAAACAAACAAAAACACAAACTAAAAACCACAACAAAAATACCCCCAGAGACTAGACACATGGTTTAGTGGGTAGAGCCCTTGCCTCTCAGGCACAAAGCCTTGAGTTCAATCCCCAGCACCACATACAAACTAGACCCGGTGACTCACACCTGGGAGGTAGAGGCAAGAGGATCCGATTCCGGGTCTTCTGCTATATAGAATTTTAGGCCAGTCCATGCTGTATGATAGATACCCTGTCTCAAGATTAAGTACAATCAAACAAAAGAACAGAAAATTAGAACTCATCTCAGAAGGATCTGGAACACTAAAAAAAATGGTGACATTTGTTCAGCAAAGTCAAGTGACATCACAGAAAGCCTGTTGCGCTGGCAGTCACATGGTTAGGGTCACTAACTGCTATGATGAAACACCAGGGCCAAAATGACTTGGGGAGGAAACGTTTATTTGGCTTACACTTCCACATCACTGTTCATCATTCAAAGTAAGTCAGGACAGGAACTCAAGCAGTACAGGAATCTGGAGGCAGGAGCTGATGCAGAGGACATGGAGGGTGCTGCTTACGGGCTTGTTCTTATAGCTTGCTCAGCCTGCTTTCTTATAGAATTCAGGACCATCAGCCTAGGGACAACACCACCCACTATGGGCTGGGCCCTCCCCCATCGATCACCAATTAAGAAAATGCCTTACAGGCTGACCCACAGTCTGGTCTTATGGAGATATTTTCTTCTTCTTTTTTTTTAATTATTTATTTTATGTATATGAGTACATTGTCACTGTCTTCAGACACACCACAAGAGGGCATCAGATCCCATTACAGATGGTTGTGAGCCACCATGTGGTTGCTGGGAATTGAACTCAGGACCTCTGGAGGAGCAGTCAGTGCTCTTAATCGATGAGCCATCTCTCCAGCCCGGAGGTATTTTCTTAATTGAGGTTCCCTCCTCTCAGATGATTTTGGTTATTTCAAGTTGACTTAAACTATCCAGCACAGTGCTCATGGCCCCTGAGCCATCTCTCCAACCCCAAGACCCACTTCTTTTTTTGTTTTGTTTTGTTTTTCGAGACAGGGTTTCTCTGTGTAGCCGTGGCTGTCCTGGAACTCACTCTGTAGACCAGGCTGGTCTCCAGCTCAGAAATCTGCCTGCCTCTGCCTCCCAAGTGCTGGGATTAAAGGCGTGTGCCACCACTGCCCGGCTTAAAGATTTATTTTTCTTTACCCAGCCCCACTTCCAGTCCTCTCTCTCTGCAGTAAATTCAATTACCTATATATAATGAACGAATGACTTAAGATAAAGAGCAGTAGGATCTGTCCTATGCAAAGGAAGAGGCCTGGCAGGTGTTGGCCCAGTGAGAACCTTCCTGAACCCTTCTGGCATCAGGATCTGGCTTGGTGAGGCATGTGGCCCATTACCATGGTTATCTAGTCTTAATCTCTGTGTGTTTCCCTTTAGAACTTTGTCAGGAACACCATGTCAATCTTCCTCAGTCTCTCAGAAGTGAGGTCCCCAAAACTGGCACTGATTCCCTCTGTACACCACTGCCTGGAAGCAAGTGTTCCACAGACCACACAAATTGAGACTTTGCTGACAATCCACATCTGTGTGATCGAGCATCTCTGCCTTAGTTATCCATTGTAGGGTACCAGAAGACACAACCTTCCCAAGCATGCCTTCCTTGGATTAATCGAGTTCATACACACAAGGCTCAGACTACACAACAGCTGGGCCATCAAATCTGTTACCAAACCTTGCCTCAAACTGAATCTGTTTTCCTTCTCAGGAGTGTGGAGCCAATGATTACCCTAGGCCAACTGCAGACTAGGGGGATTTTTGTTCTTGACCAAATAGAAGAGACAGACTTTTAAATCAACTTCTGAATCCTTGGTTTTGGGGGCGGGGGTCACAGATATAACAAAGAAGTGAGAGGAAGAGCTAAGTTAATAGGTACAAGAAATCTTCACGTGTGTCCTGGAATGTGGAGAGGTTCAGGGAGTTTAGGAGCCATTCCTTTTTGCTCCTTTTATGATTCTTCCTTAAAAATCATTTTTGAGATTTATATTGTTTTGTGCATAGGAGTGTTTTGCCTGCATGTAATGTACATGATGCATTCCTGGTGTCCTTGGAGGTTGGAAGGGGGAACTGGAGTTAAGGAGTTGCTATGTGGGTGTTGGTAATTGAACCCAGGTCCTCTCTAAGAGCAGCCGGTGCTCTTAACTCAGCCATAGCTCAGTTGTTACATTTCTTTCTAGGCATTCCTGTGGCAAGTGTCAGCTGTCCTGTCCCTGGGCAGGGGGGACCAGGAAGAGTGGAACTTGCACATAATGTCCTCCAGAGTCCTTGTTTTCTTAACCCAGGTCCTCTGGAAGAGCTGCCATTGCTCTTAATAGCTGAGCTGTCTCTCCAGGTCCCCTTTCCTGGTTCTTGAAAGTTTCTCTTTGTGAAAAACAGTTCTGAGAGCTTTCTTTTCAACCAACTAAGTATCCGCGTCACCCTTTACCTTCTATTGTTCTGGCTGCACTGTATCCTGATTTGTATTTATGTTAAAAGATAGTTACTTTGGGGATTAAAGAAATGTTAGGTAGGGAGTGCCAGATGGCCCGGCAGGGAGGGAAAGATGCTTGCTGCCAAGCAGGATGACCTGAGTCTGATCCCAGGTAGGAGTCCACTGGAAAGCTGTCTTCTAGCCTCTTTAGGTCCATGGGATGGCATGCTGTGCACAGACAGACACACACGCTAAACAAACAAATAAATAAAATGTAACAAAGATAAATAAACCGGGGTTAAAAAGGAATGGTTTGCTTTCTTTGTTGCTTGTTTTGACTCCAAGTCTCACTATGTAGCCCTGGCTTGCCTGAAATTCACCCAGCTGCTCTGGTTGGCGATCCAGTACCTCTCTCCCGCCATTCCACCCCCACCCCCAATACTTCCGGGCCTTATTCTCCTTGGGTGACACAGGATGGCTGTGGTCCAGAGTCTCATTGCTTTCTTATGCTTGGAAGAGCAGCGGCTAACTCGGCTCTACTTTAATCCCGCAGATAAACCCTGGGAAACCAGCTTCTCTTGTAGATTTAGTGAGGAACAGACTATTCCGGCATATTTTGAGACAGTTCCCAGCCAGAAGCAGGAGGGGAGTTTCCGTAGAGACATAAGGCAAACACTTGGTGGGACACCAGGGGATACCGCAACTCATAGAAGTGTGGGTCCTCAAAGGAGGGGTCTCTGGAGTTGTTCAGCTCCAGTCTTCCGCGCCCAGCCTCCAGCAGCTGATGGGAGCTCATCACCTGCTGCTCCTTCTTTCCTCTGGGATTTGTATCTGCTGCTGGTTCTGCAACTTTTCTTTCTTTCTTTTTTTTTCTTTTGTTGTTGTTTTTTTTTTGTTTGTTTGTTTTTGAGACAGGGTTTCCCTGGCTGTGCTGGAACTCACTCTGTCCTTGAACTCAGAAATCCTCCTGCCTCTGCCTCCCAAGTGCTGGGATTAAAGGCGTGCCGCCCAGGCACACTGCTACTTTTCAATGAGCTCACCTTTTAACTTATTAGGATAAGGGACTTGCCAATTTCTTGACTGCTGGGAGAGAAACTCCAGGAACTGGCTCGCTTTGCTGTTTCTTTTTGGGAGAGTTTAACAGTTTGCAGTTTTCGAGGTGTTCCTTAATTTTTCTTAAATGTCTAATTTATGGGTATATGTTTGTGGTATTCCTTATCCTTTTATAGTCTTTGGGATACTTAACAGTGCCTTCTCCTTTTTGCAATTCCTAATTTGGGGCTTTTTTTTCTTTGTTAGTTTTCATTATTGGTTACACACACACACACAAAGTAATAAAAAGTAGAACTAATGAAATTGATTAGGCAAACGATAGAGAAAGATCAATAATAAAATAAAATCCAAAGTTAGCTCTTTGGTGTGTGTGTGTTTTATTACTTTGTGTGTGTGTGTGTGTGTGTGTGTGTGTGTGAGAAAGGGTCTCAAAATGAGATCTCTGCTTCCCAAAGGCTGGATTAAAGGTGTATGCTATCTTGTCAGGTTTAATACCCCCCCACACCATGTCTCTCTCCTCCCCCTCTCTCTCCTTGCCCCCCACCCCATCTCATCTCATAATCCAATCTTGCCTGGGACTTACTTGGCAGTCCAGCCTGGCCTCTAACTCTTTGACTCTTCTCGAGTCTCATCTTCCTGGCGTTGGCCAAGCTTTGCCCTCAAAATATCTTCTAGCTTCACTTACGGTGCCAGCTTTGGTTTAAGTGCTTTTCAGGGACACATCACTGGGGCCAGGGAGATGACTCAGCCGGCAAAGTACCGGACAGAAAAATCCCCATGCTGAGTTTGACCCCAGAACACATACAATGGTGGAAGGGAGAATTGACCCCACAAAGTTGTTCTCAGACACCCAGACCTGTACTGTAACTCACACACACTTTCAGACATGTAGTAGTAGTAGTAGTAGCAGTAGTAATAATAATGATAATAATAAAAATAATTTAAAAGAATGCATTACTTAGCTTCCAGATCTTTGGTTTTTCCAGATATTTTTCCTGTGTATCCTGTCCCCTAGGCTGACTTCAGACTCACAGAGATCCACCTGCTACTGTCTCCCAAGTGCTGGGATTAAAAACATGTATACCACTGTTGGTTGAATTGCTAAATTTTGTTTTGTGGCCCAGAATGTAGATCACTGTGGTGAGAGATTCATGTGCAGTTGAAGATGTACTTTGTACCCCTGTTGGGTAGCACAGAAGTGACTAGAACGGAGTCAAGGAGAATGCTTGCCTAATATGTACCAAGCCCTAGGTTTGCTTCCCAGCTCGACATAAAACTAGGTACAGTGACAAACATTTGCAATCCTGATGCTCTAAAGAAGAAACAGGAGGACTAGATTATGATCACTCTTGGCTTTGTAGTGAGTTCAAAGCCACCTTGGGGTATGTAAGATCCTATTTAAAAAAAAAAGTGTAAATCAGGCAAGCGGCACATGCCTTTAATCCCAGCACTTGGGAGGCAGAGGCAGGTGGATTTCTGAGTTCCAGGCCAGCCTGGTCTGCAGAGTGAGTTCCAGGACAGCCAGGGCTACACAGAGAAACCCTGTCTTGAAAAAAACCAACCAACCAAACAAACAAACAAAAACCCCAAAAAATGTTTTTAAGTGATTGTAAAACTGAGTGTTGACAGCCGGGCGGTGGTGGCACACGCCTTTAATCCCAGCACTTGGGAGGCAGAGGCAGGAGGATTTCTGAGTTCGAGGTCAGCCTGGTCTACAAAGTGAGTTCCAGGACAGCCAAGGCTACACAGAGAAACCCTGTCTCGAAAAACCAAAAAAAAAAAAAAAAAAAAAAACCACAACTGAGTGTTGAAACACATACCAGTAAACTCAGCCAGAGAGACACTAAAGCAGGACCGTGAGCCCGAGGTCAGTATGAGCTATATGCATAATGAGACCCTGTTACAAAGAGCAGCAAGTTATATCAATCCTCAAACTTGGGGAGTTCCAGGACAGCCAGGGCGACACAGAGAAACCCTGTCTCAAAAAACCAAAAAAAAAAAAAGAAAAAGAAAAAGAAAAAACAACAAACAAACAAATCACATATGCTAAACTGGGTGTGGTGGTTCACACTACACCTGTAATCCCAGCTCATAGGAGGTAGAAGCAGGAAGATCCTGAGTTCAGGGTCATCTTAATTACATACTGAATTTGTACGATAAAATGTCTGAGTCCAATTCTGGGTTTAAAAACCTACCCAAACCTACCAATCTCCACCCTGGAAATCTCTACCTTGGAGAAAACCTCTTCCCCTAGAAACCTTATATGCTGCCTACTTCTTGACATGTTCTGTACAGGGGAATGACTTTGGAACCTGACTGCCGGGATACCTTTCCCTTCAGAGTTGTATCTCTTGCAATTGGGGAAACCTTCCCCTGGGGGTTGTAACACTTTCACTGGGAAAATTCACCCCTGAGCTGTAACACTTCCACCAGGAAAGCCCTTCCTCTCAGAGCTGGAACATTTGCAGAGCTCTAGCTCAGTTGGGCAACAAGAGACACTGTCTCTAAATAAATAAATAAATAAACAAACTAACATAAAAAGTAAGTATGTGCATTAAAATAGATACAACTTATATTGTTCATGTAAATAAACTTGAAGAGCTATCCTCTAAGTTATTAATGATCTTCCTGCTGGATGCTCTTATTTTTTAATGGTAATTCCACAATTTTAAGTGTTTTGCAAGATACACAGAAAAGACTTGATGTATTTAGAGCTTTAAGGAAAAGAACAATGGGCACGTGACCATGAACATGTTCCCTAGTTGGCAAGGAATTCTCGGGTCCGTTTTGGAAAGCTACCCACTGAATGCTGGCTGCCAAGCTCCCACCAAGCCTGCAGCTCCACCCCCTACATCTAAAGTTTACCAGCCCTTCCTTCCTCACCTCCAGTCAGCTGGCCGTGGGCCCAGGGACTTGAGAATGAGACAACGTTCTGAGGGCACCATGCGGACTGCCCGCCCAGCAGGCTTTCCATGATGTCACTTGACTTTGCCGAACAAATGTCACCATATATATATATTTTTTAATATTCCAGATGCTTCTCAGATGCGTTCTAGCTTTCTGTTCTTTTTGTTTGATTGTTCTTTATTTTGAGACAGATATCATACAGCACAGACTGGCCTGAAACTCGCAGTGTAGCAGAGGAAGACCTTGAATATCTGATCTTCTTGCCTCTACCTCCCAGGTGTGAGCTACCAGGTCTGGTTTGTATGTGGAACTGGGGACTGAACTCAAGGCTTAATGCCTGACATTCAAGGACTCTACAGACTAAGCCACATGCCTGGTCTCTGTTTTGTTTTTATTCTTGTTCTGAGATTATTTTTGTAGCCTAGGCTAGCCTTAAATTTGCTACCTGGCTAAAGATGACTTTGAGCAGGTCCTCCTGCTGAGTGCTGGGTTACAGACTTATATCATGAATGCTCTTTTGAGAGCAGACTTTCCACATCGGTCATCACAGGTATAACTCCTCTATGTCCCTCAAATGATGGATTAAATGTCTCTGCTGCCTTCTGTGCCATTTCCTCTTTGCACGGTACTCCTCTCTTGTGTGGAATACCTGGCACCACACTCCTCACAGGTCTTGCCTGCTGCAATGGGCTCGCTAAGGCGCAGAGATTCCCAGTTTGTCTCCTGCATGGAGCGCCTACAGGGAGTCGCTTTAATCATACCATTCCCCAGATCAAGAATCTACATCAAAGGCTCAGTAGTAAAATCCTTGCCTGGTGGGTTTGATCGTGAGGGGGGGGGAGAGAAAGCCTACAAACGACTTCCTACTACCTCTCAATCAAGCCTAATCTTCCTCTTGACATTTTTTAAAAGACATTTTATATTTAAATGTATGTACAAATGTAAAAATGTTTGCATTTGTCTGTGCACCAGTGCATGCAGTGCCTGAGAAGGCCAGAAGAGGGCGTTCCATCCCCTAAAACTGGACTTGTAAGCCGGGCGGCGGTGGCGCACGCCTTTAATCCCAGCACTTGGGAGGCAGAGGCAGGAGGATTTCTGAGTTCGAGGCCAGCCTGGTCTACAGAGTGAGTTCCAGGACAGCCAGGGCTACACAGAGAAACCCTGTCTCGAAAAAAACAAACAAACAAAAAAAAAAAAAAAAAAAAAACTGGACTTGTAGATGGTTGTGAGCTCCCATGTGGGTTCTGAGAACTGAACCCAGGTCCTCTAGAAGAGTGGCCAGTGTTCCTAACTGCTGAGCCATCTCTCCAGCCCCTTTCATCATTTTTTTTTTTGGTTTTTCAAGACAGGGTTTCTCTGCATAGTCCTGGCTGTCCTGGAACTCGCTCTGTAGACCAGGCTGGCCTCGAACTCAGAAATCTGCCTGCCTCTGCCTCCCAAGTGCTAGGATTAAAGGCGTGCGCCACCACCGCCCGGCGTCCTTTCATCATTCTTGACATTCTAGTTTCCTCAAACCTGACCTGGATTTCTATGAATTATATTAACTTTTATGTAAATGAATTATTCTTTTTTGTTTGTTGGTTTTTGTTTTTGTTTTTTGGTGCAGGATTTCTCTGTATAGCCCTGGCTGTCCTGGAACTCAACTCTGTAGACCCGGCATGAATTATTCTTTTTTTTTTTTTAAAGATTTATTTATTTATTTATTATATTTAAGTACACTGTAGCTGTCTTTAGACACTTCAGAAGAGGGAGTTGGATCTCATTACGGATGGTTGTAAGTCACCATGTGGTTTCTGGGATTTGAACTCAGGACCTTCGGAAGAGCAGTCAATGCTCTTAACTACTGAGCCATCTCTCCAGACCTGAATTATTCTTAATATAAATGTAAATAGTGAATTAATCTAGCTGCTGTATTTACTTACTTTATGCTAATCCCCAATAACTTCACAGAGAAACCAAGATTTATTTAAAAACTGCACCTCAACAGCTGAACAGTTAAATGATGTGCCTTAGGCATCTGTGCTAGTCTGGCTATGTCCCAGCGCTAGATACTTGCATGTTATTATTATTATTATTTATTTATTTTATTTTTTTTTTTTGGTTTTTCGAGACAGGATTTCTCTGTGTAGCCCTGGCTGTCCTGGAACTCACTTTGTAGACCAGGCTGGCCTCGAACTCAGAAATCCTCCTGCCTCTGCCTCCCAAGTGCTGGATTTAAAGGCGTGCGCCACCAACGCTTGCATGTTATTATTGATATGGCTCTTCGGGCCCCTTCCTCAAGGCTCCAAATCCTCCATCCTCCTTACTGTCTTTTTTTTATTTATTTATTTTTTTTGGTTTTTCGAGACAGGGTTTCTCTATGTAGTCCTGGCTGTCCTGGAACTCACTTTGTAGACCAGGCTGGCCTCGAACTCAGAAATCCGCCTGCCTCTGCCTCCCAAGTGCTGGGATTAAAGGCGTGCGCCACCACCGCCCGGCCCTCCTTACTGTCTTAATCTCCCTCTCCCCCCTTCTCCTTCCTCTCATTAGGGGATGTCCCACCCTTTTCTCTATTCTGCCCAGCCATTGGATGATCAGCATTTATTGACAAGGCAGAGAATAAAAGGTAAGACTTGTTACACAAACTTGAGACAGGAAACTCTTGGTATAAGTATTACAATGCTGTGTCCAGATTGAAACAAGATATGGGAGCAGAGAAATCAGCATTTGAATAACCCAAAGATAAACTTTGTACTGTGTACTGCTGTTG
This sequence comes from Tokudaia tokunoshimensis, assembly GCA_036184795.1. Lineage (NCBI taxonomy): Eukaryota > Metazoa > Chordata > Mammalia > Rodentia > Muridae > Tokudaia > Tokudaia tokunoshimensis. Next base: position 19,683,347 of record BTHU01000010.1, on the reverse strand, counting down.
AAATTAGTGTTCTGAATAAGGCTGTATAAAAGACACAATATCCAGATATCTTATTTATAAGTCAAATGCCTGGATTGGGTAGATCTAGGGCTATTTTAACGTATTCACCAGCTTTAAAGCCCCTGCTTACTTGCTGTTTCTCCAGGCAACGCGGTTCTCGTCCATGGCCATCCATGGCAGCTTCCTCCTCCCTGTCTCTCCATCTGCAACCTCCTCCCCAACTTCCAGTCCCACCTTTCTCCCTCCACTGCCCAATCACAGGCTCTAGCCTTTTATTGACCAGTTAAATTTGGGAGAAGGTTTACATGGCATCACTTGAGTACTGTGAGCACCCACTCATCTGGGGCAACCACATCTTGAGAAACCAGTTTTAGCTATAGGACTGACCCACTACACTATACAAAACATTATGCCTACACTTCTACAAGAAGGCCTTGCTTCTCCACTCAAATCTTTTCTGTGCTTTCTGCTTTCCTGCCCTTAGCCGAACCATTTTTCCTATGCACCTGGCAGGGAACCCGCCTTCTGCTCTCTCCAACTCTAAAGACCAGACACTTACTGATGCCTGGCGTCTCCTCTCCCGTTTCTGGGCCTCATGCTCTTGAAGGATGTCTTGGTCCATAACTAAGACAAAACCGTCTCTGTGTGAAACTCCTGACAGTCACAACTTGAAGGAGAAAGGATTGATTTTGCTAAGTATTTCACAGGGTCTCATTTGTGGCTGCTTGGACCCATGCTTTAAGATGGGCCATCATGGTGCTGGGATTGTATGACCAAGTTGCTCATCCATTATAGGACAGACAGAAAGCAAAGTACAGAACAGTGACCTAGGGGACCCCGTATAACCTTCGAAGCCCTCCTCCCCGCAACAGACCTACTTCCTACAGCTGGAGGTCAGCTCCCAATGTTTTCATAACTGTTTAAGACAGTGCCACCGAGTATTCAAAGCACCCTGTGAGTTGAGACCCCTTTAAGGGGTCAAAGGACATGTTTGTGGAGGTCGTTTGGAGCTGGTCTTTGCTACTTCGTGGGTTCTTCTTTTTCCTGCCCTTTATCCTCTCTGATTTCATCTCCTAACACTAGAAAGAAAAACAAGGACGAGCAGAGAGAGGAGTTAGGAAAATCCCTGAATCTAATTTCTGTCCTTTTTTCTGACCACAGCTACTAAGAAGCCACAACCACCCACTACTCTTTCAGGGCCCTAGCATTTACGTGCCCTCTGAAAAGTTCCCAGAATTCCAAACATCACACAGTTACAGAATTATATGCAACTGGCAAAATCATGCTTTTGCCAGAGCACGAGGCAAATCATACGCAGCTGTTGCTGACAGTCCACAGCATCTCCGCATCCCTACACCTGGGATTCAAATGAGAGCAAACTGTTTTTTTTTTTCCCAAGACAGGGTTTCTCTGTGTAGCCTTGGCTGTCCTGGAACTCACTCTGTAAACCAGGCTGGTCTCCAACTCAGAAATCTACCTGCCTCTGCCTCCTAAGTGCTGGGATTAAAGGCATGCACCACCACTGCCTGGCAAAAGCAAACTCTTAAAATATTTCTGTGGCTTTTTAGCATATGTGCTGCCAAAGCGAGCACATTTCTGTGGCTTTTTAAGAAACCAAAATTTCGGGCTGGAGAGATGGCTCAGTGGTTAAGAGCACTGCCTACTCTTCCAGAGGTCCTGAGTTCAATTCCCAGCAACCACATGGTGGCTCACAACCATCTGTAATGGGATCTGATGCCCTCTTCTGGTGTGTCTGATGACAGCTACAGTGTACTCATATAAATAAAAATAAATAAAATCTTTAAAAAAAAAGAAATCAAAATTTCAGGTTTCTCACTACAGTCGTATATCAAATACCCTGCATATCAGATATTTTCATAACAATATTATTACAATTCATAACAGTAGCAAAGTTTACATTATGATTCATAACAGTAGGAAAATAATAAAGTAGCAACAAGAATAATTTTATGGTTGAGGGTCTTTACAATGTGAGGAACTGTGTTAAAGGGTCATGGCCTTAGGAAGGTTGAGAACCACTGGTCTAATTGACAGAGAAGACTGAAGAATTTAGTGAGGCCCTGTCTCAAAATGGTGTTGATGTTGATGGTGATGATGATGTTGGCAGTGGTGATGATGTTAATGATCATGTTGATATTGATGATGATGTTGCTAATGATGATGATGATGATGGTGATGAGAAAGAAGAAACATGATGGTATACACCTGAAATTCCAGCATTTTTTTTCAAAATCTCCATTAACTATTTTGACATATTCAAATAGATGTTGTGAACTATGGCTCTTCTGTTGCTTATGCACTTATTATTATGCACTTTATATTCCCTAAATTTTCCTAAGTCTATAGTTATGCTTTTGTGATGACACTAGTGATATTTTCCATTACCTTGAATACTATTTTATTAAGAATATAAATATTTATGTGGTTTTCACTTATTGCATATATCATGTATATCATCCTTCAAATTCCAGCATTTAAGAGGCAGAGGCAGGAGAACTGACATGAGATTTAGGCTAGCCTAGGCTAGTTCCAGTCAGGGCTACATTGTGAGACACTGTCTCAAAAGGTGAAGAAGAAGAAGAAGAAGAAGAGAAGAAGAAGAAGAAGAAGAAGAAGAGAAGAAGAAGAAGAAGAAGAAGAAGAAGAAGAAGAAGAAGAAGAAGAAGAAGAAGAAGAAGAAGAAGAAGAAGAGAAGAAGAAGAAGAAGAAGAAGAAGAAGAAGAAGAAGAGAAGAAGAAGAAGAAGAGAAGAAGAAGAAGAAGAAGAAGAAGAAGAAGAAGAAGAAGAAGAGAAGAAGAAGAAGAAGAGAAGAAGAAGAAGAAGAGAAGAAGAGTGGCAAAAGATCTGATGACTAGTCTGGGACACATAGCAAGACTGTGGCTTTAATAAATGCACTGACAAGATTCCATTTACCCCGCTGGCGGTGGTGGCTCACGCTGGTGGAAGCAGAGAATGTTTGATCTCTGTGAGTTCAAGGCCAGCCGGATCTATAGATAGAGTGCCAGGACAGACAGGGCTACACAGAGAAACCCTGTCTTGAAAAATCAAACCAATCTACCAACCAACCAACCAACCAAACAAACAAACCAAAAAACAAAACCAAGACAAGGAAGACAATGAAGACAACGACTGTGGCAGCAGTGGCAGCGAGGAGGAGGAGGAGGAGGGGGAAAGGGGGAAGGTATTCCCCAAGGACATGCACTACAGATTGGCTTGTGGGAGAGGAGTATGCAGAGGCGGAGGGTGGGAGGGTGGGGGTGGGGCCGGGAAGTGACCCGCAGATGTCGGATGGATGTTAAATCCACCGACTGCTGACAGAGCTACAAGACAGGTTTTGAAGCTGAGCTGAGTGAGAAGAACCGACAGCCAGACGGAGTGACACAAGCCTGTGAGGCACAAGCCCGTGAGGCACAAGCCTGTGATCCACAGCGCTCAGGAGTCTGAGACTGGAGGAGCGCTGTGGATTAGAGGCCAGTCTGAGGCGTTCGGAAGGAGCCTCAACCAACCAACCAGCAGCGATGCTGAGGAGTGCTGTCCAGTGGGAGAGCACGCCGGAGGTCCTCGGTTAGATCCCCATCACGGCTTAAGAGAACACCACCACACAAGCGTGTTAGGAAGCTTTGATGCGCTCCGCCAGACACTCCAGGCACACCGTGTCACTGCGACCTTCCACGACCCCATGAGGTGAAGCTTATTACCTCTCCTTTGCAGAAGCATTAGCTGAGCTCAGAGAGACGTGTTCCAGCCCCCATTGAGTCTCCAGGCTCTCAGAACAAGATTGCAGCTGCCTGCTCTGACGGGTGTGATCACATTCTGCCTTGACAACCTGCCTGGTGGTCCACTTTCCTGATGTGGCATAATTCTCTGTAATCTACTAACTGCTGTTTCTGAGCCTCAGGTCTCTTTCAGATTTCTTTGCTTTCCTAGCTAGCTCTGTATAAAGCAGTTTTAGGGCAAAAGCTCTTTTAAAGTGTTATTTTGCCCCGTTATTTCCTTCCTTAGGTGGAGTTATTTTGTGTTCAGGCCTCATTACTATAGTTTGTTCACATTGAGGGAGTGTTTAATGAATGGCCCGAGAGGGTCAGCAGGGCTGAGAACCAAGGTGATGGCTGGGAACAGCTCAGGCATAGAACATTTGCCTTAGCACGGGCGGAGGGCCTGAGCCCTACCCTCGGCAATACAAAATACACCACACAGGAGAGCTAAAAACAGCTTTTTAAAAAGAAAAGGTGTGTAGGGAGGTGAGGCTCAGAGGGTTGGTTCCAAGGTCAAGAGCACTTGATTGTCTTCCAGAAGACCGGGTTTGGTTCCCGGTATTTCCATCTGGTTGCTCACAACTGCCAGCTCCACGGGATCTGTCTTTCCCTGGCATCTTCCATGGGCGTCCGCACACACCTATACACACAGACACATGCATACGCGTAGATAAAAATAAAATCTTTAATTAAAGAAAAAAAAAGGAAAATAGTGAGCTGTGGTGGTGCACACCCTTTAATCTGAGAATTTGAGAGGTGGAGGCAGAACTCTGTGAGTTCAAGGCCAGCCTGGTCTATCCAGACAGTCAGGGCTACAGAGAGAAACCCTGTCTAGAAAGACAAAACAAAATGAAAAGGAGGAGGAAGAGGAGGAGGAGAGAAGAAGAAGAAGAAGAAGAAGAAGAAGAAGAAGAAGAAGAAGAGGAGAGAGAGAGAGAGAGAGAGAGAGAGAGACGGGCGATGGGCTGGGCTGGGCTGGGGAGATGTCTGAGCTGGTAAAGTGCTTACTGAGAAGCACAGGACCTAAATTCAAGGCCCAGTAGCCACAGAAAAACTGGGTGCGTTGGCACCTGCCACATGTTTGTAATCCCAGCATGCACTGGGGCATGGAGAGGCAGAGGAAGGTAGAGCCTGTAGCTCACTGGCCAATCAGCATAGCAGAAATGGTGAGCTCCAGGCCCCAGTGAGAGACTCTGCGGAGCTAGGGAGACTGCTCAGGGGGACTTGCGATCAAATCTGCCGCACATGTATTAAAAGTCAGCTGTGGCCTGTAAACCAAGGTTGAGGGACAGAGACAGGAGGACCCCAGGGACTTCGAGGTCAGCCAGACAACTGAGTAAGAATGGTGAACTTTGGGGCTGGGGAGATGGCTCAGTAGGTAAGAGCACTGATTCCTTTTCTAGAAGGTCCTGAGTTCAAATCCCAGCAACTTCATGGTGGCTCACGACCATCCATAATGAGATCTGATGCCCTCTTCTGGTGTGTCTGACGACAGCTATAGTGTACTTACATATAAGAAATAAATCTTAAAAAAAAAAAGAATGGTGAACTTTAGGCTGAGGGAGAGACCCTTCCTTAAAGAACAAGGCAGAGAGCAATAGAGGAAGACACATTCTTCCTTGTGTGTGTACCCGCACACAGACACACATACTACATACCTCCACCCCAGACACATCAAAAACAAAAAATAAAAAACGAGGTGATAACGCACCTCAGGGGGAGGCAGTCCACGGACATGAATTAGAAAGCTTGCTTTAATTAAATTATTTGCTTTAATTAACTTGGCTTTTCCACCAGGAATGGCACCTGTGGCTTCCACCTGTACACTGTACACACTTGTGCTCACCCACACCGACACACACAATTGCACAAGCACACACAGACAATTAAAAAAAAAATGTAGGGACTGGAGAGATGGCTCAGTGGTTAAGGGCACTGATTGCTCTTCCAGAGGACTTGAGTTCAATTCCCAGCAACCACATGGTGGCTCACAACCATCTGTAATGGAATCCAACGCCCTCTTCTGGTGTGCCTGAAGACAGCTACACTGTACTCATATACATAAAATAAATAAATCTTTAAAAAAAATAAATGTAAAAGTGAAGGAAACCGGCAGCAATTTCTTTGAGGAAGGAATGGGTGGGTGGGGCAGGGTAGGGCAGGTACGTGGGAGGGGCAGGAAATGAGAGTCCACAGGCCCTCCGGGCTTGTAGCAACCTGGAAGTCAATCTCAGAGGCTTCTAGTGGTTTTCAAGATTTCCTTGGGCTGGCGAGATGGCTCAGTGGGTAAAGGTGATTGCCACCAATCCAGATGACCTGAGAAACCACATAGCGAAAAGAAAGAGCTAATTCCTACGGGCTGTTCACTGACTTCCACTTGTTTTTTAACCTGCACCCTCAGACCATGGCCACTTGCGCCCATGACTGCTCTGCCCTCAGCTCTGGCCACAATAAATACCTGGAATAATATTTTTGAGATGGTGTCTCACTCTGAAACCAGTCTGGCCTTGAACTCTGTCTGCCTCTGTCTTCGGAATGAATAAATGTCATTGAAACAGAAAAAGAGGGGCCGGAGAGAAGGCTCAGCAGATAAGCGGTTATGAGGACTGGGTTCAAATCCCAGTATCCACATGGCAGCTCACAACTGTCTGTAACTCTAAGATCTGATACCCTTATAGGCATACACACAAGCAGAACACCAAAGCACATAATAAATAAATAAATAAATAAATAAGGAAGGAAGGTTTTCATCTGTGCGTGGAGGCTCATATCTTTAATCCCAGCACTCAGGAGGCAGAGGCAGCAAGCAGATCTTCAAGGCCAGCCTGGTGATCTAAAGCGAGTCCAGGACAGCCAGAGCTACACACTCTGTCTCAGGAAAGAAAAACAAATGAGCATAAAAGGGATTTCTAATGTTAGATCATGTGTGAGATTCAAGGTAGAAAGGAGCGTGGCTGGGACCCAGCATCTTCCGGTTTGACAACACACTCCATTTACAAACCCTATCCACTCGGAAGAAAGACGGGTAAGAAACATAAATCCGGCTGGGCGGTGGTGGCACACGCCTTTAATCCCAGCACTTGGGAGGCAGAGGCAGGAGGATTTCTGAGTTCGAGGTCAGCCTGGTCTACACAGTGAGTTCCAGGACAGCCAGGGCTACACAGAGAAACCCTGTCTCAAAAAAACCAAAAAAAAAAAAAAAAAGCATAAATCCTCAGGATGCTTGCTGGGTGTGGTGGATGGGGGATGGGCTGAGATGCCATACTCCCACCCTCCTGTGGTTTTTCCGTTTTGTTTTGGTTTTTGTTGTTGTTGTTGTTTTTAAAGGTAAATGTTACCTGTGCCAGCCTGGTCTACAAAGTGAGTTCCAGGACAGCCAGGGCTACACAGAGAAACCCTGTCTCGAAAAACCAAAAAATAAAAAAAATAAAAACAAAAACAAAAAAATGTTACCTCTGGGTCAGACCCACAAATAACCTGGGGATCTGGCTGCAAAGTATGGACAGACTTGTCAGTTGTGGGTCTTGAATCCAATCCTATAAGTAGCAGAGTTCTGGCCAGGGTCCCAGCCTCACTCACCCCCAAAGCTAGTCTCACAAGAGAGATTAAAAATTGGAGCCGGTAATGTTAATCCAAAAGATGGGAGAAGACCACTGACCCGAATCATCACAGCCAAACTAAATTATAAATTAGTCCCTCCTCAAACAAAGACGTGGTTGCAAGGTGGACTGAGCAAAGTAGTCACGGGCGGCCCTATAACCTTTTGAAACAAAGGTAGGGCTGCAAAGTGGTTGTTCTGAAACAAAGACATGATTGACATTCCTGGAAGAGGCAGTACACTTGTAGTCAAGGTTACAGGTGGGGCATAGCCCGATCCTTGAGAAACAGAAACTTAACCATAACAAGGAATGAGCCTCCTTTGTCTTTTAAGCTTAAAACAGAGGCGGGCTGGTTCTTCAGGGGTGCTAGTGCACCCCTTTAATCCCAGCACTTGGGAGACAGGCGGGTGGATCTGTGTGTGTTGTGTTTTATAAAAAGGAAAGAAAGAAGGGCTTTGATTGGTGGAGGTGTGGTATGGTGTGGGGGTGAGGGGAAAGGGGGTGCATCTGTGGGTCCACACTGAGGCATCTCTTTCCCTCTGAGGTTCGAGCTACATGATGGTGTAGTATAGAAAAGAGTTTATTTAGGTCATGGGGAGGGGAGTTGAGGGGGTAGTAGAGACAGAGAAAGGCAGAGAGAGACAGGAGAGAGAGAGAGAGAAGTGGAAGAGGCCAGCCATGAACACGTGGAGCGAGAAGGGGGAGGGGAATGGGGAGAGAAGGGACAGAGGGGGAAGAGGGAAGAGAGCAAGAGAACTGAAGAAGCCAGGCGGTGGTGGCGCACGCCTTTAATCCCAGCACTTGGGAGGCAGAGGTAGGTGGATTTCTGAGTTCGAGGCCAGCCTGGTCTAGAGTGAGTTCCAGGACAGCCAGGGCTATACAGAGAAACCTTGTCTTGGAAAAAAAAAAAAGAAAGAGAAGTAAACGAGGAGAGAGGAAGAGAGAGAGAGGAAGAGAGGGCGAGCAGCCCCTTTGATAGTGAGTCAGGTATGGCTGTTGCCAGATAACTGAGGGGCGGAGCCTAGAAGAAATGTTAACACTGTGAGTCCAACCTAGACTATAAAGCAAGTTTCAGGACAGCCAGGATTGTTACACAGAGAAACCTGTCTCAAACAAACAAATTGGTGAGGGCAGGGCCAGGACAACAGCTCAATGGAACAGGACTTGCCTGGCATACACCAGGCTGTCAGGGCTCTTCTCAACACCACGACAAAAATACGATTTGAAAGCCAAATTGTGGTGAGACTCATCCATCTGGAATCTCAGTGGGAACCGGAAGCTCAAGATCTTCATCCTGGGCTGGAGAGATGGCTCAGCGGTCAGAGCACTGAGTGCTCCAGGTGGCTCACAACCATCTGTAATGAGATTCAATGCCCTCTTCTGGGGTGTCTGAAGACGGTAACAGCAACAGTGTACTCACATACATAAAATAAAAATAAATCTTTAAGCCGGGCTGTGGTGGTGCACACCTTTAATCCTAGCACTTGGGAGGCAGAGGCAGGCAGATTTCTGAGTTCGAGGCCAGCCTGGTCTACAGAGTGAGTTCCAGGACAGCCAGGGCTACACAGAGAAACCCTGTCTCGAAAAACAAAATAAAACAAAACAAAAACTTAAAAAAAAAGATCTTTATCCTGAATTTAAGGCCAACTTGGGTAATAATAGACCCCATTAAAAAAATGGAGATGGGTATAAGGTTTGAGGGGCAGTTACTTCTCGAAATCAAGGTGGCAGTTGTTTCCTAAATCTGGTTGGTTCCTGCCAAAGTGGAAGGATGCATAAGAATAGGCCCTGCAGGAGCTGCTGGGAGGCCCAGGGCTCCGGTGAGAGGGGCTGGGCGCCTGCTGGGACTCAGACCTCTCCAGGCTGGTCTTAGTCTCAGAGACTAGCAGTGGGGTGTGAGGATATAAACCGGGGGGACAGGCCTAACCCCGTAGGGAATGCGCAGCTGTAGCCAATGGGAAGCAGGCTTTGAGATAGCTCTCCTTGGGGCCCAGTTAGCACCCAGGCCTTTTGCTCCAGCCTGGGAGGAGGGTCAGCTCGGGGTAGTCAGGTAGTCGATATATAGACCCAGGGAAGGAAGCAAAGACACTGCCTCTCCCTGAAGGCTGAGGAGGAAGGGAGGTCTTGTACGCCGGCATCCTCCTAGTGTGGGCAAGACCATGTCCTAAGAGCACCTTAGAACTGCAGGGAGCAGCTGGGGTGGGGCCAGAGACTTTAAAGGGGACCAGAGTGAGGGCCAATGGAAGGCTGGTCAAGAGATGCTATTCTGGGGTAAGAGAGGGAGAGAGGGTGCTCTCATGGCCAGCATCTGGATTCCTCTCTTGGCCTTGGTATGTGACTGATATTACTCTCAAAACTCCTTCTACCTCTTGGATCTAGGATACAGAGCTGACGGGTTTAAAGAGACTTGGGGTGGGAGCGGGGCGGAGCTATGAGTGCATAGGGCAAGGTCTTCTGACGGCCCCTTTTCCTACCCCTCCAGTCAGGTCTTACTCAGCAGAGGGAGGATGTACAGGATCCGAATTCATCACCCACCCCTCGGGAACTGGCCGGCCTCATGCTTAGGTTCAGGGCCACGCCCAGCATGACTCTAGTGACCCTCCCATGGTCAAAACCCTACGTGGGTTCCACCTAAGACCATCATGTCCACCTGGTCCGGTTAAGACCCCTGGGTCACCCCAACTTCGGGAAAGGACTTCAAGCAAGGCACCCCTTTAACACAGACACGTTTATTGGCAAAACCTATTCCCAAGCACAGCGGTGGGGAAGGGCGCTGGCAGAGTGGGCGGCGCGAACCCCACTCTCTTTGGTAATGTTCAAGGTACAGGCAAGGCAGAAGAGGATGGGAGTGTGCCCAACAACATGGTCACATCAGCAGGTCCCCACAAGGAGGGCTCTGTGCTCAGCAAATGCTTTTCTTAGACCGTGTCAGTCAATCCTTCCAACTCCCTACAAGGTAGGTACATCCTTGTCCTCATTTCTATGATGCGCAAACAGGCATCCTGTGACGATGTGCGGGAGGCAGGCATGTGCTTTCAAATCCCCTGAGACTCTCCTGATGCCTGTTCACTGAGATTTTCTGTTTCTCTCACAAATTCCCGTTCTTTCAATTTTGTTTTTGTTTGTTTGTTTGTTGTTTTTTGTTTTTTTGGTTTTTCGAGGCAAGGTTTCTCTGTGTAGCCCTAGCTGTCCTGGAACTCACTCTGTAGACCAGGCTGGCCTCGAACTCAGAAATCCACCTGCCTCTGCCTCCCAAGTGCTGGGATTAAAGGCATGCACCACCACTGCCTGGCTGTTTTTGTTTTTTTTTTTTATAATATTATATTTTTGTAAAAAAAAAGAAAGAAAGAAAGAAATAGATGTTTATCCATATTTTGAGTTTTGAGCAAGCCACTGTCTCCTACTCCAATGGGTCAAAACTTGGGTTACCCCCAAGATTCAGTTTAGCTGGGGTTAGACACAGCAGGTCTCTCATGGGGGTTGAGAGCGTGGGCAAAACCGAGGCGCAGAAGAAGCAGTTAGAAAATACACAATTAATAAATTACAACCCTCCCACCCTCCCTCTATCCCCACCCAAGTCCAGAGCAGACATATTATTGGCATCACCCCACAGGAGGAGCTTGAATCAGTTCCCTCTGTGTCCACTAGGTCTAGGACCTTTAGTAGGTGGCTATAGAGTGAATGAATGAATGAATGAATGAATGAATGAATACCTGGTGGGAGAGAGCAAATACATAGGAGTCTGAGCCCCAGTCCCTAACCTGTACCTTATTCTCACTAGGACGCCTCTCTGGATGCAGAGAAGGGAATCTTGGGGTAGGACTGGGACAGAAGATGGAAGGAAGTCCTTAGGAGTCTTTCTGCACAGGGCAGGAGCATGGGTGGGTAGATGGAGGCTCAGGTCCCTGCTGTGTGGTCCGAGGGGCTGTGTGATCTGAGCAGGCTCTAAGACCATGAAGGCTGTAATGGTTCTTCTACATTTGCTCTTGGCCCTCGGCAGTCATGTGGTAACATGGGTATTATTACCAATGCATACATTTTATAGAGTAGGAAGCAGAGGCCAGAGAGGTCAAGGGGCTTATGAAAGGCCACACAGAGAGCAGGAACTTGAAAAGTATCCTCCGTCTCTCCCCTTTGTTATTTATAACTATGCCATGAAGGAAGGAGAGGCAGATCTAACTTTTCCAACATGAGACCCTTACAGTCGCAAGAGACTGTGACCCCAATTCCCTGATATAGCTTCTGGTCGTCTCTAGCCAGAAAATCCAGTGTACCTTAGGTAGAGGGTTTCCTAGACAACCCCTCCTTCCCCACCCATCGCCATGACATGCCCATGAATGGTCTTCCTGGGAGGGTGGGAAAGTGGAGTGGTTGGGGCCTGGGCTTGCCCCTCACACAGGCATGGGCACCTCGTCGTATTCATCCAGCCCTTCTTCCTCATCAAAGGTCACTTTGGCATCATCACCATCCAGCTAGAGGGGCGGGAAGGAAAAGGGTGAGAGACCAGGACAGGATGAGCCCTTTAAAAGCGGGGATTTAAGAGGCACCTCTAGAGTTAGGAGCCAGCCTGGACAAGCCCTGTGCTGTCCCTAGAGTATAGAGTTGGTCTAGGTGAGTAGTTTACAAAGGGGAAGGTGGTCCCTGAGGGTCTGGTGAGGAGAACCTGCAAAAGGTGGACAGGGGTTCCCCTCACCACGACAACTCCATGTGATGACGGGACAACTAACCACTCATCAGCTCGTGTAGGACGTGCCTGTGCATGTCACAAGCCTTTCTCCTGTCAGGGTTCCTCCCTGCACTGGGAAGCCACAGGGAAATGAGGTCGCTTGCTCCAGATCATATGCTAGGACACAGCAGACCAAGACTGAGACAAAGGCCCTGGATACAGACCTTTTTTTCTTTTTAAGATGGGGTCTTATGTAACTCATGCTGGCTTTGAACCATGTGGCCAAGGATGACCTAGAATTTATGATTCCCTCGCCTCTACCTCCCTAGTGCTGGGATTATAAGCATGTGCCTCTATATACAGTTTATGGGGTGCTGGAAATTGAATCCAGGATCTTGTGCATTAGAAGCAAGCATTCTACCAACGGAACTACATCTATTCCTGAACCCTCGCCTATCCACCTCACTCTGTGGTCTTCCCAGCTCCGAGACACAGGATTCCTGTTACCGGGGGCCCTTCTCCTCCCATCCAAGGCCCCCACTACTCACACACTGGAGTTCCAGGTCTCTAAAGATGAGCGGCAGGAGGAGACGACGCAGAGGCACAGTGAGGATGAGGACAAAGGGCAGGGCCAGCGAGGCGGGAGTGGACTTTACCACCCACAGCACAGCCAGGCAGATGATCTGAATGCCGGTAAAGAGGTGCATGCGCCAGGTCTTCACCTGTGGGGAAACGGGGATGGGGGTGGGTGGGGGATCAGCTCTGCCCTGTTCTGACACCCTTCCCCCACCCTAGCTGGAGAGCTGCAAAGCCAAGTACCCTCTTGACAAAAGGCACATCCGGGTGGTACTTAGGTGGCTTGAACAGGAGCAAGATGCGGTCAAAGAGCTGGATGCCACTGAGGGATGTAATCCCCATGTACAGGAAGATGCCAAACAGCACGGCCAGGGGGATGCGGGACAGGATAGGTTCCATGAGGATGGACAGTCCTGTGAGGACAGACACACGCTTAGTTCAGGTCACTCAGGGATCAGCACCAATGGGGCTTCACTCATACTGGGGACTGAGCATGAAACCACAAGGGCCACATGACCCTTTTCTGCAGCATCGATCTATAGGCTCAGAAGGGAACAACCTCAAAGGCTATCTTTCCAAGGCTGTCAAACTCCTCCCCGCCTTACACCCACTCCCTGAGCCTAGTTGGGGCAGTCGCTGTGCTTGGAGGAACCTTTCTCCTCACTCCAGAATGCCTCCGTTATCCTTTACGGAAAGGGAAAGGAGCGGAGAGAAGGAAGGGGGACTTTAGACCGCTCCATCAGTGACTATAACCCTGTTCACCCAGCCGGACTCAGCGTCTCAGGCACCCTTCGGAGCCCAGGGGTGCTCTGCCACCCCTTAGACCGAGGCATGCTATCAGCCTTAGAGCCACTGATCTGGAAAAGAATCTCAGAGATTCAATAAATCCTCTAACTGTGCACATAGGGAAACTGAGGCCCCGAGGCTAAGGAAGTTACCCAGCCAGAAGCAGGGCAGGGCAAAACCCCTTTCATTCCTCTCGGCTAAACATTGGAGGAAGGACCTGACTTGGAAAGAGCCCAGCGGTGCAGTCCTCCTGCCCTGCACAAACGCCCATCACAGTGTCCCCGGGCCCTGTGCTTTCTCAAGTCTGCTACATCCCCTCCTGCGAGGAACTAGTGTTGGGGGCGCATGAGCAACTGGTGTATAGGTGGGATGGGAGCCTCATTCCCTGGCCCCAAGAGAAAGAGTCAAAGTTGGGCAGGGATAATAGTGGAGGTGGGATTTCTGAGTGGGAAGAGCCCCTCCCCTCTCCCAAGACCGAGGACCAGAAAGGAGTGGAGCAGGGCGGAGGGGCGTGGCTAGCCCCACTTACCCACGAGCACGGAGACCAGGAGCCCACTGATCCGCTGTTCCTTGACCTCTTGGATCTGAGCTGCAGCCCCTGGACCACTGGCCTTCCCCATGACTGTGAGGGCATTGGCGTGGGTAACAGACCGCACAGTGGTGGCGCTGAGCCAAGGCATCCCAAAGAGCGCGGCCACCCCACCCATGCCAACGACCAGCAGCAAGTCCAGGTGGAAGCCGGAGCCCTTGATCATCTTTCGCTCTGGTTTACTGACAATCAGCCTGCGGGCGGACGGGAGGGAAGTCAGGTGAGCGGGGGCCCTCCCAGCGTGCTCCTCTTTCTTTCCCCACACTGCTCTCCCTGGGTCTCTTTTTGCTTTCTGTTCCCATTTCCCTTTGAGTTCCCAACTCCCTCCCTCTGGCTGTTTGAGAATTCAGATTCTGAGGGCTAGAAGTCTCCGGAACACCCTCAGGCGTTCTTGCCTATGGAACTTCAGCTTCTGGACTATTACAACACCCCTCACCCACACCCACCCCAACCCCCATCCCCACCCCCGCTATTCAGGCCCCTCCCACCATCCAGCAGTGAAGCTCCCTGTTTACAAGGTGTTCAAATGATGCCACCCCAGGGGTCACAAAATTCAGACCCGCCTCCGATGTTCCATCATTCCCGTCCCCTCGCAGAGAGCCACTGACCAGTCAGTCTCCTGCTGGCCCAGAGCCTGCCCCCCTCCCTGCCTCCAGCCCTCCCGGTGCCAAGCCTCTCTCCTTGCTCTTACGTGGTGATCTGAGACTCAAGGAATATGAGAATGAAGACAAGCAGGGCGGGCAGGACAGAAGCAAACATCATCCACAGGGGGAAATGGTTATACAGGCCCAGAGGGTGGATGACCCAGCCCCGGGCCGAGGAGTTGGACACTTTGAGGCCATCAGGCACGGAGAGTTTCTGTGAGAAGAGACAGCTGGTGAGAACGTGGGACCAGATGGCTCGGAAGACATGGGGTTAAGGAAGCCAGGGTCCCGGGCCAGGGAGGTGGGTGCTCAAGAACCTGCTTCATTGGACACTTGCTTTGCTCCTAGCTGCTTCTCTGAGCCCTCTGTATGTGTCCTCTCATTCCTCATGTTGTAGGCAAACAGACAAGATCAGAGAGGTTGTATAGCTTGCCCCATACTGCACACCTATCTGGTGGTTGAGCTGAGGTTTACCTGAATCTGCCTGGCTCAGTGCTCACCCTCTCCTACAGCCCTGAGCAAAGGAATAAAAAGAGCAAGGCGGCCCAGGGTCTTGCTTGAGTGGAGGAATCTTAAGGGAATATTGGAAGACCAAGGACAGGGAAAGAGTTCTAGCTGGCTTTGGGTTAGGAAGGGCCATTCTGGCGGGGTACATGGGAGAGGAAGGAAATGAAGGCTAAGGTGGCATGCTAGAGGATGAGGACTCACTCACCTGTGTGTAGGTGCCCTTGATGAAGGAATCCACTAGGACCATTATCAGGATGGAGATGGGGACCCCGAAGTCCCCAATGACTCTGCGAAACTGTAAGCAGATAAAGGAACCAGTTCTGCCTCCCAGCTGCCTTCTTCCCCATCCTACCTTTACCAGGGACTCTGCTTATCCCGAGAGGTCCATCAAGAACCAACGTCTATCTTTACTCCACCTATCCCTGCCTTCCTTCTTCCTCTGCCCCCTCCCCGCCTGACCCTACCCTTCTCCCTCTCCCAGGAACTGTCTATCCCTGGTTTCCTGCTAGATCTTGGTGCTGAGTTGAGATGGGTTTGCATACAACATGGTCCCTGGAAATGGGGACCAGGGGTAGAAGCGGTGTTGAGGGTCCTGGAGAAGCTAGGGTTGCTAAAGGTAAGGGCAGGGCTGTACTGACCTTGCCGGGGAAGTAGGTGCTGTTCTTGAACTTTCGTAGCATCATGGCAAGTAGGAAGGTTCCAGCCATGAGCACAAGGGAGAAGAGAGCTGTGTTGGGCACGGGACCCTGTGGTTTGGGCTTCATCACAACAGGGGCATAAGTTTGTTGTAGTGGGTAGTCCTGGAAAATCTGTAACCGACAAAACCTTGTGTTACCTCCCAAGCTTTGGCTTGAGCTAGACAGTATCAGATAAGTTGACTGGGCACTGTCAACCAGCTGTCTGTACATCATTTATCCATATATGCATGCAAACATTCATTTATAGATCTGCCTATACAGCCATCACCTACCTACCACCTATCTCCCCATTCAAGCATCCATCCATCCATCCATCCATCCATTCATCCATCCATCCATTTGTCCACCTTCTTCCTCATCTGACTTATTAACCTGCTTGGGTTTTTGTTTGCTTTGATTTTTGGGTTTTTGTTTTTTAAAGATGTATTTATTTTTATTTATATGAGTACACTGTAGCTGTCTTCAGACACAGCAGAAGAGGGCATGGGATCGCATTACAGATGGTTGTGAGCCACCATGTGGTTGCTGGGAATTGAACTCAGGACCTTTGGAAGAGCAGTCAGTGCTCTTAACCACTGAGCCACTTCTCCAACCACCTTGTTTTATTTATTTATTTATTTTATTATTATTTTTTTTTTTTTGGTTTTTCGAGACAGGGTTTCTCTGTATAGCCCTGGCTGTCCTGGAACTCACTCTGTAGACCAGGCTGGCCTCGAACTCAGAAATCCGCCTGCCTCTGCCTCCCAAGTGCTAGGATTAAAGGCGTGCGCCACCACCGCCCGGCTATTTATTTTTTTTAAAGAGATAAAGAACAAGTTAGCTTGTGTGGGAGGGGCCCAAGAAGCCATGAGATTGCATGTGCAGGTATATGCTTCCAGGCGTTGTGTGGAACATGAGAATTCTGGAGACAGCAGTAAGGAATAAGAGGGTTTATAAAAAGGACTTAAGGAATCAGTGACAGGGACAGCATTTGCCTAGCATCTAAAAGGTTTGAGCCGCAGCACAGTAAATAGGTAAATAAATAAAATCTCCTTAAAAGATCTACGGAAAATAAAGGAGCCTGCCAATGAACAGAGGCAGGACACGCACCCTAGGTCACCCTTCTTCCACACACAGTGCAAGTGTGGACGTGGGTGGAGCTCTCAGGGAGGAGGCTATGGAAGCAGAGGCCCTGTGAGGCTCTGGAGGGCATGTGCAGGAAAGGAGAGGCCTAGGGCTTCCGAAGCATCGCCTTCCTCCCTGCACATGACTTCCCGGGCCATCTAACAGGTAGTGCCCACTAGTCCCATGATGTGTGGCCATAAACATAAACAAGTGTAGATAGAGGTGCCTTCCCTTATACAGTCAGGCCATGAGCACTGAGTCTCAAGTCTTCACATGGTCCCAAGAAACCCAATTGCATAATCCTGGGTGAACCCTGAAACATACAT
Organism: Tokudaia tokunoshimensis; assembly: GCA_036184795.1. Lineage (NCBI taxonomy): Eukaryota > Metazoa > Chordata > Mammalia > Rodentia > Muridae > Tokudaia > Tokudaia tokunoshimensis. Next base: position 19,666,076 of record BTHU01000010.1, on the reverse strand, counting down.
GTACCCATGTTCATGGTTGTGCATACAGGTGGAAATATGCCCCCCCCAGTCACGCTGTACACACATGTGCATGGTAACACACTCTCACAGACATGCTATGCGTGCGTGTTAGCATCCTCCCTGGTCCCACCTTGATCAACTTGGAGAAAGTCTCATAGATGAAGATGAGGGAGATGAGGAAGGAGAAGATCTCCTGGGTGTAGCGGGAGATGTATTGGACCAGGAAGCTGCCTTCAAAGGCCACCACCAACAGCACGAGCAGGATGAGCCAGAAACCAATCCACGCACGGCCCACGATATACTCCAGGCCGTTGCTTTCACAGAACTGTAGGCAGTGAGACAAATGCAGGGTTAGTGACCTTGTGGGCACTAGGCAGGTGAGCTGCGGTAAACTACAGGGTTGAGGGTCAGAGTGGGGCTGGGAAGGTGTTACCGAGAAGAAGGCTTCTTCAAACACCAGCAGGGGTCCTGAGAAGCCGAGCACGAGCAGGGGCTGTGCCCCCAGGAGAGCAAAGAGAATGCCTTGCACTGCTGTGGAGATGAGCAGCTCCGACACCCCCATCAGGTTCCGGGTCTTTTCTCCTGTGGGGGAAAAAAAGCCAATCAAGGATCAAGATGGAGAGATTACTTCCGGGGAGCAAGAATAAGTTACAGGGTGTGATGTAGGAGTACAGAGAATCAGATTGGGTCAGAGGTGAGGAGGCAGAGGGCAGAGGTTAGAGGTGAATGTTCAGGGGCGGGGAGGGGGGAAGAGAACCTTAATTGTCACTGACCCAGGAGGCCGCCGAAGGTGACGGCAGGTGACAAGGCAGCAAAGTAGATGAAGATGACAGCAGCCAACACCTGGGGACTGAGCGCATCAGTGATGTCACTCAGGTAGTAAGGATAACGGCGCCGGATATCTCGGATCAGGCCTCCAAAGATCCGGCCTGTGCGCTGAAGAGGGTCGTCTTCGTCACCAGGGCCCCCCTTTCCCCCGTTCAAGTCTGTTGTAGAGGATAGGAAAATGGTCAGAGGGGCTTACTCATAGTGACAAATGTCTGAGAGGAAAGGAGCAGTGTACTGGGGGGGGGGGGGCGGCGCAGGGACCCAGGGGGGATCAGGAAACCTTGTCTGTGTACCTAGAGTCTTGTACAAGTTAGGGTCTGGCTTGGCGGGGCTGGGCAGGTACCGCCTCCTAAGCAGCTCCTTCTGCACTGGCACCAGGTTGAGCAGAGCTTTTTCTGAAGGGGCGTCGGTGGGCGGCAGCACCAGGCTACAGTCCAGAAAGTTCTCCAGGGAGTTCAGCAGCTCCCCTCGGCTATGTGCCAGGGAGGCGGTAATGCGGAACACCTATGGGAGGAGAAAGGTCAGGAACACTTAGACTGTAGCCAAGAGGTCCCAGGGGTGCAGGGCAACCTAGTGGTGCCTGCCTGCACTCAGGAGGTGGAGATAGGAGGACTGCCTCAGATTTGAGGCTATCCTGGGCTACACAGAGAATTCCAGGTCAGCCAGAGGTACCAGAGGTAATGGTAAGACTTTGTCTAAAAATCTCGAAGGTCGGGGGTGGGGGTGGGGGAGACCTGGGCATGTGTGGCTAGGGACCAACCGCCAAAGCCATGGCTGTCGATATAGGGTCTGGTTCTTTCTGTTTCCTCTGACCTCTAAGGAGCAGCTTGGGGGAAATGGGCACCCTGGATGAGGTAAAAGGAGCTAAAGTATGCCTGGTGGGCTAGGTATACCACACAGCAGATTAGGCCGGCTAGAACCAGGTTGGAGTGGGCTAGGCAGGACCAGCCAGTCCAATCTAAGCTAGAGTAAAACTGGACTGGCCAGGAACAGGTGGAATTCAACCCAATGGATCCAAGTAGTGAATCTGAAGTCAAGCCAGTCCAGGGTGGGAAACCTGGCCTCTTCTACCTACCCACAAGTTCCCTGGGGACAAAACCTGACCTCTTCTGCCCTCCCACAAGCTCCCTGGCTAACCAGCCACAAGTGCCCCCCCCACTCCCCCTGCCCCCAATACTCACTCTTTCTGTCATGAGAGTTGCTGCAGCCCTGCCTAGCTGGGTGTAATCTACATGCGGAGCCTCGGGTCCCAGCAGAACAAGAAGGAAGCTCACAGGCTCCGGCAACACCAGGTCCTCCAGGGGCACAGCCTCCTTCAGTCTCACGAAGCCCAGCACAGGCTTCTCCAGAAAATTAGCCCGGCCTGTGGGAGGCACCGAGTGATGAAGCCAGATGGCTGGGACTCGTAGTTTATGAATTCAAGAGAGGGGGGCTATCTGGAGCCTGAAGTAGGATGCACAGGGCAGGGGGGGGTCTTACCCACTAGCACTAGTGTGGTTTCTGAATTTGGGGGGATCTTCAGAGTCCCAGATGGTGAGTGTCCTTCTGAGCCCCCCTCTGCCTGTAGAAAGGAAGGCAATGACGCTAAGTCTGGCATCACACTGAACCTAGGAGACCTGAGTATCTAGCCCTTCCTTCTCCCAACCCTTCTCACTTCCGACCTTGTCCTAACCGTACCTGTCCGCAGTACAGCTGGGTCTCCAGCGACGGCTGCTGGGGAAGCAGAGGCTCAGAAGGGCCCCCAGAGTGGGTCAGGACAGCAGGCTTCACTCCCTCCAGGTCCTTTAGGTCCTCAGCATGGCTGTAGAACACACAGGTGACATGAGCCGAGTCAGCTATTTGGACTGAGTTTCCCATGAAAGAAACTGATGGGAGGGACAAAGGTGAGAGTGGAACTTCCCAGTGACCAAACTCAAGAAACCCCAGAGATGGAAGAACAGTCTCCTCTTAAAGGACAGTGTGGATGAAAGACAGGTGACCCCTGTCTAGGATGTTTAGGTGGGAACAAGAAAAAAAAGAATGGACGGAAGAAAGGGCCTGAGGATCATGCTCTGTAAAGTGTGAACTTGACGTCCCAGGCTCCATTTTGGGATGTCAGACAGCTATAGGAACTATGGTGGAGGAAGAGTAGTTCTCTTGCTTGATGGGGTGGGGTCCATTTGGAACTGAGGGAGGGTAGACCTTGGGGACAGGGGAGCTAGGGAGGAACCCATAGGATGTGAAGCCCAGGTCCCGGCAGGCAAAAGCACCTGCGTTTGAGCAGCAGGGCCCGGAGCAGCTCGTCTCGGTCCTGAGGCCGAATCTGATCCTCGTAGATGAAGCTGTCTAGAAGCTGATTGGCCACCCCGGCCAGGGATGTCTCCTCCAGATCAAGAAGGAAGGTACCTGGGGATGGTGAAGTGGTGGACTGAGTGGCTGCCCTGGAAAGCCCCCTCTGCAGCAGCCCCAGGGGGCCCGGGAGGACTCACCTTTTGAGAAGACCTTCTGCAGTTCTAGAAGGCTCCAGAAGGTCAGGTAAGATAGATGTGGGCGACCCCACACACCATCCTCTCGAAGGTTTTCCTCCAGCCCTATCCAGTGAGCTGCTTCCACCCATTGTACTTCCTGGTTCCTCTGGTCCATCATCAGTTCCTGCAGCTCCACGTAGACCTGAGGCCCATGGCCCAAGTTAGTCCTTCAAGCCATCGGCAGGCCCGTGGAGAGAGTGGGAGCCTGGATCCTGAGGCGCTCAGCTCTAAGCTAAGCTTAGAAAGGGCTCTGGGCTCTGGAAGGCTTAGGACAGACCTCCTGCTCAGAGCGTGGGGAGATATGCAGGGTCCCGTGGGTCTGGCCCACTCCCCTGGCTCCACATCCATCCTCCTCAGCAGGTCGTTACCATGTTTCAGAAAAGGTTTGGACCTCTGGACCATGAAGGGCCTCGAGCAGCAGGAAAACTGGGACCTGGTGACCGAGGCTGAAGGGACTTGGGAAGCCATTGGGTTATCTCCCAGCTTCAAGACTATTGAGGGACACGGTTCGTACTGTCCTGGGCCAGGTGGTTACTCTTGGGGTCTCAGCTTAGGGTTCCAATTCCCTAAGTAGCTAGGAAGTCTGGTGTCCATTGGGGACTTGGACGTCGGGAGAAGGGATTGTGTACTTGGTTCTATACGTGCCCAGTGAGTACCTAATCCAGCCAAGCCTGACAGCCCTAGCTTAGTCCTCAGCAGTATCTGTCCCAGAAACCCGGCAAGGGCCTGTTTCTCAGGTAGTGAGCATGCCCCTTTTCTTCCACTGATGTCCTGGGATGTTTCCTCTATCTGCTTGTCTGTGTGTGTGCATCTCCTTCAGCTTGATTCTCTCTCTATCCCTCCCTCAAAGCAACTCGGGAAAGAGGATGCCTCTGAGTCCTCACCTGACTGGAGCTTTGGCGAGATGTGGAGGTACTGGTGGGGATGTAGTCTGTGGCTGCTTGCTCTGTGGGAAGAGCTGAAAACCCAGCGGCCGGTTAGCATTGCCGGTGATGTGGCCTCTCACTCGGGCCCTCCCGTACTACTGTCAGGGAGCCCCAGGAAGCCAGACCCACTCCCCACACACCCCCTGGGCTGGGGGCTCTGCCCAGCCCCACAGCCATGCCTAGTCTGGGCCTAACTTGGGTCTGTCGCCACTCTCCACCTGAAGTTTATTGAGGAACCCGGAATTCATTGTGTGATCTGAGCCCCCAGCCCGACCCTTCCTCTGAGACAGGAAGAGAGAGCCCCAAGTCCCAGTGTTCGAAACCATCCTAGCATTCCCTCGCTTCCCTGCTATAACTCCTCTCTTCTCTCACCCGCTTAGCAAAGCTGCCAGCTGGTAGCCTCTTACCACACACCAGTCTAATAGGGTGAGTCCCTTATATCCCCCCAGCCCCAACCCTCATTCCCCAAGGGGACCTCTTAACTTTAAATCTAATCACTAACACTTAAGCACTGTTGACAGTAAACAGGTCCCCACCTCAGGCTCCCCCATCTAAGACCTTGGGAAGGCCATGGAAGGTGGTATGGACTCCTGGGGTCTCTGTCCCGGGGGTCCCCTCAGCTTTCTCTCATCTCCAGCTGTCTAGATGGAACGAAGTTCCAGCAACAGGCCTGCTGCTTGGCCTCAGTGCTGATATGGGACAGACAGGGTAACAACAGCTGGGTCTGTGCCCTTGTCCCAGGCATACCTGGCTGCCCTGTCACATGTGAAAGGGGCCCAGTCCCCCCACCCCCCACCCCTCCTGTGATCATTTCAAACAAAACACTGTTTATCCTTCAATCAGCCAGGATTGTGGGGAGAACTGGCCTCAGGGCTGGGACTGGAGCTGTAAAGAGGGAAGGACTGGGTCCCTACTGTCTCTATGGCACCCAGCAGCTCCTCTGGTAGAGGCAGAAGGCATGGGGTGGGTCTTACCTTCCGGCTCCTGCATCTCGGTCACAGGGATGCCTAAGTCTCTATATGCTATCTGTTCTATTATGTGCTCCAATTCTTCTTCGCTGTCACGATCTGGGATGTCCAGTACTTCCTCGTGGTCCTGTGGGGAAGCCCATCAAGGCTGGATTAAGTGGCTTCCCAAGTCCCCTGAGGAGAAGCCCAGGGTGACTCCCAGAGCCCGAGGCAGGAGCCCTGCATGGATCAGGGGACACTTACCTGCATGTCCCCCATGATGCTGTTCTCAGTGTCCAGTTGTTGGCCTCTGCTCTCTGGGCCCCCAGCATAACCTGCACCTCAGGTCCCTGGAAGGGAGATGCAGGCTGAGTGAGGCACAGTAATGTCACATACATCAGTTGGCCTCCTGTTGCTTCTGGGTCCCCCTAAAGGAGCTGACTTTTAGAGCCAGAAGAGCCCTGGGAACCTGAGACGATCAGATGGAGGTAGTGGTCATGGAGGAAGAAACAGAGTTTGTAGGTGTATAGGCGTGTGGGTAGGGGCTGAGGGACAGGAGACATCAGTATGACTGAACTCTCCTTGGTGTGTTTGGGTGAGTGGTCAAATGGCGTCTAGCACCATCCTTTATCCACCAGGCCTTACTAACTTCTCTTTCTGAGCCCTGAGGACTCAGAGAACTCCCAGGGCATGACCTATATCCCCTCTTCAGGGAGCCTGGCTCCCCTGAAAGTCTCCATAACACATCCTCTTCTCCTAGTGATGGCACTTCTGCCTGGACAGTAGGTTGCAGCATGCTCGGGGGTGGCTCACAGATCCTGACGGACATGAGCCTGTGTTCTCTTCTCCGTTCCATCCCTACCTCTCTGCTTTGCCTTCTTCTTAGTCTATTGACTTCTATCCAGTTTCTAGAACTCACCAAGACCTTGCCTATTCCAGGACCTTTGCACACTCAATGTCTCCTGGGTGTACCTTCTGTCAACCCTCCTCTCACCTCAGTTCCAATATCACCCTGTCAAAGGCCCTCCTTAACCACCCCGACAGTTGCTGACCCAATCCAGCGTAGTTTCTTAATTAACTCGCGTGCAATTGTCAGATGCATCCTTTGGAAAGGCAGACACTTGAATATCTTCCTTGAGGGTCCCCACACTTAGCAGCCAACCTGACTCCGCATTACCAACTCAAAATGACCAAGATCCATCCAGAGGCCTTCATTTTCTCAAGACAAAGGTGTCCCTACCCTAGGATGTGGGGACCAGTCATCTAGTGTGCCAGTTTGGATGTGGAAGGGCTTCCTTTGCCCTGTCATTGCCACATGGAACCTTGGGGTGACACGCGTTTGAGTAGGGTCATCGAACGTAACCGCTTAGTTATGTTCCACTCGCTGGAACTTAACCACTTAGTACAACAGGCTGAGCTGAGCTGAGCTGAGCTGAACTGAGCAAGTCCTTATTCTTAGGGTGACCTAAGTGTTTCCTACATGGATGGAATTTAGGAGGTCACTTGTGCTAGATACTGCAGAGAGGAAAAATGGGACACAGGTACAGGGCACAGTGACCACAGCATGGGCCTCAAGACCTAGGTAAAGAGAACCAGCCTAGGAATGAGGAGTGGGCTAAGACAGAAAGGTGGAGGGGAGGAGGACAGAGGAGTAAGGGTAAGCGAGTGGAAGGCAGGGGACAAGGCACGGGGAGCAGACAAGGTGCGAGGAGAGGGTCAAGGGGTCAGAGGCAACGAGGTGGAGGGCAGAGGTGTGGAGGTATGGCCATATAGTCATGCTAGGGGGCATGTAAGACTCTAGGGCAGAACATACATTTGGAAAGAACCATACAGAGGACTCTCTGGGCTCTGAGAGAGAGACATCGTCAAGTCCATGGGAGTGGCAAGTGGCCGCCATGGCACTGTTCCTGAGTCTGAGAATGGGGCAGCCCTGGGTATTATTTATCTTTCCTCTTTCTGCTCTCTGTCTCCTTCTTCCTCCTTTCCCCAAGGTTCACACCCAGTTTCTCCAGGCTATCTTTATTTTTCTTCTTTCCTTCTCTGGACCGGTCCACACTACTATCTGGCTGGGCCTCAGATCCTGAGGTACCAAACTCCCACTGTGGGGCTGGGACTGGAGCCTTGATTCTCCTGAGGGACAGCATGGTATAGCCAGGGATCCAGAGACCTAGGCTGCCTCCCTGACCCCGCCTGGACCAATGGCCTTGGGAAGCTCTCAGGTGTTTAACTCTGTCACCCGTCTGTCAGATGCCAACCTCTGGGAACTCAGTCAGAGAGAGTAAAAAGATCAGAAGGGACCTGGAGTCCAGCTGAGCCTTGGAGGGTGACCCAGGCCCAGGTTGTTGCCTGCTGGTCCTACACTCCTAGCTCTGCCCCACTCTGCCTGGACCTGATAAGAGCCTGGCCCCCGAGCCTTCTGTGCTCTGAGTTTGGAAGCACCCCAAACACCTGGAGGGCCAGCTGCCAGCCAGGACAGATAAGGGGCGAGTGGGCCATCTGGAGCCCAGGGGGTGGAGCCCAGCTGGGAAGACACAAAGGGAAGGGGACAGCTGACAGAGACAGCTCCCCTGGTGGTGCACTACTACCTTTTTACCATCAACCCCACACTTCATAAGCATCTGTGGTGCCCCTCTCTCCCAGTCCCCAGACCAGTGGAACCAGTAAATGTTAGTGGTGCCATTTGACAAAGCCAAGATTCAGAAGAGTTTGCCTACTTCAGGGGCACTGGATGATAGATCAGAGGCAGGATTAAACCTCTGGTTTACAACTCCACAAACCTCTCTATCCGCTGCACTGAACTGCCTCCCAGAGAAAATAGTTCTCTTAGCTTGTTGGGAGTTAGAAGTTCAGACCTAACCTCTGTAGTCAGATTCCCTGAGCTTATGTAATCCTGGCCCTGTCGTTTACTAACTTTGTGGGCTAAGGAAGGTGACAGAATACCCAAGCCTCAGGGTTTTTTCCCCATCTGTAAAATAGAGCTGGTAAGAATGATTCCTACATGATAGACCCACTGTGCAGATGGAGTTCATGCCGAGAACACATGGCCGGTGCCTGGCACACAGTCTGTCATCACACCTGCCTGCCACTGATGACCAGTTCATTCAGGCTCGTGATCTTCATCCCGCCCCGATTTTCGTCCAGTTCCTATAGAATTAGCCCGAGATGATCAACCCTCAGTAGAGATGCATTTCTCTTTCCCGTTCCAATGGTTTATGGGCTGGGGACAGTGCCAAGCCCCCAAGTAGACCCCTAAGAATGTCCCATATAGGAATCAATGCTGGCTGACATATGGTCTCCCAGGTGAGGGGTGGGGTGGCCTGGGGATGCCCCACATCTGGAGGAAATGAGGCCTGAGTCCTCAGGGCTCATGGGGCCGGTAGATGGAAAGCAGGGGAGACCTGGTGGAAGGTCTCAACTTTGCTCCCAACATGCACTCCAGCTACACACACCTCTCAGTATGAAAACCGCCCCCTCACCCTGCCACACACAGGTTCACCGGGGGACTACATGCGCATGGACACATTACCATCCCACCTACCTGGACGTCAGACATCATACCCCTTGCACACAGATTTAAGCTGACCACCTTCACAAACCCTCAGGACAGATGCCAAAGGACCACCCAGCCGCCGCCCCCTGCCCTGCCCACCTGCTCAGGAGCCTCGGGGGTCCTTCGTGAAGTCCTGCCTGCCGCCGCTGGTGCCCTCTGTGACTGGCTGAGCTCCCGCCTGCTCTAACAGCATCGGCAGGTGCCCTGGAGGAGGCTCCCAAACCCCTGACTCATGCCCTTGCCTCCTAATCTGCCCGTCCCACAGCCGGGAGCCCCTTCCCACCCCACCCCCTTGCCCCGCTCCGACCGGGTGCCCCATAAACAGAGTTATCTCTCACCCACATCTGGACAGCTGTGCATCAGGCCCACCCCGCCCAGCCTGGCCAGTCCCTAAGGCCTTTGGGCCCTTCTGGCCTCTGGGGATTCTTCTGGATCTGCCTTTGTGAACTGGGGCCTCACTTCTGAGTTCTCAGAACTTCCAGGTCTCTGGCAGGAGGGTGCCGGCCCCTGGACATGTCTGCCTGGCCCCTGTCCATTCTTCATTTTGTCCGGGTCTTCTCTGGCCCCAAGTCTCGAGACATCTTTTCTGTCCTAACATTGTCCTCCCTCAAGACTGGCTTTTCCTTGGCAACCTCCCAGGGGAACTGGTGGGACCCCATTAATCCTCTCTTCTTGCCCCTGACTAGAGGACTTTAGCTACCCTCTCCCAAAGACCCCACTGGCTCCTGAGAGCTGGCCTTTAGGGTCTAGGACACTGACAGTCAACCTGAAACAATGTCAGGTCAAGAAAACAACTGTCCCCACACGAGCCTCGGCTCACAAAGCACCAATGTCTGGGCACACTGGCTCCTCTGTGGCAGCCCAACCCAGGCCCCTAGGCAGAGAGTGCCTGCATTCTTGGCCCCCGCATGCCCCTCCCCTGACACCTCCAACAGGACTGTTCTCTCCTCTTGGGGGGGGGGGGTGCCCTGGCTAGGACTACTATCTCTGACTGACAGATGAGTTCCACTGGGTGGGAATGAAATGGTTTAGAGCAGACCAAGCCGGATACTGACTATGGGACCAGGGCAGCCTCCTGGTCTCTTGGAGCTTTGGTTTCCTCTTCTATCAAGAGAAAATTCCCAGGGCTGAGGATGTACCTGGGATGGCAGAGTGCTTGTCCAGCATGCATGAAACCCTGCTTTAATCCCCAGCCACACAGAAAACTGGGTGTGGCACTGCTCACTCGTAATTCCAACACTTGGGGGGAGGTATCCCAGAGCTCAAAAGGCAGAGACAGGTGGATCAGAAGTTCAAGGTCATCCTCTGTTACGTACTTAGGGAGTTCAAGGCCAGCCTGGGATAGACGAGGAAAGAGGGAGAATGTGAACGAGAGTGAGCATTCAAGAACTTCCCCCACACACACACTATTTCAGGCTCCAACAATAGAAAAATTTAGAGATGGGCAAATGGAACACATTGACTGGCCTTCCTCACTAGCTCGCCACGGCTGAGTCCCAGCAAAACTAAAGGGACAGTGGCTGAGGGCAGAATCCTCTGGGGTAGAAGGCCTTGGTGGCAGAGCCTGTGCTGGGTGCTCAGCTGGTGCCATGCTCCATCCCCCCCCCCCCGCCCCGTGCAGAGGAAGCACTTCGAGTGACAGAGATGCCACATGCTTTCCCTAAGCAAAATGACCAGGGGATGATGAGCTGAGACCACTGTCCAGGCTTTGGTTGCTTTCACTCTGTCTCTGTCTCTGTCTCTGTCTCTGTCTCTGTCTCTGTCTCTGTCTCTCTCTCTCCTTTCTTCTTTTAGTTTTTAGTTTTTAAACTTGTCCCCAGGTGTGGTAGTACATGCCTTTAATCCCAGCACTTGAGAGGCGGGGCAGGTGGGCTATTTTTTTTTTCTGAGACAGGGTTTCTCTGTGTAGCCCTGGCTGTCCTGGAACTCACTCTGTAGACCAGGCTGGTCTCGAACTCAGAAATCTGCCTGCCTCTGCCTCCCAAGTGCTGGGATTAAAGGCGTGAGCCACCACTGCCCGGCAACAGGTGGACTTCTATGAGTTCAAGGCTGGCAGGACTAGAAACTGAATTCCAGGAGAGCCACTGATTTGTAGAGAGACCCTGTCACAAAAATAAAATAAAATAAAAAAATAAATAAATTGCCAGGTGGCACATGCCTTAATCTTAGCACTTGGGAGACAGAGGCAGGTGGATCTCTGTGGGTTTAAGGCCAGCCTGGTCTACAGAGTAAGTTCCAGGACAGCCAGGGCTTCATAGAGAAACAGGAGTCCTCAGTCAAGCCACACTGCCCCGAAGGACAGTCTCAGCTGCCCTGAGACGGAGGCAAGACTAAAGGAAAGAAGGGTAGGATTTGAAATGGCAGCCAAAGCAAGCCTGCTCCAGCAGCTAAAGCAAGCTGGAGCCAGGACTGTGGTTAAGTGGGGGCAAGATATGTACAGGGTGACCTGGGAGAACCACTGACTTCCTGTGGAAGTCCTTACTCCACAGACTGGGGGCCCAGAGTCCCATGAATTTAATTCAAGGGAATCTCTCACAACCCAGGTTCATTGAACGGCTGGGGCAGGAAGTTCTACCACTTTGCAGTGTGACCACTGTCACAGAGAGGTCATCCCTTTCCTCTCTGACCCGTTGGGACCATCGAGTGGAGTGACCGATGGGTGGGAATCATAGTCCCCTTGGGATGCAGACAGGGGCTGGGTTGAGATGTTACTGAGGATGGAACATCTCCTGGGTAGGTGGTTGCCTGAGTTGGGGTCCTCAAATCATTCATCCTCCAGAGCTCCTGTCTAGCGGGGTAGATGCTAACATCCCACAGTATCCACAGAGTGTAGTGACAAGAGATATGGTAAAGAGTGGGGACTAGAGAGATAAGTCACTAGGGAGGTACTAGTTGTCCCCAGGGAGTAATCTGAGCCCAGCCCTGAAGACGTTCCTTAGGGGGTAAAAAGAGCTAGGAATCCAGGTGTGTGTAGGGGGCGGGGGGTGGGGGTGGGTGGCTCAGAATGGGGAGCAGAAGGACACTGAAGGGATGGATGAGACAGGAGAGGACATGGATGAGACATGGGATGGGGAGGGGGAACTCAGACAAGATGACAATGAAACTTGGGAGGGACAAGAATGGGGAGGAGGTGAAACAACACACTTGCTCTCGTGCACGAGTGCACTCACACACACACACACACACACACACACACACACACACACACACAAACACACACGCATGACCAGAGGCGAAAGACTGACAGAGTCTCAGGGGAGGACACAGAATCCGACAGGAGATACACACACACCCACACTCATGGCTCCCCCTCTCCTAAAGGAGCAAGGCAAGAGTGGGGAGTGGCAAAGGGACCAGAAAGGCCATTTTTTCTAGTCCTTCAGAGCTCTGGGTCACTCTTCCATCTGGTCAGCACCCTTAGCTGGGCCTTGGGCCTGAGAAGAAAGAGGAGGATTTTAGCCGGGCAGCAGGGCCAGGTCTGTGTGGGTGGGTGGTTCTGGCCTCTTTTCAGAACATACACAAGTGGGGTTGCTCTTCAGGGTCCAGTGAGCTGTGGGTGTGGGGAGCTACTGCTTTCCCAAGGGGACAGGAGAGGGCCTGGCTGCCTCAGGCCGGCTCAGAGAACACAGGATCTGCTTGACGAGACCCAGACCCAGTTCTAGGCTCTCGTCATTGGATACATGCCCTTCTGGGGATATTCTGTTCTTTTGATTTCTGGACTTTTCACGTTCCTCTGCTTGTCCTGAGCCACCCTTCGCCCTCAGTCCCAAACCCACTGAACTGAAGCTGTGACCTTCAAGCATCAACACTTGTGCTCCCGGCTTTGCCCTGGGATGGAGGAAGGGAGGAGCCCAGCCCAGATGTGCTGGGTGCCCTCACCCCTCTGTGCTGTGCCAAGTGACTCTCTGCTCCAGAGACCATGAGCCTCGAGGACAGAGAGCGTTGCTTTCGGGTCTTTTGGTCTAGAGTCTGCTGGTTTGTAAGTGTTTTCTGAGACGGGGTCTTACTCCATAAGCTTTCGTGCTCTTTTTTTTTTTTTGATTTTTTCTTAAAGATTTTATTTCTTGTATGTATGTGAGTACACGGTAGCTGTCTTCAGACACACCAGAAGAGGACATCAGATCCCATTGCAGATGGCTGTGGGCCACCATGTGGTTGCTGGGAGTTGAACTCAGGACCTCTGGAAGAGCAGTCGTTGCTCTTAGCCGCTGAGCCATCTCTCCAGCCCCAAGCTTCAAGCTCTTGATCCTCTCTCCTCGGCCTCCCAGACACCGGGTCTCCAGATGGATACCTGGCTTCACAGTCCATGTCTTTGTGGATTTGAATGGGATCTGGGCAGGACTGGGTCCCCTGTCACACTGCCAAAGCATATTTGAGACAACAGTGTTTAAGAAAGGTCATCTGAATGTCATAGTGGAGGTCTCATTTACTTCTAATCACTTCTTACACAAGCAAGAAGACACCCTGGGCCTCCTCCAGCTCCCTTCCCCCGCCCCCTCTCCAACAACCGGTTTCTCTGACTGTTTCCTCTCCTTGCCCCACACCCCCCCTCAGCCCATTCCTCCTTGTCTCTCCAATGCTACTGGTCTCCCTAAGCGTTCATATTTCCAATCAGTCCAGGGGTCTCCCAAGTGGCCTCACACTTCCCTGGCTCCTATAGTTTGGCTGCTAGAAGCCAGTCAGAATGGCCTCTTAGAAATGCCAATCATGGGGGCTGGAGAGATGGCTCAGTGGTTAAGAGCACTGACTGGTCTTCCAGAGGTCCTGAATTCAAATCCCAGCAACTACATGGTGGCTCACAACCATCCGTAATGAGATCTGACACACCTTTCTGGTGTGTCTAAAGACAGCTACAGTGTACTTACATATAATAATAAATAAATCTAAAAAAAAAGAAAAAGAAAAAAAGAAACGCCAATCACGATACCACACCTGTGTCAAATACTGGCCCCTACTCACCATTTAAGTGTCAGGTCAGTGGTACCCTCCTTTTTGACTACCCAATTGGACACAACCCAGTGCCAGTCTGTCATTATGTCAAGGAAAACAAAAATGGCTTGAAAATGAGCAAACCCTGAAAATCTTTGTGGCTTAAACAAGATAAAAGTTTATTTCCCTCTAATACAGAAGTCTGGAGGTAGGACGTCCTAGAATGCAATGGTGCTCTGCAAGACTTCCTATCACTTGTCATCATTAGCAAGTAGCTTCTCCCTCCTGGTCCTGTATGGCTGCTTGGGTTTCACTTGTCACTTTGTCACTTCTGTCTGTCAACAGGGGTAAAGACAAACATGCACCCTCTTTTTTTTTTTTTTTTTTTTTGGTTTTTCGAGACAGGGTTTCTCTGTGTAGCCCTGACTGTCCTGGAACTCACTCTATAGACCAGGCTGGCCTCATACTCAGAAATCTGCCTGCCTCTGCCTCCCAAGTGCTGGGATTAAAGGCGTGCGCCACCACTACCCGGTAAAAGCACCCTCTTTTTAAGGACACCTTCTGGGATCGAGACTTAGCTACATGGCTGTAGTTAGCTTGAAGGGAGGCGGGATGGTAGAGTCTCCATTTGGAAGTGTCCTGTCTGGGGTTCTGTGCCCTGTCACTATCCCCCACTACACCCACTAAATCATCTGACCAGTGGATCATTTTCTTGTTTAATAACTTGTTTACTATTATCTTTTGTCAGTAAAACAGAGGTACGGACTGAGGAGATGGTCAGGACCTGAGTTCAGGCCATCAGCAGCACTTGGGAAACAGGGAGATTCCCGAACTTGAAGGCCCACAAGCCTAGCCAGCTGGTGAGTACTGGTTCAGTGAGAGACCCTGTCTCAACAAGCGTGAGGTGAAGGGGTTGGCAGGATGGCTCAGTGGGTAAAGGCAATCCCTGGAACCCACATATCAGCAGAAGGAGAAAACCAACTCCACAAAATTGTCCTCTGACCTCCACACACATTCCATGGCATGGGCACCCCCTACCCCCTCAACAATAATAAATAAAAAATTAAAAATAAGCCCCATGTGACAGCATATACCTTTAATCCCAGCATTTGGGAAGCAGAATGGGAAGAATTTCAAGTTCAAGGCCAGCCTGGTCTATGTAGTGAGTTCTGGACCAGCAGAGCTACATAGTGAACCCCTGTGTCAAAAACAAACTGTAAAAGAAAAGGTGGAGAGCAATTGAGAAGACATTCACAAGTGTCCGGTCTACACACACACACACACACACACATACTGTACCTATACATATACTACACACACTCTATACATACACATACTACAAACACATGCTATATATACACACAGATGCTACAAACACACACCTTACATACACACATACACATACTACACATATACATACTACATAAACATTATATATATACTATACATATATATATACACACACACATACTATTAACACACACACTATATACACACACACACACAAAAAAACAAACAAAACTATCAGCTCCACAAGTGCAGGTCTTATTTGGGCTCGCTCTTCTATCACTGGGTCTCTGGTTTCAGCAAAAAGTAGTCCTAGCCGGGCAGTGGTGGCACATGCCTTTAATCCCAGCACTTGGGAGTCAGAGGCAGGCAGATTTTTGAGTTCGAGGACAGCCTGGTCTACAGAGTGAGTTCTAGGATATCCAGGGCTACACAGATACACCCTGTCTCAAACAAACAAACAAAAGCATAGTCTTAACTATTCAAGAGGCTGAGGCAGGAGGATGAGGAACCAGGACTGGAGGGCAGCCTAGGGTACAAAGTGAGGACATCTCAAAAAAAAAAAAAGAGAAAAAAAAGAAAAGAAAGAAAGAAAAGTTGTGAATTTTTATTGAATAATGACTGACTTTCAGAAACTATGGTCTAGAGAACACATGATGTTTTCTCTGGTCTGAGAAAAGATGGAGCCCCCCAGGTTGAGAACCACTGGTCTAGAGCCGTTCTCATTCCCACATAGCAAATGGGGACATGGGGTTCAGAGAGTAATTTGCATCTACAATGACCTGAGGAACTTGCCTAAGGTCAGTCAGTTGGCAACTGAGCCAAAGTCAAACTGATGCGTCTGCCAAGCGCTTCAGTTCTCTCCACCTTACAGGCAGGCTGTGCACTCTCAGCTTTATCCAGATACAAGTTCAAGCCAGAGGAAAGATCACCTGCAGCCTGTTGGTGCCATGCCTGGGAAATTCCATTCCAAGTTCTCACTCATGCCAAGCCAGTAGCCTCTAACTGGATCAACATGATACATGGTTGTTCTGGAAAGATTCAGTAGCCTTCAGACAGATCAGTGGGTGAGAGGTCATTCGGAATCTGTGAATTACATTCTTCCCGGACCTAAGCCTTGGACAAGGTGTGAATTTCACAATGAGAGATAGGGGTTTTTCCTTTCCAACGAAAGAACTGTCTAACTCATCAGGTTTCCTTTATTACCTTGGCTTCTAGGAAAGCTAGGTTGAGTAAAACACCCACGGGCAGCTCCAGCCTCAGACCAGAGCTGAAAGGAACAGTGTGATGTCCCCAAGGCCAGTAAGCAGATGGCTAGAACAGCCTAGGATGCCTGGGAAATCCCCAGAGTCCTCTAGGGCTTTAATGTGCGAGTCAAGAAGCGGTTTCTGTCCCTTCATTTAGTCGGTCAGCACCTACTGTGTGCAGGGCCTTGTGGAAATGAGGTGAGTTCGTTGCTTTTTTACTAATGAACCCAATATTCCCAATGCTTGAAGAACACTGGGCACAGAGAGGCACAGTGACTTCCTCAGGTCCAGCTGTTCACCAGCCGTGGGCTGGAACCGCATTGGCCCACAGGAAGCAAATGGCTGAAACTTGGGCTGTGGGCAGGGAGGGAAAACCCTCTTGGAAGTCGCTCTTAGTTGGTAGGACACGCGAAGGTGCCAGGCTCCTGAGATAGACTGGGGCGGGGCTGCAGCGGGGCAGAAGCCGCTGCGGTCTGCCTTGAGGGTGGCCTGGAACACCGGCGGGGCGGGGCAGGGCAGGAACAAAGTCTGGGCTGCTGGCCCCCGGCTGCGAGTGCCTGTAAGCCATAGACCCTATCTCTTCTGTACCCTTCTCGGAGTCTGGACACAAGGTCTGCTGGAGGGCAGCCCACGTCTGCAAGAACCCGCAGACCAGGACGCCTAAGGAAACGGGGCGAGGATGAGGTGGGAGGAATGCTGCAGGGGTGTGTGTGTGGGGGGCCGTACCCTGGTCCCTTGCAGGGGGGCATCGCGGCAAGGAAGAGGGTCCCCCTGTGAGCTCCAGAAGACTCTACACTCCCCACCACCCAATCCCGCCAGCCATTTCGTGGGGCTTCAGCCACAGAGTTGACTCCAATTCTTCCTCCCAGTCTGGCCTCCTGACTGAAATTGTCCCCCTCCAGGCCTGCCCTAAGTATCTTCCCTTCTCTGGGTTCACGGTCAGCTAAGCCAGGTTCATTCTGCAACCTTGAGACTTGGTCCCAGCGCCTCTGTTCTAGATCCTCAGGCCTGTTGGCCTCACCTATCCTCCCTGGACACAGTGGGAATGACACTGAGTGTGACCAAGCAGGAACGGCATTACCTCCTGGCCCAGTCCTCCCCTCCCCCCTCTCCCTGGAAATCATGGTGGCCCTCTCTGCCTTAAGGAGGTTGCTGTCCAGAGCAGAGAAAAGGGTTGTCAGAGAAGGCATTCTGGCCTGTAGGCGACTCTCCCAGTGTGACAGGAACCCCCATGGTGAAGGGGAGGCTCCTTGCCACCTGCTGTAAGTTTATTTAAAACCAAAAGGGTGGCTAGGGCGAACAGAAGAGATGGCTTGCTGAGAAAGACAGACCCCCCCTCCTGCCAAGCCCATGACCTGAGTTTCTCTCTGATACCTGGGACCCACATGGAGGGAACCTCTCCCTAGGGTGGTGCTTTAGTCTCTACATGTGTGCTGTGACATGTGCGCGCACACACACACACACACACACACACAGTATATAATATTAAAAAAAACAAAAACAAAAAAACAAGCAGCTGGATGTGTAGCTCAGTGTTTGCGTAACATGCACCACACCCTGGGGTCCACCCCATGCACTTCATAAACCCAGTGTGGTGGCCCACATAGGAGGAGCAGAAGTTCATCTTTCTTGGCTATGGAGAGAATCTGAGGCCAGCCTCCAATACAGGAGACCTTGTCTTTAAAAAAAGGTATCCAGGTGTGGTAGTGCATGCTTCAGCACTCAGTGGGTAAAGGCAGGTGGATCTCTGTGAGTGGAAGGCAAGCCTGGTCTACTTAGAGTTTCAGGACAGTTTGGTTACCTAGTGCCTTGCCTCAAAACAACAGAACTTAAACTCCCTTGAGTCAATCCTACACACACACACACAGAGAGAAAGAGAGAGAGAGAGAGAGAGAGGTAAAGACACACACACACACACACACATATGAGAGAGAGAGAAAAATTAAAAAATTTAAACCGAAATGGCAGTTGGTATTGACATCACTGGTGACTGGGCCTCGGAACCTGGCAAAGGATGTGCATCTGATACGTCCAATTTCCCAGTGAACATCTGTGAGGGAGACAGATGCTGGTCACCTGAGGGCCTGTATGGGCCTTGGAGGCTGGCAAAAGGATATGTATCTGATATGGCTTACTTTCCAGTGAATATCTGTGGGAGAGGCAGTGTTGGACACCTGAGGGCCAAGGAAGGCTTATGTGACCAACCTCCTCTCTCCTGTCCCTGCCCTTCCCTGAAATCCCCTAGGTTTCCTGTCTGTCCCTGATCCAACCCTGTCTGTCTAGGCCTCCCCTCCCAGTCCATAAGGACCCCTTCCATGCTGAGAAAATTCTCTCCCTGCCTAGACTGGTGAGAAAAACCAAGTTCTCCTAGAAAAGGGTTACGCCCTAAAGGAGGGACAGCCCCTCCCTTCAGAACAGCTGCAGCCCCACTTGATCCCTCCTATCTGTTGAGCCAGATGTTTGAGGCCCTCAACCTGACAGCTGATGACAGAGTCACAGAGTCCAAGCCTATGGGTGTGTGGTCCCTGCCCTGTGTATGTCTAGGGGAAAATGCTTAACACACTGGCTTTGAGCCAGCTCGCCTTTCCACTAGCTGTTCGACCTTAACAGAGTTTCCAGAAGTCTCTGAAGGTTCAAGTTCAAGAGGTTGTGAGGTAGAAGGACGGGGCCTGGTGGAGAACGGGAGTGTCGAAAACTTCAGTTGCTGTTGGTGGTGGTAGGGGCTCCTGCTGACCCTGAGACCAGTAGCCCTTACTGCCTTCATGACACTCCCTAGTGCAGGGAGGTGGAGGGACGCTCAGGTGTCCTCTCCTGAGCCCAGGCGGCTCTCACTTTGTGGAGTGTCTCAGACAGGATCCCTGAGCTGTGCCCATCTCAATCCCAAAGGGTGGGTTGCGTCTGGAGACCCCTCACAGGTGAAACCTTCACTCTGGTCCTTCAGTCCGCATGCCTCATTCTCCCTGTGTGTGAAGGAGAGAGCAAACCTACTGGGCTCCGTGACTCAGCTGTCCCTGGAAGGGCGAAGGGCAGAGAGAAAAGGAGGCCTCCAGGTCCAAATCCCCTCCCTTCAGGCTCTCAGCTTGTTTGTTTTTGAACGGACCTTAGGGTAGCCAATGAGAGCTAAGGCCTCAGGCTTGAGCCTTCCCTGGCTGACTGCAACTCCTGGTTCCTGGCCAGTGAAGCTAGGGGGAGGTAGGGTTCCTGGGTGGGGATCAGGATAATGACAGGGGGTGCTCCTCTTTGGGGGTCCCAACCCTGTCAGCTACCCAATCTCTTGAGGTGTCCAGTTTCAGAGGCAAAATGCTGAGTCTGACGATAGCCTGGCCGAAGGGGATGGCTTCCAGGCTGAGCCCCACCGTAAGCTCTGGAAACAGACTGGAGGCTTATTTAGCTTCCACTCTGTGAAGGGAATTGGTTCCTTTATTCATCCAGGTGTAAGTCTGCAAAAGAGATAGAAAAGCACAAAAGCCAAGCTAAGGGCTGGGATCTTAGAGGTGGGGGGAGAGCCGGGGTGGGGGTGGGGGTGGGGGACTGGGGGTGGGGTGGGGGAGAGCCGGGGTGGGGGTGGGGGACTGGGGGTGGGGTGGGGGAGAGCAGGGGTGCGGGTGGGTGTAAACACACATGAGCTCAGAGCCCCAGGGACCTCCTCGACACAAAGTCCTGCAACTTTTTGGTGGCAAGCCCCAAGAGTGAACAGGGATTCCCTCCTGTGATTCAGCAGAGATGTAAACAGCTTACTAAGGCGCTCAGGCAGCCTCGGGAGCACAGCTCAGCTCAACAGCACGGAGGCTCCCTTTCCCTTCGCAGATGGGAAAGCCCAGAGAACAGCTGTCAAGGACTGCCAGGACCTGCTCCGTACAGACAGACACCTTCACCTTCCACCTCCTCTGCCCAGCCTAGCTTAGTCCTGGGGGAGTGGACCCCCATGGATGTCCACTCACCCTGGGTTCCTCCCTGCTGGAGGCCATGGCTCCCACCAACGATGCCAGCACCCAGAGGTGCTCTCTAACCTATTACCACACGGAGGAAATGAAAGCGTCAGGAGCGAGTGAATTCTATATCCCTAGAGAAAAAAAAGAAAGTCAGGCTGGGCTGGAGAGATGGCTCAGTGGTTAAGAGCACTGACTGCTCTTCCAGAGGTCCTGAGTTCAATTCCCAGCAACCACATGGTGGTTCACAACCATCTGGAATGGAATCAGATGCCCTCTTCTGGTGTGTCTGAAGAGAGCAATGGTGTGCTCATATACATAAAATAAATAAATCTTAAAAATAAAAAAAGAAAGTCAGGATGGAGTCTGGAGAGAGACCTCAGTGGTTAAGAACACCGGGAGCAGGGTTCAATTCCCAGCACCCACATGGCAGCTCACACCTGTCTGCAACTCCAGTTCCAGGGCTTCTCTTACACAGACATACATGCAGTTTCAGGGCAGCCAGGCCTACATCGAGATAGGCCCTGTCTCTAAAAAAAAAGAAAGAAAGAAAATCTATGATTGGCTAAGAAAGTGGATAAGAAATCAAGTTCAAGGGAGTCAAACTGAGAAGCTCTCTCTCCTCTCGAATTAAATTTTAACAGGAAATATTGATGCGAATAAATGGTCTCCCCTCCCCCAACCTTAAAAACTCCTTGGTAATTACACCGCCTGGCCTCCAGGGGCCTCATGCTGTTTATTGCCCCTAAAGAAGCCCACAAAGAAGGTCCAGTCTATCCTGTGGAAACAATGTTCTGCTCTGCTCATAGCCCAGCACTTCATAAAGACACTCTCTGAGCTCGCTTCTGGTGAAGCTGCCGGCTTCACCCCTTTCTTCCCACATCATGTATAACCCCCTCACTCCCAGGTCCTGCACACGCTCACACTGCCCAGCTCCTCATTCTTTGTAGCATTTGACATAGGCGGCGCTCACCTCTTGGGGAAAATGTCTGCTCTGTAGCCCCATATTTTCATCTCCATCCTTTTAGCATTCTCAGTTTCCTCTTATCACCTCCCCACATCACTCTGCCAAGTGCATCTTTCCTGACTTATCTTCTCCCTCCGCTCTGCTCTCTCATAACGCGGCCTTCTACAGTGTCCTTTCTCAGCTGACTGGTCCACCCAAGTGGCTCAAGCGTCCTGGTGAGAGTATGGACGAATCCCGCCCTTCTTGGCTACTCACGGCCAATGCCCATTGAAGTCCGTGTACCCAGAGGACCTTCTGGCTGCAATTGGAATTTGTCATTTCCCGTCGATGTAGCTAGGTCAGTGTTTACCTTCCTGCCCTCTAACCAAGAATTTCTCTCTTCTTCACTGCTCCTTCCTTTCTTTAGTAGGTTTGTATGATGGGCATAGGCCGCCACACAGCAAGGAATGTTCAACTGGTGTTTGTAGAATGTGCTGCCGAGTATTAATGACTCAGAACAATGGCTCAGTTGGTAAAGCATTTTTCTTGCAAGCACAAGAACCTGAGTTTGAGTCCCAGAATCCATGTTTCTCAAAAGGCTGGGAATGGTAGTATGTGTTTGTAATCCTAGCATGGGGAGACAGAGAGAGGCAGATTCATGGGGTTTGCTGGCCACCCAACCCAGCCTTCTTGGCAAGTTCTAAGTCAGTGAAAAACCTTGCTTCCTCTCAGGAGAAAAAAAAAATGGCTGGAGCATGAAGAATGGCACTCGGGGCTGTCATCTAGGAGACTGGAAAAAGAGATAGCTGTAATGAGGGCAGACTGGACAATAAAATTGAAGATAAAATTACAAAAAAAAAATGTAGCCAATCAATCTCAATTTAGTGCTCACAATTGGCGTTATTTTCTATTCCAGCACCAGGTACCACTTCATCCCACGAAATAGAAACCATGTAGTAGGCAGCACAGAGGAAGCTGGTTTTGAAGATGAGAAACTCAAGAAAATTGAAGCAAAAGGACTGATGGACAGAAAAGCTCTTTGGCTATTTGTAAGTGACCTTCCGTGTAAGGAAACAGAACAATAGAAAAGTGGTGAATAACAGATATTTGAATGAGAATACTCCCCCCCCCATAGGTTGGTATGTTTGCAGACTTGGTCCCCAGTTAGTGGAACTGTTTGGAGAGAATTAGGGGCAAGGTCTTATTGAAGGAAGTATGTCACTGGGGTGAGCCATGAGGCTTCAAAAGCCTGACACCATTCCAAGTATCCGTCTCTCTAACTTGTGATTGTGTCTGAGTTCTCAGCTGTCTCTGCTACTATGCCTTTTTCCTGCCGTCATAGACTCTAACTCTTTGAAACCATAAATCCAGGTAAAGGCTTTCCTTTATAAGGTGCCTTGGTCATGATATTCTGGCACATCAATAGAAAAGCTACTGTGGTGGTTTAAATACGCTTGGCCCATGGGAAATGGCACTCTTAGGGGATGTGGCCCTGTTGGAAGAGTTTATCATTGTAGGGGTTGGCTTTGAAGCTCTGACCAGTGTGGAAGAGTCAGTTTGTACTGGCTGTAGTCAGATCAAGATGTAGAACTCTCAGTTCCTTCTCTCTCTAGCATCATGGCTGCCTGGATGCTACCATGCTTCCCGCCATGACAGTGGACTAACCTCTGAAACTGTGCGTCAGCTCCAGTTAAATGTTTATCTTTGTAAGAGTTGCCTTGGTCATGGTGTCCCTTCACAGCAATGGAAACTCTAACTAAGACAACAAGCAATACAACAAACAAACCAAACAGGTATATTATACAAAAGCCAGGCATGGTGGTGCACACTTTTAATCTCAGTACTTTAGAGGCAGAGGAAGGTGGATCTCTGTGAGTTCTAGGCCAGCCAAAGCTATAAAATGAGACCCTGCCTCAAAAATAAACAAACAGAAAAATATTCTAACCAAAACTACTCAATAAATATCCACAAGTCCATCCTGATATATTTAAATGATTGGGTAAATAAATAACTGGAGAGGAGAGACAATCCTCCATGTAGAAAAATTCCAAATAATATGTAGAATCCCTCAATGGTGGGGATTTTCAGGGATCAGCTGTGTATAAAGTGGAGGTTGGAAAGCCAGGAACGTTTCTACAGTGGACACTCTGACAAGCCTGAGCCAGTAAGTTGGCTCCCCTTCAACAACCATAAATTGTATTGGTATGATTTCAGAGAATTATAACCGGTCCAAGTACCAAGAGTAAATGACCGCTGGATGCCAGGTTATAAGTGGGACATCTGCATCACTCTGTCCAGGCTCAGGGGACATCAAGGGGAAACGGCAGAAAGGATGTACAATCCAGAGAGGGTGTGGGCAGTGTGGAGCACTGACTCTCAGGTGAGGCGAGGCTGCTGTGCTTGAGTTTACAGCAGTTGGGATTACCTGCATGAGACTGAGACCACTGCCTATAGCCTGTGCCAGGCAAGTGGGAGTGGCTCATGGGGCCCTATACCTCCCTGAAGATTTATATACAATTTATATACAGTCGAAGGTTGGTGGGGAGGGGAGACATTTTCTTCAAGGTTGCTTCCATTGATAAGGTGCCCAAGCTCCTGTTCTTAGCCATGCCTTAGAAAGCAGCCCTCATGAAACCCATTGTGTCACTGCTCTCTCTCTCTCTCTCTCCTTCTCTCTCTCTCTCTGGGTTTGTCTGTCTCTGTGTTTCTCTGCCTCTCTCTCTGACTCTGTCTCTGTCTCTCTGTCTCTGTCTCTCTCTCTCTCTCTCTCTCTCTCTCTCTCTCTCTCTTTCACACACACACACACACACACACACACACACACACACACACACAGTAGAAAGGGTACCAATGGAAAGAAGGGGATCAGTGGGGGAGGCAGTAGGAGAAAACAGGGAGAGAATACAATTAAAAGACATTATGAAGCGTATGGCCACACCACCCTGAATGCACAATGATCACAAATGCTAACCAGGCTTGGGCCTGGTCAGTACTAGGGAGGAAAATATATCATGTGTGAAAATGCCATGTTAAAGCCTAGCCTTACATATAATTAGTATACGCTAATAAAACATTTTAATGATTACATTGGTAGTAGTTTATTAATACAACCACATGAAAGGAGGGCTCCTGGCTGCTTCACACAGCTTATGACCTTAGTCAAATCCTGAGAGAAGCATCCGACAAGTCCCACTAGAGTGGTGTCATGGTCAGTTTGGTGTGTCTGAGCTCTTGGCTCTGTTATCCAGTTCCTCAGTCTTATACCCCTCTCAGTATTGCCGGGAAGATGTCCTGCAGATGTGGTTAACATCTACAGCCAGCTGATTTGAAGCAAAGTGAATTAACTCCCTATGTTCTGGATGTTCCGCACCCCATTAGTGAAAAGGCTTCACCCCTGGAGAAGAAACTCTGCTGTGGACAGCTGTGACATAAACTCCTGCCTCAGAGAGCCTGGCTTGCCTGTCTGCTCTGTGGATTCTGTGCAGGCCTAACCAGTCACCAGATAAGCAAGATGATGCCTTGCCAATGAAGCAGTCGATCTTAATAGACAGATGATGGATGGACCACAGAGGAATGCCTCCCTCCTCCCTCCACCTTGCTTCTCATCTCTTCCTTGGCCCAGCTTAATCCAATGGACACTCCTGAGAAATACAATTTGGTGACATTAGAAAAATCCACACATGCAATACTCCGCACAAAGAATAAAATCCCATATTCATCTCAGAAACTGAAAGAGCACTGGCAAAAGTAACCACGCTTTAATGATTAACACTGAATAAACTGAGATTAGAATCGGACCTCTATTGCCTGGTAACGCCTGTCTGGTGTGGCCTATAGCAACCATCCACTTGCTGTTGAAATGCTTCCTCCCCGTGTAGGGACAGGCAGACAAAAAAGTTTGCCACTTAGGGAAGGAGAAACAAGCCTAGCATTTGTCAATGTCTCAATATAGGTAGAAAATCTAAAATAGCCTTTACATAAATTATTTTAATTAAGAGGTACGTTTAATCATCGAGCAAAAATCAGTACAAAAAGTAGTTGTGGAGCTGGGGAGATGACTCAGCGGTCAAGAGAACTGGCTGTTCTTCCAGAGGACTCGGATTCTAGTCACATCAACTATATGGCAGTTCACAACTACCTGTAGCACTATCTCCATGGGATACAGTGGTCTCTTCCGGTCTCTGTGGGTGTGCATGCAGGCAAAACACTCATACACATAAAATAAAAAATAAATTTAAAAAACTCAAACAAATTGAAATGGTCAAAAAGAACTGAATAGAGTTTCTACACATTTCCACATAGGGCCAATATATGCATGGGAAGAGATTTGGCAGCATGAGTTGTTGGAAAAGGTGAATCAAAACCATAGTGAGGCCGGGCAGTGATGGCACACGCTTTTAATCCCAGCATTTGGGAGGAAGAGGCAGGCGGATTTCTGAATTTGAGGCCAGCCTGGTCTACAGAGTGAGTTCTAGCACAGCCAGGGCTACACAGAGAAACCTGTCTTGAAAAACAAAACAAACAAAACAAACCACTGTGAGAAGTGGGGCGGTGGTGGTGGACACTTTGATTCCCAGTACTCTGGAGGCAGAGGCAGGAAGATCTCTGAGTTTGAGACCAGCCTGGTCTACAGAGTGAGTTCCAGGACAGCCAAGGCTGTTACACAGAGAAACCTCATCTCAAACCAAAACCAAAAATTACATCAACAACAAAAAACCCACAATGAAGGGGCTGGTGAGATGGCTCAGTGGGATGGATAGATAGATAGATAGATAGATAGATAGATAGATAGATAGATAGATAGATAGATAGATAGATAGATAGATAGATAGATAATGTACACACACACACACACACACATGCATATATATGTGTTGAGATGACTCAGCAGGAAAAGGTGCTTGTAAGTCTTGTGAGAATGCCTGTTGGATTCCTGGATCCCACAAGATAGCAGGAAAGAAATTACTCACAACTCGTGTCCTGTGATCTCATCTACACCAGGACAGCGTGTGTCTCTACTCACACCCTCACACAAAATAAAACAGAGCAAACGAGTAATGTTTAAGAAGAGCTAGGTGTGTGGTGTGTGCTTGTCATTTAGGCCTCAGGTAGAGGCAGGAGGATCAGGAATTCAGCAATTCAGCTACAGAGCAGGTTTGAGGCCAGACCGGCTGTCTCAAAAACCAAAACAATGGGAACTGGTGAACCCTGAAGTCACATGTGAGCTGTCACATCCCCTTTGTGATTAAGTGAGCCAGTCCAACATGATGCTACTCAGAGTCCCATGGATGAATCAGTCACGCTGATAGTTGCCAGATGGCATTTACTGGCTAAGCTATCTTGTCCCCATGGTTGTTCTATGTCCCTTCTGCATAGAATTCTTCCTGGCGGGTACTGGTGTCTGACACACAGACACACACTGGTGTCTTCAGACTCTGTGCTAACTCTAATCCATTCATCCATCCATACATCCATCCATTCATCCATCCATCCATCCACCCACCTACCCATCCATCCACCCATCCACCCATCCATCCATCCATCCATCCACCCACCCACCCATCCATCCATCCACCCATCCACCCATCCATCCATCCACCCATCCACCCATCCATCCATCCATCATCCATCCATCCATCCATCCATCCACCCATCCATCCATCCATTCATCCATCCACCCATCCATCATCCATCCATCCATCCATCTGCTCCCATCCATCCATCATCCATCCATCCATCCATCCATCATCCATCCATCTGCCATCCATCCATCCATTTGCTTTCCCCACACAAAGTCCTGTTTCCAGTATCCAGTCTAGTTCCTTCCCATTAGACAAGCCACCAGCTACTGCTTGTAGTTGGTGATCTGACTGTCCTTAGCTTAGATAAGCCCTGTGCCGATAACCAAGTTCTATTGCTTGAGGTCCAGTCCCCCAGGGGGGTTCTCCTCACCAGTGCCTTTGAGGGCCACCGGGGTCCACACCAACTCTTTTGAGCCTTTTGTGTATAAAGTAGACCTGACCTGAGGCTTTCCCTCTATGTCAGCTGCTAACAGAGAATTCACCAAGCAGCCTAAGTCGCTGAGTTGAGGGGGAGGAGCAGGTCCAGCAGAGGGTGGTCCGGGGTCTGTTGCCCTGCTCATGTAATTTGCTTGTGCCCTTCCCACTTACTGAGGTCTCATGTTGGATGCAACATCTCCATCATCCGGAGTTACTGCTGGAACCACCAAACCTTGTGACTTCTTGTTTCTGAAGAAACAAGCTCATTATGGGTAACTCCTGCCATCACAACAATGATTAAGTCTC
Organism: Tokudaia tokunoshimensis; assembly: GCA_036184795.1. Lineage (NCBI taxonomy): Eukaryota > Metazoa > Chordata > Mammalia > Rodentia > Muridae > Tokudaia > Tokudaia tokunoshimensis. Next base: position 19,638,675 of record BTHU01000010.1, on the reverse strand, counting down.
AGTAGCATATCAAGTAGATCAGGTTTGTTTGTTTCTTTCTTTCTGAATCAGGATCTTGTTTTGTGGCTCATACCAGCCTGCAACTCATGATCCTCCTGACATATTCCCCCAGGAGTGATGAGATGAGGTTTACAGGCATGGCCAATTACATCTTGGCTACACCGGATTTATTTATTTATTTATTTATTTATTTCTCTCTTTCTCTCTCTCTCTCTCTCTCTCTCTCTCTCTCTCTCTCTCTCTCTCTCTCTCTCTCTCTTTCTTTCTTTCCCTCTCACTGCAGATGATGGTATGACCTCATTCCAGAGCCTTATGGATTTTCCAGAGACTCCCTGAAGCATCAGTATGAGTCAAAGCTAGGCAGCGTCTGCTGAGTTATAAGGACTCATGAGGCAGGGGAATTACATCTTAACCTAGAGCTGAAAACCCCTCTAATTTGGGGCCTCAGTAAAAAACCAGCAGCCCTCTGAGTTACCCAGTAAATAGGCAGGAGCTGTGTTTTCAAGTATAGCTTGTTCTAGCTCAGAGACCTGAAGGAATCTGCTAACCTTCCTTAATGGTGGAAAGCCAGCCTATCGAACCCCTGTAAATTGCACAAAGACCCATGATTCTTTGCAGCATTACTTTCCCCCTCTAGCAAGCAGAGGCCTCTTGAGAGCATCCAGAAGGTCTCCTGCGAGCCAGGTTCAGTTTGCTCATCATCTGTCAATACAGGGTCTCATGGAATACCTGCATCAGAAAGCAGGAAAGCCCCCAGGGGCGCTGACTGTGAATTCCTCCTGTTGTCTGTCCTCAGGAACGAAAAAGGCTTTGGATCTTCCATCACCAAATTAGCACCCACTTGCTACTGCCTCTGGCTTAGTGGTTCAGCTGGTAGCTGCATGACTGTGTCCACCTCATCTGCAGGAATTGGAATTGGATGGGTCAGGTAAACAGAGACATATATATATATTTGTATACAGGGTACATGAGCATGTCACAGTGCACATATGGGGTCAGAAGATAAATTAGAGCATGAGGGTTCTGGGACTTGAACTCAGGCTGTCCAGCTTGATAGCAAGCTCCTTGAGCTATGTTGGCAGCCCCCCCTTTTTTTCCACTCTTATTTCAAGAAACAGATGAGAGGTTTCTGGTAGCTACTAAGTATATCAATTCCAATTATGTTCAAGAACCAAAGAAACGTCCATCAGGTGAGTCAATGATCAGGTCTCCTCTGGTCATTGCCTTCTGTAATATGTTGCACTCTACTAAGTGTCCAAAATGGTATGTTGGTCTCCCAGTCTCAGATTCCATATGCAAAGCCTTATAAGATCTGAATATTCCCTCTGCCCAGTGAACATCAGTTCAGATAAATGGCTAATTGCACCTTAGAAGAAGAGTGCGGTGTTAACAAATTTTATAATATTGCAAGATTGCAGAAGGGACCTAGCTTCCTCTTCAATCAGTAGGATGTGTATCTGAAACATGGTTTGGTCCTGGCCACCAGGCAAAGATTGTGATTTATTTGCCTTTGACTAGTGACTGCCGTCAGCCTCTTGCTTGCTTACTTTGGGCTATATAAGGGAAGAGACCTCTTTCTTGGCTGTCTACTTGTCCAAGAATGTTGTAACTTCTTAGTTGTGCTGGTAAATGAATGATTGTGTGTTTTGATGACCACACATTTTCTGGTCTTTGTTCTGAATTCCTGTCGTAACCACTGACTTCAGGAAGTCAGGGCCTGAGCGGCCTCCACACCCACCCACTGCAGCCTGCAGAGGACAACTATCACAGAGCCAAGGATACCAGTTGCTCCACACCACCTTGCACACTTATGACTTCATTGGAAAGAGTATTTCGGGGTCCTTGTGAGAAGCGCAGTGGACAGCAGCGTTTCCTGGTCTTACGTGATATGAATTCTGTGGTGCATGCCCACCTCTCTGTGCCTCTCGGACCCCTCCCCTGCAGAAGTTCCAACATTCCCAACTCATTAACTAACACGAGTGTTTTGACGATGCTACCCAGTGACATTCAGCAGCAGGCTTCAGTTCTTGTCAAACCTTTAAAATGTTATATCTAAGCTTGGGTATAGTGCTGCATTCCCATATCAATCAACTCTTTTTATTCAGCCTAGTGTTCTACCTCTGGATTCCAGTCCAGTACTCCCAAAGTCCCTACCCAAGCAGACTCTTCTGATGTCTACTGGGATATCAGTCAGCCCCTGCAGTCCTCTTGTGTTCCCGCATCTAGGGAAGTTCTTCCATACCTCATCCATGATAAGCCTTGACCATAGTAATTGGTCGAGAGCCGTGGTGCCAGGGTCAGGCCTTGAGGCAGGTATTATTTTGTGCAGTGTTTTCCACCAAGGAGGAGGAGTTACTTCTTTGGCTCCAACGATTGGGAAGAAAGAAGCCTTCCACGGGTACCAGAATTCACAGTCCTGTACCAGGTCTCAGAGTAGAGTCTGCTCCTAGTAGGCTGTGAGCTCCTAGGGTCTCATAGTTTCCAAATCAGATCACAGGATCAATTTTCAGTACATTCAGCTTTCATACTTTCATAGGTTGCAGGGGATGTAATGTTTCCTTAAATTTTGTCATAGAAGACTTCTGGCTTTTATATCCCAAGTTTATAATTGATTGAGAAACCTTTCTCCATTTACATTTTGGTAACATTTAACAGCAGCCAACTAACTCTGTGATCTTTTTTTTGTTGTTGTTGTTGTTGTTGTTGTTTTTCAAGACAGGGTTTCTCTGTGTAGCCCCAACTGTCCTGGAACTTGCTCTGTAGACCAGGCTGGCCTCGAACTCAGAGATCCGACTGCCTCTGCCTCCCAAGTGCTGGGATTAAAGGTATGCGCCACCACCGCCCGGCTTCTGTGATCTTTTTTAAAGACAAGTTTTCACTATGAAACCCAAGATCTTTTCCTGAATGCCGGGGTTATAGGAATGGACCACCTTACTATGCCCTGTTTATTTATTTTATTTTATTTTACCATTTTTATAACCACTGGTTACATCTTATACTCAAATATTAAAGCAATTGCATAGGTGTTGCCTCTATCACATACCAATTCACCATGGGTAAGGGTCCCACACTCAACGACATTAGCATCTCAGTTAGCTTGGCAATGGAATTCTGACACACGGAGTTGCCATATGGGTGCTGCATAATCCAATTTATAATTCTGTTCTGGGGTCTACTCCTGAGGACGACTTGAATGTCAAATGCTATTATTTGGGTTTCCTCCTAAAAGTAGCATCTGAGTCAAGGAGTCAAAGGCAAGTATTTACTTGCACAGTAATGTTAGGAGCACCCAGGAATGTGACAGGAAGAAGAAAAGAACCATAGAGCATCACCAAGCAAGATAAGACTATGAGTGATCGCATCATAACTAGATCCTCTTGGTAAAAGACATGTTGGTTGCATGGCCTAGAGAAATCAATCTGGAACTGACCTGGAAGCAGGTCCCCTGCTGGCTAGCTTCAAGAATGATAGAAAGTGTTATTCAGGACACTGGGGGAGAAAAGATTTCAGTGACAGTGCGAGACTCTGCATGCTATAATACCAAGCTGCATGCAAGAAGTGCCTACTAATGCCATAAAGGCATAGTTGTGGGGGCAAAAGCCAGTTTCTTTTTGGATTTGAGGCCCGACCCTCTGGAGGGAGTGCCTGTCTGGTTTTATAAATCCATCTCACTGGCCATGAGAATTCACATTCTGCAAGCATAAAGATCTAGTTACCCAGTCAGGCCATGGGTAGTACATGCCTTTGATTCCAGCACTTGGGAGGCAAGAGGATCGACCTCTGAGTTCCAGGCCACCCCGTCCTACAGATTGAGTTCCAGGATAGCCAAAGCTACACAGAAAAACCCTGACTCTAAAAAACAAAAAAGGATCTAGCTATTCAATTTGAAAAATAAATAAATGTGTTGGCTAAGAGCGTAATAAAAATAACTAATACAATAGAGGAAATATATAAATAAATATACACTCTGGCCATTATAGAAAGAAAGAAAGAAAGAAAGAAAGAAAGAAAGAAAGAAAGAAAGAAAGAAAGAAACGAACAAACAAAGAAACAAAGAAACAAAGAAAACAGATTGCTAGGTGCAGTGGTCCACGACTTTAACTCCTGTATTTAGGAGGCTGAGGCACGAGGACTATAATTGGAGGTCAGCCTGGACTATATAAGATCCTGTCTCCAAGAAGCAAAACCAGGAAGACACGAAAACAAGACAAAATAGGGGCTGGAGAGATGGCTTAGCAATTAAGAGCACTGACTGCTCTTCTGAAGGTCCTGAGTTCAAATCCCAGCAACCTCATGATGGCTCACAACCATCTGTACAACTACAGTATACTTACTCATATACATGCAATAAATAAATATTTTTTTAAAAAAATAAGTAAATAAAAACAAAACAAAAAACAAACAAACATAAATAAACCAAAGATTGTAGAATCTCTGGAAATATTTGTCTTTTTGTGTGTGTGTGGTATATGGGGTCGTGTCATGCATGTGTGAGTGTAGAGACAATGGATGTTTTCTTCTAGTCCTACTTTTTTGTTTGTTTTTCTTTTTTCTGTTTTGTTTTTTGTTTTTTTTTTTTTTTTGGTTTTTCAAGACAGGGTTTCTCTGTGTAGCCCTGGCTGTCCTGGAACTCACTCTGTAGACCAGGCTGGCCTTGAACTCAGAAAACCACCTGCCTCTGCCTCCCAAGTGCTGGGATTAAAGGCGTGCGCCACCACTGCCCGAGTTTGTTTTTCAAGACAGGATTTCTCAGTGCAACCAGCCCTGGCTGTCCTGGACTTGAACTCACAGAGAACTGCCTGCCTCTGCCTTTCAAGTGCTCGGATTACAGGCATGTGCCACCATACTCAATTTTCTTTCTTTTTTTTTTTGAGACAGGATTTCTGTAGTGGTTTGAATAGGAATGACCTAATGGGTTTGTTGGTCCATAGGGAGTGCCACTATTTGGAGGTGTGGCCTTATTGGAGGAAATGTGGACTTATTGGAGGAAGAATGTTATTAGGAGGAGGGCTTTGAGGGCCCATAATGCTCAAACTATGCCCAGTGGGGGACGAACAGTCTTATTCTGCTCCCCTGCAGATCAAGGTGCGGAATCGTCAGTTCCTTCTCCAGCACCGTGTCTGCCTGCGCACTGCCATGCTTCCTGCCATGATGATAATGGACTGAACCTCTGAAACTTAAATGTTTTTTTTTTATAAGAGTTGCAGTGGTCATAGTGTCTCTTCATAGCATTAAAATCCTAAGAAAAACTCTCACTGAATTTGGAGCTTGCCATTTCCACGAGACTCGCTATCCAGCAAGCCGTAGGAGTCATCCTGTCTCCATTTCGCCTGCCTTCACTAGACTGGAATTACAGGCATGGGCTGTCAGCCCGTCTTTTTACATGAGTGCCAGAGATCTGGACACAGGTCCTCTTGTTTACACAGTAAGTCTTGTGCATACTTTTTAAAAAATAGTTTTGTGGCCGGGCAGTGGTGGCACACGCCTTTAATCCCAGCACTTGGGAGGCAGAGGCAGTTTGAGGCCAGCCTGGTCTACAGAGTGAGTTCCAGGACAGCCAGGGCTACACAGAGAAACCCTGTCTCGAAAAACCAAAAGAAAAAAAAAAGAAAAGAAAAAGAAGAAAAGAAAAAGAAAAAATAGTTTTGTGTTCCATATTCTCTCTGAATATTAATTTTCCTCTCCCCCTTGACCTAAGGATTGCAACTGGGTTACAGGACGCTGAAGAATTGGAGAGTATCAGCCCCATGGGGGATGGTGCTATTGCTGTTGAGACTTTGGCACATGGTTGGCTAAGGCACCTGAGCATCCTCACGTCCGCAAAGGAGAGTGGTATCCTGTCAAGCAGAATCACAGAATTGTTCTTGCTCCAATAGGTACAGAGAGCTGCTTGGAGGCCGAGTTGGGGAAAAGGCAGAACCTGCCTCCAGCGGGTACTTACCTTTCTATCCAAATCTCTCTGGTGTCCAACTGAGTTGACTCTGCGACCTGGTTCCCCAGACTCCATCACTCGCTTTCTCTAAGATTCTGCTAAAAGGAGATACAGAAGGAGACTGGAGGGTGGGGCAGGGGGGTGGGGAGAGGAGAGTTGGCTTAGTTCATTAGCCACTGTTTGTTCTGTTTTTGGAGTTATGCTACCACTGAACATAGTGTCTAGCCTTGCGCTTCTTTCTCTGCTCTTAGAGCTGTTGGAGATGGCTTTGAGCAGGAAGCTTCTCCTGAGAGTCTCGCCCGTGCAGGTTCCCAGGGCTCCTCTGGTCCCCAGTCCTGTCTGCCGACTGCTACTACTCCTGTGTTGTCTCAGCATCTTCTTCTCAATGCTCTTTCTGCTTCCCCCCCCCCCCCGCCCCTAGGAACCAGTTTCCTGTATTTATATCCGCTCTACTGAGACACACAATGTGCTCCCTGCCTTCTTAACACAATGTGCACCCTGCCTTCTTAACCCTGCCCCGTCTTATACATAAGATTATCCTCATGGTAGAATGGATACACATTCCATAGACACACACTGAAATAACACACAAGAGAAAACAGTCTCCTAAGGTCAAAGGAGTAATCACTGACTACGGGTGGTGTCATATGCCTTTAATCCCAGCACTCAGGAGGCAGGGGGTAGTGGATTTCTGAGTTCAAGGCCAGCCTGGTCTATATACAGTTCCAAGATAGCCAGGGCTACATTGTCTCACAAAAAGGAAGAAGATGAGGAAGAGAAAAAAAGAATGAGGAGGAGGAGGAAGAAGTAGTCACATCTTCCTGTACACCTTTCTTCAGTTCTATAAAGTCTCAACACTGGGAATGTTATATTGGTGAAAACATAGGTGATAAGTCTATACTGAAAAGAAAGGAAGCCGTTATAAGTCAGGATATGACAAAGAACAGGTCATGCTTCTTGATCTCCAAACTACAGAGCTGGGTTATAACTCAGTAAATACCTGTCTAGATGAGTAAGGCCCTGTGTTCAAACCACAGAACAAGGAAAAATGCCTTACTAGAAACCTTCATTTATCAAAATCTATAACAGACATAAACCAGACATATAGACCAATGGGGTAGATAGAATAGAGAGCTTGTTCTCTGACTCTTAGGTATATGGTCATCTTAGGTATATCATTTTGTGTGTGTATGACAAGACCAATCGATGGAGAGAAAGTACCTGATACTATATCCAAAACTCACTTAACATGACTTTACAAGTCAAAGAAAACAAGGGTGCTATTCAGTGGCAGGGCACTGGTCTAGAACCCACAGGCCCTGGGCTCAGTCCTCAACACTGAAAACAGAAAAGGCAGCCAGGCATGGCAGAGACACTGGGCTCCAGAGCTCAAGATTATCCCTGGCTTCAGATCAAGTTCCAGCCCAGCCTTACAGAAGTCTAACCTGAGTAACCTGGAAGCCAAGGGTAGCACAGAAGCCAAACTATGTCTTCAAGTCCTGCCCAGCTAAAAGCAAACCATTTTTGACCGACCTCCTGTCAATGTAGGCTGCCAAAGGGTTGATCCTTAAATCTACTGGTCGGTGGGGTGACTGCTGCTAAGAACCCCCATGGAGTCCAGGATGCCAGACTGTCAGTAACCCCAAATCCCTATCCTGAGTGGTTCCAAGCTCTGGATTCAAATGGGTTCGCTGAATTCCCCATCCTCCACGCGTGGAGAGACTGGCTTGCTTGGCTACCGCAGACGAATGCAACCCCCGCAGAAATTGACAGAAGAGGCAGCTTCTGGGGCTGCCTTTAGTTTCTGAAGGGTTAGCACCTTAAGGCCACCAGCAGTCTCTGAAAGTGGTCTGGGCCGGGCTGACAAGCCTGGGATGAATAGATAGGGGGCAGGGCTGGGATAAGGACGCAGGAGGTGAGGGTCTCCATTCTTCAGGGTACAATGAGAAATCTGAGACACACAGCACCGACTTCAGGGCAGAAACAAGGGAAAGAAGCGTCAAAGCTGAGACGCCAGGCGAGGATCCCCAGCCTTGAGCGTGGGGGTGGAGAAAAGGGCCCTTCTCTACACAATCTCCGTTGTCTCTCCCGGGGACCCCCTCCGCTCTCTCAAGGGCCTCAGTCCTTCCCCTCCCCCAAACCCTGCGTCCTTTGCGGATTGGTCCCTGGCTGCAGGGGGCGGGGCCTTATGGCCCTGACGTCACCGGCCGGGGGGGGGGACGGGCGACTGGGGGAGGGGGTGACGAGCCCCGGCTCAGCACCTCGGAGAGTTCCCTCCCCGGCCTTGTTTTGCTCCGGAATCGCTGCCGGGGGAGGGAGCGAAGGGGCCGGCCTTAGGCGTCGAGGCCGAGGGATGGCAGTGAAGAGGACGAAGGGCCCCCGGGGGCAGAGGGCCCAGCGGTGATCCTGAGAGGCGGGCCGGGGCGCCGGGTGGGGTGGGGGGCAGCGGGCGGCGGCAGCAGTGGCCGCACATCTGGATGGAAGCGAGCTTTGTCCAGACCACCATGGCTCTGGGGCTGCCCTCCAAGAAAGCATCTTCCCGCAACGTGATCGTGGAGCGCAGGAACCTGATCACCGTGTGCAGGTGGGCGCCGCTGGCGGTCGGGGTGGGGTGGTTAGAAGGGTTGGAGCAGGCTGAAAAATCTAAGGGTTGAGCATGCCTATGAGGATGCTCTGCAGTCACCGAGAAAAGGCAGGGCAGGGAGGAACGCGCTCTCTATCCTTCCCAGGCCCAGAACCGGGAGGCGGGCGGGAATGACGGTCCTTATTCTTCTTGGCAAAGACAGGCCTATGCCCGGCCTGGGGTTTGGGGGGGATGAAGAGAGTTTAATTGGCACTGCAGTTTCCTGTGAGAACCAGGAAGTGACATTGTGTATGAGAGGGGGAGGAGGGAGGATGGCTGGCTCTCTTCCTGGCAGTGGGGGCAGGGTGGGCAGAGGGAACTCAATAGGGTTGGGGGCGGGTGTCCTCCAAGCCCCCTCTTGCCACCCCTGCCTGCTTGGCCTCTTGGAGTGGAGCTTTCCTGAGAGACTTTCCTATGCTCAACCCTCCATAAAGCAAGGATGCTGTTTCTGGGTAGCGGCAGCCTGTGGCAGGACCAACTGTGCACAAAGGCCCTGAACCCATCCAATGAAGGTCGAGGGCACTACCCCATTGTAGGGAGCAGGAGAGGCCTAATTGCAGGAGCTGGGGCCCTGAGTCCAAGTAAAGAATGGGAGCCCGGATCCCCAAATCCCTGAGGGTGGGGCGGTTGCAGGGCTAGGAAAATTCTCCTCTTTCTTGGACACCAGGAAGTAATCCTTCCCACTTCAAGCCTGCAGTGACTCACCCTGCCTGCCCTGCCCTGAGACCAGAAAGCCACCAGCTGTGCAGGCTTTCTCCCAAGTCCCCACCTGTCCTTGCCGCTCCCTCTGGGATCTCCATGCCAGCTGCCTTCTCCACCTGCAGCCTCCACGTCCAACCGAGTGCTGCGTCTTGGCTCCTAGGGCTCCTGGGTGCAGGACTGAGTTGTCCTTTCTTGCCAGTCTCACTTGCGTGCACATAAACCTCAGCCCTGTTCCTTCTCCCAGAAATCATGCCCACCTGATGCCCAGTCTCCCATTACCCAGGGTTCCTTTGGATTCTGGACACATACTGAGCCATGTTGCCTCTGTGTTGGAGCATCCCTTCCCCAGTGTCTCGAAAGTCTGTGCACATCACCACTGTAAAAAGGAGGCTGGAATGTGCAGCTGTGACCTAGCTGGAAGCACACGCCACTGTTTCTGCCTTCATATTCCAAACCTGCCAGTGTGGTGTCAAGAGATTTCTGCCCTTGGGACCATACAGTCCTGGGATCAAGCTTTTGCTTCAGTTCTTAGCTGGGCACCCCTGTGGCAGTCTCCCATCCATGCTCTGAGCCTTTGGTGCTTTTTCTTAGTTTTTACATCTTAGGTGTGAAAGCCAAACCAGAGAATGTGTCGTGGTGTGTCGTCATGTTAGATACTAGCCAGTGCCTGGCACGCAGAAACAGTTCTATTTCGATGACACCCTTCTGGTCCCTCTCTTGGCTCCTGGCAATCTAGGCGCATCTTTCTCTTGCCTGCTAGGAGAATTGGGCCTTAAGAGTGTGTGGAAAAAGGAGAAAGAGCCACTCAACCTGAGAAAGAGAGGTTCAAAGGACTTAGAGGTAGCTCAGAGTGGGGGACAAGGGATAGTTTAGGGGCTTGGGGGCATGACAAATTTTCCAAATCCCGAGGGACCCTGCTACCTCATTACTGTCACGTGGTTGTCCTCCAGCTCCCTTTAGCAGGCAGCGGACTCCCCTGGGCCCTGGCCTCCCTGTCTCCATGGTAACCCCAGCAGCTATCCTCCTCCTAACCTGGTCCACACCGTGGGGTTCCTAGAGGCTCTGACCAGCTTTCATTGCCCCCCAAGGACAGACAGCAGATGGATGCCCTGCTCACCAAGCCCCAGGCCTCCTCTGAAGTCTGACCCAGATGACCACAAATTGGTGGTGTGCATAACAAATGGCCTTGTCCCAGTCGCAGGCTTCCTCCTAGCCCAGCCAGCCTTGCTTCCTCACCTGGCCTGTGCCCAGTAATCAATACACTCTCACCTTCGCCCACCCTTGTCTGGGATCTGAACCAAAGCTGAAAGGAGCAAGTGCTGATATTTCTATTTGTACCCAAGGAAAGAGGCTTTGAATCCAGCAGCCTGCTTCCCCCTAGTACAGTCTTACACTGACCTGTCTGCTCTCGGGCTCCATCCCCTGGAAAGCCCAAAGGAAGGCAATGGGAGGGGCTGCTGTTTTCTTGGAAGCCTTAGTAGCCAGTAGTTCTTGACTGGAGGCTTCTAAAGTAGAGGGCAGAGGGCAGAGGGCAGAGGGCACTCAGAGCTTCAGTACTTGTGTATGTATGTATGCATGTATTTAAGATAGGGTCTTTCTGTGTAGTCCTGGCTGTCCTGGAATACACTATGTAGGCCAAGCAGGCCTGGACTTACAAAGATCCTCCTGCCTCTGTCTCTTGAGTGTCGGGATCAGATAAGGTACATGCCATCATGCCTGGCTACCATTTTTTTTTAAAGATTATATTTATTTATCTGTTTATTTATTTGTGTGTGAGTGTGGAAGTCACAGGACAGACAGCTGATGAGAGTGAGCTCTCTCCTTCCACCATGTCAGTCCTGGGATTGAGCTCTGGTCAGTGGGCTGAGGGGCAGGTGCCTTTATCCACTGAGCCAACTCACTGGCCAAGCCTCAGTAATTAGAACAGCCACTAGGACGCTGTAAGACAGGGCAGAAAGAGCCAAGGATGGAGAATGGGCCAAATGCTTGACGCCTCCTAAGTTACATGACTAATCAGCCTGTCTCTGGAGCCTTTAGCCTCCTTGTCTGTAATATGGGGCAAGTGGTCATAAGAGGACTTGTCTCCCGGGGCTGTGGTGAGGACACACATATGAAATATAGTTATGGGCACAGTGCATAGCTTGGTTAAACATGGATAGAATAAAAGCACAGACCCAAGTCCCTCCTGCATCCCAGGGCACCCTGCTCCTGCTCTGTCTCCAGAAGCAGAGACGTAATGAGATGTTAGGAGCTGCGCATCCTCTCCCTGTCCCACTCCACTGCATAGATGGCAAATAGAGACTCTAGCATAAGGATGGTAATGGGTGCCGGGGGCTGAAGCAGGGCTGCAGGGGGCGGGGGAGGCGCTTGGCTCCAGCCCCTTGGCCTCGCCTGCCTCCTTTGGCTACCTCCCTTCCTCAGAAAGGGACCTGCTGCCAGAGTTCCTTCCCACCCAGTGTATGTCAGACCCACATCCCGTGTTCTGCCCCCACACCCCAAGCTCCACACTGCCTAGCTCTGGGCAGCTGGTGTGTGGGTGGGGCTAGCTGAGAAGAGCGGGGAGGAGGGATACCCCAGAGCCAAGTGTCCACCTGGTCACGAATGCACGCCTACATTCCTGCGCGCAGCTCACACATTCTGGTACAGGTGACCCCCACACACACCCCCAAAGCGATGAGAGCTCATTCCAACAATATTGAAAGACTGTTTGGGAGCATGGATCCAAACTGGCTTCTGATGCCTGGTTGACCCTCAGTTCACACATCTGAAAAATGCCACTCTGAAGGGTGGGAGGGACAAAGGGTCTAGGGACTATCCCCTAGCTCTGGTTGTCTTTCTGCCACCCTCCCTCTCATCTCATCTAGCCTGGAACCTTCTTCTGTCTAGTTTCCACCCCCACCCGCACCCCATCACACGCACACCCTTCATGACCTCTTCTCTGCCTGTTCCTCTGACACCCTTCCTCCTCTACTAACTACCCTGTTTGACCCTCCCTCCTGCCTCCCCTCCCCCCAAACCCCAGGTTCTCTGTGAAAACCTTGCTGGAGAAGTACACAGCAGAACCCATTGATGATTCATCCGAGGAGTTTGTTAATTTCGCAGCCATTTTAGAGCAGATCCTCAGCCACCGATTTAAAGGTAGGCCATCACCTACCCCTTCCAACCCCAGCCTGTGGTTTCCAGCTTCCGCCCCCGGCTCTAATAGGCTCTAATATCCTCTACGGATTCCTAAACCCCGTCCTCGGTCCAGGGCCCCATTCTGGACTGTACATAGAAACTAAAGCATGGTGTTGGGAGACTGGGGAGAGGGTCATGTGCCCACAGCTCCGTGACCTTGCATGCAGCTCTCTCTCTGCTGGTAAGCTGCTGCTTGGGGGGGGGGGGGGAAGGCACTGCATGTGCGTATGGTGGCTCGTGCATACAAGTACTTGGTGACATGGGGCCTTTTCCAAACTCCCTGCTCTCGCTGAGTCCCCTCCCTGCCCTGGCTCAGCTTGTGCCCCAGCAGGTCCAGTGAGCTGGTTCAGCTCAGATGGACAACGGGGCTTCTGGGACTATATCCGACTGGCCTGCAGCAAAGTGCCCAACAACTGCGTGAGCAGCATTGAGAACATGGAGAACATCAGCACCGCTCGAGCCAAGGTGAGGTGCCGTACCGGGGGCCAGCCCTCCTGACCCCTGCTCCGGACGTAGGGGCCCCGTCCTTACCCCTTGCCCACAGCACTCCGAATGGTGATCATACCAGAGCGACATAGAGGTGATCATGTTTTTCAGGGCCGGGCATGGATCCGGGTGGCTCTGATGGAGAAGCGTATGTCGGAATACATCACCACAGCTCTTCGGGACAACCGAACTACCAGGTCAGACCTCTCAGACAGCAGTATGCACATTCATTGCCTAAGCCTTAAGTCCCCACAGCAAACTTCAATACTCGGACTATAGATAGTTTGCTTCCCCCAGATGGCACAGTCACTGGACTACAGAGGCCTCAGTCACATGCCATTTTACTTGGCCTTATACCATAACTTACAACACATATCCCTTGCAGCTCTTCAAACAAAGGCAGTCACTCTGTTCTTGGGTCCCAGTGTGCAGGACTTCGGTGCTTAGAGTGGGGTTTGCGGAGAAGTTGGGTCCTGAGGATTGGAGATCACAGGGCAGAATGTGCCCGTGGTGGGGGGAGCTATTGGAGGTCTCCCCCCATCTGATATTTTTTATAATGCATTCTATCCCTAGTCCACCTTATTTCAGAGTAAATAAGTAAATACAGTAAGGGGACCTCACTTACTGTATGTGTGACAATCACTAAGACTAAGATTTATTCCCTGATTTAAATGATTGAGGTGGCCGGGTGATGGTGGCGCACGCCTTTAATCCCAGCACTTGGGAGGCAGAGGCAGGAGGATTTCTGAGTTCGAGGCCAGCCTGGTCTACAGAGTGAGTTTCAGGCCAGCCAGGGCTACACAGAGAAACCCTGTCTCGAAAAACCAAAAAAAAAAAAAAAAAAAGATTGAGGTGACCCGGTGCTTAGCCTCGAGAACCAACCGGAAGAGTGTTTGTCAGGAAACAGGCATTGTAATAGGGGCGGGGTCAGGTGCTAGTTCCAGTGAGGTAGTGAGCTGGAAGGAGTCCTTCCCTCCGGGAAAAGTTTGTAATAAGTAAGCCAGGCAGAGAAATCCTGGGTGGGGGAGGCCCCCTGGAGTCTCAGCTTTCTTCCCCCTGCAGACGGTTCTATGACTCCGGAGCCATCATGCTGCGGGAGGAAGCCACTGTCCTCACAGGGATGTTGATCGGGCTCAGCGCCATCGACTTCAGGTGGGGTCTGCTTGGCGGTGGTGAATGGGGCTTTCTCACCCACAACTGTCCAACGCCCCTCATTCCTTCCCCCCACCCCTGTGGCTCTTCTGCCCCAGCTTCTGTCTTAAGGGCGAAGTTCTGGACGGGAAGACGCCGGTGGTCATCGATTACACGCCCTACCTAAAGTTCACCCAAAGGTGAGCAGCCTGGTTATCGCGGTGGGCGAGGAGACGGGTAGCGGAAGGGCGCTGAGTGTCATCCTGGTGTCACTGCCCACAAGGGTCGGAGTTGGGGTGCTAGTGGGGCGAGGCGGGGCGGAGCCGGCCCCACCCACTGCTCCCGCTCCTAAGCTACGACTACCTGACGGACGAGGAGGAGAGGCACAGCGCAGAGAGCAGCACCAGCGAGGACAACTCTCCGGAGCACCCCTACCTGCCTCTCGTCACCGATGAAGACAGTTGGTACAACAAGTGGCACAAGATGGAACAGAAGTTTCGCATTGTCTACGCACAGAAGGTGCGCGGGGCGAGGCGCGGGGAGCTGGGCGCGGTGGGGGCAGGGCCGGGGGCTGGGACTCCAGCGGGGGAGCCCTTTTGGGCGTCCGGGCTGAGCCGGCGCCCCGCAGGGATACCTGGAGGAGCTGGTGCGTCTGCGCGAGTCGCAGCTGAAGGACCTGGAGGCGGAGAACCGGCGGCTGCAGCTGCAGCTGGAGGAGGCCGCGGCCCAAAATCAACGGGAGAAGCGGGAGCTGGAAGGCGTGATCCTGGAGCTGCAGGAGCAGCTGTGAGCCCGCCTCCCGCCCTGACCCCTGGGAACCCCAACATGACTCCATTGGATGGGGTCGCTTTCCCGACTGACATCCAGTTCACATCAGCCCACCCATCTCATCCCTTTTCCCAAGATCCGGTGGCTGCCAAACATTACCTGCCCTCCACATTAAGACCCCGCAGCTTCCAATACCCATTAGCTAGAGATACCAGCCAATCCTCACAAGACCTTAGCAGCCTTCAGTTTTATCGTGTGTCACCCCCATTGTTCAGGCCTTTGATAGGCATCACCCAGTGACATCCCCCACCCCCCAAAACTGGAACATTTCCTCCTTGAACCTGACTCAGCCAGCTAGCACAAACCCCGCGCCTTCAAGAGTATCCACCCCTTCCACTCTCCTCCCTATATCATCCCAACCGACTCCTAAACACTCCATCATGAGTGCAGTAATCCTGGCCACCAGAAACACGGCCTTACTAAGGAGCAGGCCTCAGACTTGTGAGCCTCTTACCTCAAAGATCCTAGGGCCGTAGACTTGTGCCATCCTCCCTGAACAGCAGAGATCCCCATTTTTACCACTCAAGTTTCCTTTCTAAGCCCTGACCCCCACCTTTGCTGAGTCTCGCTTCCCTCTCCCAGCCAGGCCTGATCCCCCTCCCCCTCCCAGGACAGGTCTGATCCCGGGTGACCATGCCCCCCTGGCCCAGGGTTCCAAGGAGCTCACCACACCCCTGGTCAACCAGTGGCCCTCCCTGAGCACACTCAATAGGCCCGAGGGTGCCGGCAACTCCAAGCTGTATCGGAGGTAAGCCTCAACCGAGCGCTGTCCCCATACCCCAGTCCCAGGAAGCAGGACCTGGAGCTGGGGGCCACTCCCCGGAACTCTCTTCTGTTCTGCTATAGACACAGCTTCATGAGCACGGAGCCGCTGTCTGCAGAGGCCAGCCTGAGCTCAGACTCCCAGCGCCTGGGAGAGGGCAAGAGGGACGAGGAACCCTGGGGCCCCATCGGTGAGCGCACCCGAACCACACACACTAACCTCGGCACTTCAGCAAAGGGATAGGGCCCCGCCTAGTCAGGCTGTGGCTGAACCCCTTATTCTCTCAACCCTTCCCCGTACTTATACGCCAATGAGCTTGGGGTTTCAAAAAAAAAGTGCCAACTTGGCCTGCAGCTTTTCTACCTGTAAACCTGGTCAGTCTCTGCACCTTGCTGACCCATATTTCCATCTATAAAATAGGGATATTGGTAGAAAGAACCTCCAGCGTGCATGTATGGAGAGGGCTCGATGGCTTTTGAGTGTCACGACACCCTCACAGGCCTCATCGTCGGGGGTTCCGCAGCCTAGTTTGCTCTTCCCACACGCACACTGTGAACTGCCTGCCTGACCAATGTCTCCCCTTTTCTTTGGCTGCCAGGAAGCTCAGAACCAAATTAGTGGCTCCCTCCGAGTGAATGCCCAGGACTTCAACGCATGCATTTTGTGTTGACCCCTCCCCCTGACTCCACCTTGGTTACTCCCTTCCTAGTTGCCCCCCCCCATGCCTGGACCTCCTGTCTTTTTTTTTTTAATATATAGATATATAATTATCCTGTATCAGATAACTCTGAGACAAGGCAGGCTTTGGACGTGTAACCCACCACACTGTGCTTGTGACCGTGTGTGTGTCTCCCCCATCAGACTGTGAGCCCCACGAGGGCAGGGACCATGCCTTGTCCATTCTCTGTATCCCCAGAGTGTGAAACAGAGCAAATGCTCACTGTGCGTTAATAAATGGACAAAGAGGGAGTGCACCTCAGGGGGAGACAGACATAAACGGATGGTTTATGATATAAGTGTCTCAAGCCCTGTGCAAGGAATGTTCAATCAAGGTTTAATTAAAAATGGCAGATGCTCCAGAAGAGGCCATGTCTCCTGGGGGTGACCTGAGAGTTGCCCCCTTTCTGCCCACCACCGAGGGCCTCCTCCCCACATACACGCAGCCTGCTTGGCCTGGCCTTACCCGCCCTCTCTCCCCAGGGAAGGACCCCACGCCCTCCATGCTGGGCCTCTGCGGCTCCCTGGCCTCCATCCCCAGCTGCAAGTCCCTGGCGAGCTTCAAATCCAACGAATGCCTGGTGAGCGACAGCCCTGAGGGCAGCCCGGCGCTCAGCCCCAGCTGAGGAGCAGCAAGGGCAAAGCCAGCCCCACCTGCCAGGGGCCATGGACAACTGCCACCTTTTGAGTCCCCCAACCCAGGCCGCCCTTCAAGAACGCCACCCACCTAGCCTCGGGTCTCTAGGGAAAGACTACCCAAGTCTCTTTCCCACTTCAGCTTCCTGCCGAGGAGGCAGGAGCTGCATGGGGAGGTGGTGGGGCCAGGAGAGACAGCCAGGTTACAAGGTCCCCTGAGGAAGATGCTCCGGTCTGGTAGCTCTGAAGGCTGCCTGGTTCCTTTTGCTCTTCCACACTTGCCTCAGGGGCAGGTGGTCCAGCCCTGGCATTCCTGCTGCCCTACCTCTGGTCTAACCCTGTGTACCCTCTGAAGTCACCCTTCCTTGGTACCTATGTGGGGAGAGATTAGGCAAATAAAAACCAGAGGACTGAAGTGGTTTCATCTGTTGGAGCGTTGGGTGGGGCTCCATAACAGGTCTCTTAACCAGGGTAACAGTGCCAGGAGGAGGTGCCCTGAGGGAGCACATGGAGTCCGAATTCAGGGTGTGGCGTGGCGGGAGGTGCTTTCTGGACCTGACCCTCTAATACTCCCTTAATCCCTAGCAATGCTGAGGGTGGGCCTTAGTGGGTTATTTGCCTGCCATGGGCCTACCCAACGCTGTTGTAGCCCCATCCATTATGCCAGAGCTGGCAAATGGGCAACCCTGCCCCAGTGACACCACCTTGGCACACGCTAGGGGAGGTGGCTCCTTGCTCTCACCCCAACACAGTGGGCCCCACATGAAAAGACCTTACTACCACACAGGCAACCTTTCACTCCTATCCATCTGGGTACTCCCTAAGGGGGGAAGCTTTTAAGACAGAGTCTTTGGCTGACCTGGAGCTCACTGTGTAGACCAGGCAGGCTTCAGATCTGCTTGCCATCAACTCTCTGGTGCTGGGAGGAATTAAAGGTGTGTGCCACTACACCTGGAGGTACCAGCTTGTTTTTTTGTGAAGTCAGAACTTAGCTGTGTAGTCCCGGCTAGCCTGGTATTTGAGGTACTCCTCCTGCCTCAGCCTCCCAAGTGCTGAATAACAGGTGTAACATGTCTGACTGGGGACCCCTACATGTGCACCCCCTAACCCCAAGATACCGCAGCCACAGCAGTGCACAGAGATCATCATTTTTAGACAAGGAACGAAGGGGGCTGAGAATCCTGCCTGGCCCGAGCTTGGCTCCTCAGGGCCAGGCTATAACAAACATAGAGGGGGGGGATACAAAAAAGAACGATCGTCAAATTTGGTCTTGAACTCGGAGGTGGGAGAGGCAATCCTGGGAGGGGGAACAGCAGGAATCCAGGTATGAGGACAGCCTGGGGTACTGGACTGGGAGGGAAGGCACTTGGCTCAATCTCCTGTTCCCACCCGTGCAAGAGCCGGTTGCTCCCCAACTGTCAGCAGCCCAGAGGCTGCTCCTGGTTGAGCCTCTGGAAGAAGCTTTTGCCAAACTCGTAAGTGCTGATCATGATGGCGCAGGAGGGTGCAGCCTTGATGATCCTGGGGAGGAAGCCTGTGACGGGAAGACAGACCACAGTTAGGGGTCCAGGTCCCCTCGCATACACAACAGGGACATACATCATGTATGTAGTGCATGCACAGAGACAGGCACCCACCTGCAAAGAGTCCCCTGGTGCCAGATTCGGCCTGGATTCTCCGAAGCAGGAGCCAGGTGGAGTCAACTCTCGGCGGCTTCACTACAGATTCAAGGCCCGGCTCAGTAGGACTCAGGTCAGGCCGCTGCCTCCCGCCCCTCACTAGCCCCAGCTTACCTCTCACAGCCTCCACAGCTCCCAGTGACATTTGTCGCTGTGTCTTCACCACATCAAAGGGAAGGGTAAGGGTGGCAGCCACCTGGTCAGGTGAGGAGAGGGCTCAGCTCCATTCCCAGGCCCTGAGAGGGACTAAGGCTTCTCAAGGGCAGCCAAGGAAAGCAAGCAGGCTCCCTCACAGGCCCTGCTACGTGGAGACCTTCTGGGCATCTCTACTGACTCTCACTCAAGAGTCCTGTAGGACACCTCTGATGACTTTACCCTCAGTGCAGTCAACTCACCATTCCTGAGATACCACCAGCCACAAAGCTGACTCCCACCGATGTCTGGTCTTTCGGTCTCAGCCCACTCAGCCAGCTCTTCACCAGCTCATAGTTGAACCAGTACAGCGCTTGGGAAGTAGATATACACTCGTTAAATGGGGGAGCCGGGGAGGTGGGCTCCAGACTTCTCACTACCCACAGTCACGCCATCCCAGGCGCAGGCCTGCCTTCTCTGAATCTCCTCAGGACTTAGCTCAGGAAACCCTTGGTCCCTGCCAGACCCGTCCTTATACAATGAGGGACCGGGGGCTCAGGGAAGTGATGTGACTTCACAGCCATTTTAGTAACAAAGGAGGGACTTGGCTAAACATTACCCCAGGCCCTGACCGAGTGCCTACCTGAGAAGGGTACGTCTCGAAGGGCTGTGGGACCCCAGCCCAGCCACAGTGAGCGCCAGCCACCCTGGGCCACCGCAGCTTGCACGCGGGTAGCCAGTTCGCGGTACGACACGTGCTGAGCCTGCAGCTTGGTCCGCACAAGCTCCAAGGGGCTGACCACTGTCACAGTGCCCACTGGGGAGGAGAGGGTTGGTAAGGGTGGGAAGAAATCGGGCTACGGATGCCATGCATTAAAACCCAGCTCTTGCCCCAGGGTCTGAGGGTTTGGCATACTCCCCCACTCCCGGGCTAGCCGAGGCTGGGACCCAGGAGGGACAGAGGAAGGTCAATGGCCAGCTGTGCTCACTTCGGGCGAGGGCACCAGCCACCATGGGTGCGTAGAGGTCAGAGGTCAAGGACTGAGCACACAGGAAGGCCTTGAGTTGGTCATAAGCAGTGAAGTAGATGGCAGTAGCTGGTACAGTCATCACCCTGGGAGTAAGAACAGGCCGGGAAAATCACTTACCTTTCCCAGACCTTCCAAGCACCCCCTTCCCCACCTGGCCAATAGGAGTCAAGGGAAGGAAACACCCCAAGACTAGGGTACTCACAGGGTGGCTGGGAGGCCGCTCCACAGGGTCCTAGTGCCCTCATGCCTCACAATCTTCACAAAGGCATCCTGAGCAAGCCAGCAGCAGCCCAGGGCAAAGAAGACAGATATGAACAAGGTATGCGATGGACTGGCTCAGCCTCTGCCCACAGTCCTGAGAAGAGCCACTTAGCTCTACATACACAGCCCCCCATTTGGTTCTAAGTGGACCCCTAGTCACCCCTTAAACCTTAAGGAGGTGGCTGGACGTTGGTGCTGCACATCTTTAGTCCCAGCACTCGGGAGGCGGAGGCAGGTGGATCTTTGGGAGTTTGAGGCCAACCTGGTCTGTTACATTGAGGGACCCTATCTCCCACCACCACAAAAAACAAAACAAAACAAAACACAAACCACAAAAAGCAAAACCTTAAGGAGGGATAGGGTGCGATTCAGCAATAAAGCAACCAACTAATGTGTATTAACCTATTAGGTCCTGGTTCTGACAAAAAAGCTTTCTGAAGGACCCCCTCCCCCCAGCGAGCCCTTCCTACACTGAATAGCCACCCCATTTGCTTTTACAGTCCCCACACCTGCAGCCTGGCCAAATCGAGTCCCTCAGGGACACACTGATGCTTCCCCTTACCAAGGTGCCAGTGAACCGTGTGGGATCCTGAAACCAGGTGGCACAGCGGGTACCATTTGGGCACAGGTACAGGGGCTCCAGGACTCCATTGCAGTATAGGAGGCACTTCCCTGGAGATTGTAGAGCAGAAGGTGCTGGGAAAGGGAACAGACATTAGGATGGGAGGGCCTAGAGCCTTGCTGGGTGACACAGCTGGGTGGCTATATGGCTATTCCTGTGTGGGGCAGGAGGCTGGCTAATGCGGCCTCAAAGTATGCACTGTCTATGACCATGCGTACCCCAGGTCCTCCAGGGACACCCAGCACTTCTTCCCTGGGCCCTCCCAGGGACTTGGAGCACTCACATTTGGTGTAGGAGAGACTCCAGAATCTGGAGGGAGTTGTCAATTCTGAAACACAAGTCAGCCCTGGTGGTCAGGAATGCTGCCTCCCCCAGTGGAACCCCATCTCTGGGAAATCCTTATTTTGTCAGGCAGCTCCCCTCGCTCGGGTCAGGCTCCAAGCTCTGGTACTCACCGCTGGCTGCCGAGGGCCTCTGAGACTGAAGGCGGACCTTCACCACATCCAGGGGTGTCACTGGGGAAGGAGGTAGGTCTGAAGGGTCCTTCAGGACACCACTAACCCTCTTTTTCATCAGAACCAAATTGCCTCCAACCTCTAGCCCACATTAACCCCCAGCCGCCCACACCCCATCTCCCCAGGTCTTACTGAAGAGGGAGGTGACCACAGCCCCAGCTCCTGAGGCCACCATTTGCTGAAGGGGGCTAATGCCCCCAGGATCCTGATCATCCATCTCGGAGTTTCAATCCTGAAAACACACCACAGACAAATGGAGCTTACCCCCTGACAAGAAAGGCCTGGGAGTCGGGGGCAAGCATGAGGTAAGGTGCTCTGGGACTTCAACAACAGCGCACTCAGGGCTCATTCAGAGTCTGCCTCTATAATCTTTGAAATCTAGAAATGTGCTCACTTTGCCGAGGGGGAAACTAAGGCTCAAGGGTTGCTGTGACCTTCAAGGTTACATCATTCGCTTGGAAAGAAGCTAGAATAGCCGTTGGCCAAAGACAGTGATGGCCATTTCCTCAGCCACATGCTTACTATGTTCCTCCGGACCACAGAGGCCGAAAGATCAAAACACCTGAGCCCCTCCACCCAACATCTGGGCGGACGCATGAGCGCCCCGGGCGAGGAGAGGTCGAGTCGGGCGTGGAGAGAAACGTGTAAACAAATCTGCTGATAGAGAGGAAGGTCCATCTTCCTTCCCCAAGATTGCTGGCCCTCCCCCACACGGCCTGCCCGGGGCCAGACAGGCCAGGCCATGAGGCCTGGAAGGGAGGACATTCTCTCTCTGCCTTCTCTCTCTCTTAAATACAAGCCGCGGAAACGGAAGCAGAGACCCAGCAACAAACCCTTTCACCGAGACTCGGCCGCACTCCATGCCCAAGCCCAGCAGAGGGGTTCACAGAGAGGCCCACCCCTTCCCGCAGCCTCGATTCGCCTCCCAGCCGGGGACCCTCGGAGAGCCCACTCCAGTCCCGGCCCGCCCACCTGGCTCCGAGCCGGTCCTTGCGCCGCACCACGCCAGGGGCCTGGGCCCATAGCGGCTCCGCGGCCGGTGCAGGGTCCGCGCGTGCCCGCCTCGCACAGCGGCAGCCGGGGAGAGCGGTGGGGACGGCCCCGCCCCCGGAAGGCTAAGCCCCGCCCCGTGGCCGACCGGCCGCGCGCACGGAGTGCAACGAGGTCCGCCCACTCGCGGCCCTCCCCCTTCCACCGGAGTCCCGCCCTCGCGCCGCGGCCGCGTGGGCGGGTCCCCGCGGCCCCGCGCGCCTTGCAGCCCGCAGGTCAAGGTCGCCGACTGGACGGCGCTAGCTCCTGGCTCCAGTAGCTCTCCTCTGCCCGCGCCCCGCGGGAGCGCTGCCCGGGGAGTCCAGACCTGCGATCGCTGGAACTTTCCAGACCGCTTGGGTATTGCTGCTCCGCGTCCTTTACAAGGCAGCTGCCCGCGAGGGTCGGTTCTTCAAGGTCATCAGAGTGTGGGATAGCTGTAGCAAACATGGCCCGTTTAGCTCCATGGCGGGAGTTTACAATTTATGGCGAGCGTGTTAACAAGGAATTACCATCCTCTTCGTTTACGGATGATGAAACGGGGTTGCAACCCCGGAACGCTTCATGAACTAACTGTAGGGCAGCGGTGTTAGCCGACTTGCAACCTGGGCCAGGCGTGGTGGGGCCCTGGGTAAATATGCAGGACCTCTTTGGGCCGAGGACTCCAGGCGTAGAGCAAGAAGAAAACCAGTGTTTCGCGACAGATCTTAGACTGTTACCACGTTTAAAACTTAAAAGTTGTTTGTTTTTCCCCCGAGGCGATCTATGTAACCTTGACTGGCATAGAGCTTCCAGTGTAGGCCAGAATGGCTTCTACCAAAACTTTTCATAGGTTATTACTGACGTGGGTCCCCCCATTTTACAGAAAATGAAATGGACTCAAGTTAAAACTTTTTTGCCGCTGCCTTCCCCGGTGCTGAGTGGGCTTGCAGGCAGCGTTGTTTCGGCACCAGCTAAGCACCCGGCACCCCACCGCCCGCCACCTTTAAGACTATTCACACTAACTCGGTGTTTGGTCCAACAGAAACTGGAACACGCGGTGTGAGCCTGCACCTTTAAGAAGAATGGGCCGCGGCTTTGACGTCACTACCTTCTCCGCCCCTCAGTCCCCAACTGGTTGCGAACCGTGCTGGAGCCGCCCAGCCAGCCCGGCTAGCACGTGGATTCCAAGGGGCCAACCACAACTCTACCCTGAGAAAACCCCTTCGGCATTTCCACTGCTCGGAACCTCCGGCTTTGGGGGCGGAGTGAGAGCCAATGGGTAGTTAGGAAAGCAGCCAATGATCGAAAGGCCCGGGCGATCGGTTGGCTGGGAGGCTGAGGCGGGAGGAGAGTCACGAGTTAAGTGTGCCCTGGGCTACACTGTCCACCATGCCTTGTCCCATCTCCTCTCACCCCAAACCTGGCTTAAAAGTAACACGAAAGTCGTCTCATAAGCTGTTGGTTAAGTTGGGAACCCAGCGCCTGCTAAGGCCCTTTCAAGCCCTTTCAACCTCAAAGTAAATGTTTTACTAAGTTTCAGAGCAGAGAGATTATTTTTCTGTTCTGTAGAGAAAACTGAAAGCCCTGTGTCTAATTCTCTCTCTCTCTCTCTCTCTCTCTCTCTCTCTCTCTCTCTCTCTCTCTCTCCCTCCCTCCTCTCCCTTTATTGTTTATGATTTGGGGTTTGGTTTTGTTTTCCGTTTGTTTTGAAACAGAGTCTCAGCCCAGGCTAACCCCAAACTCCATGTTTAGGCAAGGATTACTTTGAACTCCTGCCTCCCAGATGCTGAGATTACAGGCATGAAAGACCATAAAGCAGCAGTAATTAATTCTTTGCCCACCCCCTGGCCCCAACTTCCAGTTTACAGAGGAGAAAAAAGTCCCCTGAAGTCACTCGAAAGAACCTACTGCTCTCAACGGGGTAGGTCACTCTGACCCAGCCACAGCACTCCACGACTCCAGTTACTGGCTTGCAATGTCTGCAGTGTGGAGGGGTTGTTCTGAGTAATGGGGCATGGGCTTCTCTCCCATACAAGGTAGGTCAAGAACCTTGACAGACTTTAGCAATGCCCAAGCGCTGGCTAGAGCTACAAGCCTGGAGGAGTCACTGGCTATTTGCCTGGCTGACTTTGTGAGCCACACTCTGTGTCTGGTGAGGGGCCCTGGAGTCAGCATGTGACCATCATTCAGACAAAAAGGCCCAAGCAATCACTGGGCACTGGGGTGGCTAAGATCGTAGCAGCAGATGGAGTGAAGTAGTGTCAAGGCCTGCCTGGCCAGGAGCTAGAGCAGGGCAAGCCCCGGGGTAGGCAGGAGCTGGGAAACCTCCAGCTTGCATCCCCAAGGCCTGTGGAAGCGTTTATAGGGTGAGGCAGAACTTCAGTCCGATGTCACGATCTAAGCAACACCTCTCAGACCAAGGCCGACACTGTCACCATCTGGTGGAACCTTCCAGAGGCAAAGAGCCAGAGCCTCTGTCTAGCCATTGAGTTCTGCCCCACCCTCCCAAGAGAAATCCAAATTTCAGGCCCAGAGAGGGCTGACCAGTGGAACTAGGGAGGGGAGGGTGGAAAAGTCACAGAAAAATGGAAAAAATCTGGGATCACTGCGATGCTCTGTGACTTGGAGAACAGAGGCCACAATCACTTATACGTTTGTTTTGGTGCTTTGAGACAGGTTCTCACCGGGCAGTGGTGGTGCATGTCTTTAATCCCAGCACTTGGGAGGCAGAGGCAGGTGGATTTCTGAGTTTGAGGCCAGCCTGGTCTACAGAGTGAGTTCCAGGACAGCCAGGGCTACACAGAGAAACCCTGTCTCGTTTCTAATCAAAAAAAAAAGTGCTGGGACTAGCATCCTTGGTTTTAAACAGCACACGCTGGGTTATTTAGAAGCAAATGAAATCTAAATAAGTCTCAAATGGTGAGAGTGGGGAGGGGAGAGGAGGGGAGGGGAGGGCAAGCACACCAGCGCTAACTCTGGGAGATTGGGGATCATTGTCTCATTCTTAAAAAGTTGGGAGACAACAAGAGCCCTTCCTAAATGCAGTATCTTATTTGTAGAATTAGAAATAGTATAAAGTTGCTTTTGTTTATTTTACCTTACTTTATTTTGAGAGAAGGGAGGGGAATCTCAATAGGTAGAGTAGGCTAGCCTAGAAGTCACTTTGCTGACCAGGCTGGCCTTGAACTCTTGGAGGGTCCATCTGCTGCTGCTTCCTAAGTGCTGGAATTAAAGGCTTGCTCCACCATGTCCAGCCCCAAAGGATGCCTTTGTCTTGAAATGTAAGGCAAATGTTCACCTAAGACTGTATCTCAGTCTTACAGCATGCACTTAGCAAAGCCCTGGGTTCACTCCACAGCACCACCAAACAAACAAACAAACAAAATGTCATTATCCAGCTTGGCCCCAAAGGCAACAGGCTTTCCTGGCTTTCTCCCTCCCACTTGGTGGCCTGAGTAGGTGTGGTGTGTGTGGCTGAGTCCCCACTGCTTCATTTGAGAGACCCTACCTCAAATGTGGCCCGCAGAGGGATATGCCCCCAGAGGGCCCTGAAGAAGAACTTTCAGAAGTGGCTTCTATTCCAGCTTCCAGAGTGCTGACTGCAAGGCTGCGGATTTATGAGTGTCTTGTGCGAGGCAGTTTAGCTACATGCAATAACTATCAACACTCTAAAGGTCTAAACTCCGACCCAGCCAAGCCGCTTAATTCCTTCTGGCCAACTGATTTCACAAGAACAGAATGATAGAGTTGTCCCTCATCGAAGCCTGTTTGCATCAGCCAAAAGATCACATTACCGAAATGCTGAGAGCTTGACCCAGATGATCAGCCTCACCCGCGGTGAAAGGGGGTCGGAGGCCTGCATCCTGATATAAAACAATATCGAAGGTAAAATGTTGCTGGTGGGAACGTGGCTCAGTAGTAGGGTGCTTGCATAGCACACGCGCAGTCCTACGTTCCATCCCCAGCATGGAAACCAGAAAGTTGAACAGCAGCGTACCAGAAACTCACTCTTAACAGGAACAGCACCGCCCCCTAGGGGACATTTCTGAAATAGGAGGTTGGTGCCGCTCTGGATTATCAGAAATGTCCTGTCTGGAAATGTCCTGTAGTTCTGAAATAACATGAACTTTCTTTTTTCTTTTTTTTTTTTGGTTTTTTTCGAGACAGGGTTTCTCTGTGTAGCCCTGGCTGTCCTGGAACATGAACTTTCAACAACAAAACCCCACATCGCTAAGTACTGTCTATGTGTTTTTTTTTTTTTTGAGACAGGTTATCTTACTAATCTGAAACTAGTCATTGTAGTCTAGGCTAACTAGCCAGTGATGTCCAGGGCTCTGCCGTGTCTCCATCTCCCCGGCACTGAGAGTATGCATGCCACAATGCTCACCTTTGGAGAATACTGGGGATCAAACTTAGGTACCCATGCTTGCAAAGATAGTAATTTACCAACTGAGCTATCTCCCCAGTCCCTACTCCCAAACCCTTTTTTAAAAAAGATTTGTTTTGTTATTTTTATGTATATTTTGCCTGCATGTATGTGTGTGTACTACATGCATGCCTGGTGTCCACAAAAGTCAGAAGGGGACTTCTGATTTCCCTAGGACTAAAGCTATAAATGTGAGTCACCATGTGGTTGCTAGGAACAGAACCCAGGTCCTCTGCAAGAATAAAAAGGACTCTTAACTGCAGATCCAACTTTCCGGTGCCCCTGCATCTTAAATAATTTTTTTTCAGTATTGGAGCGATGGCTCAAAGGTTAAGAGCGCTGACTGCTCTTCCAGGGGAACAGGGTTCAATTCTCAGCACCCACATGGCAGCTCACAACATCTGCAAATCCAGTCCCAGGAGATCTGACACCTTCTTCTGACCTCCACGGGCACTGTACACCTGTGGATTGG
This sequence comes from Tokudaia tokunoshimensis, assembly GCA_036184795.1. NCBI lineage: Eukaryota > Metazoa > Chordata > Mammalia > Rodentia > Muridae > Tokudaia > Tokudaia tokunoshimensis. Next base: position 19,611,531 of record BTHU01000010.1, on the reverse strand, counting down.
CAAACATAGATAAAACAAATGTTTTAATTTTAATAAAAATCTGTTTGCTATTCATTTTCTAGAAATAAAACCACTATGGACCCTAGGAAAACTTTATTGTTTTCCTTAACATTACAGCTTGAACTTTGTTCTGGTTTCTAAATGTAATGTGTGGGAAGACCACAAGACCTATGAATTTCATGCATAAGTGTTTTATTTTGGGGGTGGGAAGAGGAAGACAGGGTAGCTCAGACCTTGGTATAGAGCTGAGGCTGGCCTTGAGTTCCAGATCCTTCTCTTCCTCTCTGAATTTCTGGGGTTGTAGGCCTGTGATACTACATCTAGCAGTTCACTATTGAATGTTAAGGGTGAACTAGATCATAGGTATTACCAAAAGCAGGCTCTGGAGGCTGGAGTGCTGAGGGCCCTTCCCTGTTCCACACAATGCCCAATGCCTCTGAAATCCAGCAAGTCTAGATAAAGATGCATGGTCTTCATTGTTCTGAGAGGCTCTCATGCATTTAGCAGTTCTGAGAGTGTTCTATTGCCATAAACAAGGCCTCTGGAATAAATCAGGGAAGGTGGGGGAGGGCTTAAATTGCCCACTAGATCACCATGGGCCAGGAAGCAGGGACACTGGCTGTACCTGCCACAAAGGTTTGTGTTAAAGATTCCAGGCATGCTTACTGGAAAGGCTACTGTGCCTAAGATTATAGTAAGAATTAGCAGAACACAATTGTTGTTCTGGTTGGTTTGGCTTTTTGAGGTTTGTTTTCATTTGTAGCTTTTGAGACCAGGTTGTCCCAGGCTGGCCTCAGACTCTCTGTGTAACTGATCTAGAACTACTAATCCTCCTGCCTTGGCCTCCCCAGTGCTGGGATTTACAGGCACAAGTCACCCCGTATGGCTAAGACCCTACTTTTTACAAACACTAAAATCGGGTGAGCCAGTAGCCTACCTGATAGGTGACAGAAAGCTTGATGCATAAACAGACAGATGCAGGTTTCTTCCCTAACTGGTTGACCCGTCTCCTTTCCGGCTTCCTTTGCAGTAGCTAGATCTCGACCTCTTCCCTTCTGTACCAGACTGCACCCAGGATCTTGCCTATGTTAAGCAACTGCTCCCCACTAAGCTTGACCCCCAGTTTCTTCAGCTTGATCAACTTCCCCAACACTGGTGCTCCCGAGGGACCCTACTCCCTTCTTGGGGGCCACTAAAGTCTCAGTGGAGAAAGGTGGCTATGGCTTGTGACCTGAAAAGGTGTCCTGTGTGGGCAGCTCCTGGCCACATCCCTGTAGCCCTCTCCTCTTCTTCTCTCTCTGGGCTCCTGGTGATGATGCTGCAGTCTGGGAAGGCTGGCTTCCTTGCCTGGGTCCCCTCCCATTGCTTTGGAGACAGAGCATCAGGTTAGTCATAGGAGCCCTTTGATATCCTAAAACAAAACAAAACAAAAAAAATCCCCTCTGCTTTTAATATGCCATTTTACAAGATTTCTTCATGTCCATTATCCTCTTTGAACCTCACATGTGGAGGGTGTGCCAAGGATGCCCATTCCAGTAAGGAGGAAACTGAATTGGGAGGGAAGTGGGGTGGTGGGGGGAGTTAAGTAGTGTTGTGTGTAACAATTTCCCCTGAGTTGAAACATTCTGGAGGCTCCCAAAAACTCAAGAAGTTCTACAGTAAGACTCCTTAAGATTCAGGAAGACCCTGAGGTGCATCAGATTCACAAAACTCTTCCCTCCCTAGGACCAAATAAGCAGTAGAGAAGGTGGGGGAGAGGGAGGGAAGAGGAGAGGAGGGGAGGAGAGGAGGGGGGAAAGGAGGGGAGGAGAGGGAAGAGGAGGGGAGAGGGGAGGAGTGGAGGGGAGGAGAGGGAAGAGGAGAGAAGGGGAGGAGAGGAGGGGGGAGAGGGAAGAGGAGGAGAGGAGGGGAAGAGAGGGAAAAAGAGGAAAGAGGGGAGAAAAGGAGGGGAGAAGAGGGAAGAGGAGGAGAGAGGGGAGGAGAGGGAAGAGGAGAGGGAGGGAAGAGGAGAGGAGGGGAGGAGAGGGAGGGAAGAGGAGAGGAGGGGAGGAGAGGAGGGGGGAAAGGAGGGGAGAAGAGGGAAGAGGAGGAGAGAGGGGAGGAGAGGAAGGGAAGAGAGGAAGAGGAGATGAGGGGAGGAGAGGAGGGAAGGAGAGGGAGGGAAGAGGAGATGGGGGAGGAGAGGAGGGGGGAAAGGAGGGGAGGAGAGGGAAGAGGAGGGGAGAGGGGAGGAGAGGAGGGGAGGAGAGGGAAGAGGAGGAGAGGAGGGGGAAAGGAAGGGAGGAGAGGGAAGACGAGGGGAGAGGGGAGGAGAGGGAAAAGGAGGAAAGGGGAGGAGAGGAGGGGAGAAGAGGGGAGAGGGGAGGAGAGGGAAAAGGAGGAAAGGGGAGGAGAGGAGGGGAGAAGAGGGAAGAGGAGGAGAGGAAGGGAAGAGAGGAAGAGAAGAGGAGGGGAAGAGAGGAGAAGGAGGGAAGAAGTGAGGAGGGGAGAGTGGAGGGGAGGGAAGGAGGAGATTCTGAGTCAAACAGCCTTTAAGCAGTACACAGAGGTCTAGGGCTCCAGCTTTTGTGAGGCGCCGCCCATGCTGGGGCAGGCTTTTATTGACGCTGCTGCAATAGTCACACTCATCAGTGACTCCTACAAACCCACTGGTTTTCCAAGTTGTACTTCGGTGGTATTAATTTGACCTGTCATGGGTTCCCTCTTCAGGGGGAGTAGATGTTTCTTCATGTCTCCCCAGGAATAGTGTCCCACAATAAAAATGAGGCCTGGCCAGTACATGCCTGGACAAATACGAGCTGAGAGGACTGGGTGTGTGGCCCCTGCACAGGATGCTGAGACTTACAATTGAAGCCGATCCAGTCCGGTCCGTGTGAAGATGGAGCATCCCCAGGGGAAATCCTGATGAGGCCACATCTCCCTGTGAGGTCTGGGATGGATGGAGGACCTCCTCGTTGTAGTGGCGGTCACAGTCACGAGCACCCTGTGATGGATGAGAGGACGTGCAAATAAGGCCTCATGAGCTGAGAATGAAATGTCTGTGGAGGGCATCCAAAGACAGCCAGCATCCTCTGAGGGTATGGGGTGGTGTGCCTCCTTGAGTACAGAGATGTCCCCGGAACAGCTGAAGGAATTAAAGAAATATATTAAAGTCCCTGAAAGTAGCACATGCAAGAGGTGACTGCCCTGGTGGTAGTCATGTGACCCCTGCTACGGACATAAGACATTCAACGGAGGTTCAGTGGTCTTCCCAGAAAGGAGGAGGATCCTGGCTCGGCGCGCCGACTGAGACGACGGTAAAGATAACCTGATGCAAGAGAGAGTGGGAGTCAAAAATGTTCTTCATCTCTCAATGGCTCAAGTCGAAAGAGCGTGAAACAAACCAGGAAAAGCTCAGTTGCAGCCTGGCTCATGAGACTGTAGGGTATGGAGTGTCCCAGTTCGGGTTTCTGTTGCTGCAACAAGAACACCAGGACCGCTGTGCCGTGGTGACGCATACCTGTAATCCCAGCACTTGGGAGGCAGAGGCAGCAGATTTCTGAGTTCGAAGCCGGCCTGGTCAACAGAGTGAATTCCAGGACAGCCAGGTTGGGGAGGAAAGGGTTAAGTCAGCTTATACTTCCACATCACTGTTCATCACGAAAGGAAGTCAACCAGGGCAGGAGGAAGCAGGAGCGAGGCACTGAGAAGCAGTCATGGAGGGTTCTGCTTACTGGCTTCCTCATCGTGGCTTGCTCAGCCTGGCTTTTTTAAATTGGATATTTTATTTATTTACCCCCCCCTGCTTCTATGAGGGTGCTCCCCAACCCACTCCTACCTCACCACCCTACACTGGGACATCAAGCCTTCACAGGACCAAGGGCCTCCCCTCCCCTCATCCTGGATTTATTTTTATATTTTATAGATTTATATTTTATAGAATCCAGGACCACCAGTTCAGAGAGAGCACCACCCTCAATGGGACGGGCCCTCCCCCATCAATCACTAATTAACAAGATGCCCTGGTGGCAGTGGGCGGGCGGCAGCTGCATCTGGGTACAACTTTGATCCCTGCACTCGGGAGGCAGAGGCAGGTAGATCTCTGTGAGTTTGTGGGTAGCTTGATCTACAGAGCTAGTTTCAAGATAGCCAGAGCTACACAAAGGAAGCCTATCTTGTAAAACAACAAAGACAAGAGAGAGGGAGAGGGGAAAGAGGGGAGAGGAGAGGGGGAGGGGAGAGGGAGGAAGGAGAGAGGGGGGGAAGGGAGGGGAGGGAGGAGAGGGAAGAGAAAGAGATCCCATAGGCCTGCCTACTGTCCAATCTTTTGGGGGCATTTTCTCAATGAACTTTCCTCTCAGACGACTTAAGCTTCTGCTGGTTGTCATAAATCTGACCAGCACAGAGGGGCAGACGGCCTCATCTGTATAACCTTAGAAAAATCAGTCCCTGGTGGACTGGGTCACAGGAGTCATTTGGGACACTTGATTACAGCCTGCTGAGGTTCCCATAAATGTCAGGTTCCTTGGGAGATAAGGAAGGAAGGACAGGTGTTATTAAGAGAATTAGGAGGTGCTTGGTGCCCAGTTCCCTGGGCCTGATGGTTCTGTGTCTAAAGGAGAATTAAAAGACTGGTTGATTCAGGCTAGAAAGATGGCTCGGTGGCTAACAGCATTCTGCTCTTACAGAGAACTCTTTGAACGATGGGTTCAGTTCCCAGAATCCACTTGGTGGCTCACACCTGTCTCTAGTTGCAGCATATTTGATGTTCTTCCCTGATCTCTGTGGGCAGTAGGCATGCAGTCGGTTTACAGATACAGGTAAAGCACTCATACACATTAAAAACAATTTTTTTAACTGATTGATTCAATCAGGACCTTAAAAATGGCACTATGGGGCTTTGGGTCGTGACCTCTGAAGTAAGAACTCTGGCAAGCCCGGTCAGTGTAGGCCAATGTGGAAAGCAGACTTGTGAAATACAAAGGAGATAAAAGAACGAGAAGACAGAGAAAGGGTCGAAATTGGCTCCTCACAGGCAGATGCCACAAGATTCCTGTGGAACTGGCCACTTTAAAAAGCTGACAAGCAGGGCACAGGCCTTCAATGCCAGCACTCGGGAGGCAGAAGCAGAGGCAGGCAGATCTCTGTGTGTTCAAGGCCAGCCTGGTCTACGTAGAGCGCTCCAGAATAGCCAGGGCTATATGGTAAGAGTCTGTCTCAAAACAAAATGCATCAATGGGAAGCCAAATACTATAGTAGAAAGCTTCTGGAAGACTTTAAAACCTGATCAGGAGTTCATAGACGATATTTGCCTGACCTAAGGGGTGGGAAATACTTTCCCTGGAGTATGTGGTGTATAGTACCGGGGGTGGAGGGTTAGAGATTTTTAACCCAAGCTCTTTCAGCAGTCTGCTATGTAAGGGAAAGGCAAGGCTACGGTGTTGGGCGGGAACCTGTCTGACAAGGGAGCTGGCTCCTGCAGCAGGCAGGACGGGTTACCGTGCAGCCCTTGAGCCTGTGCCAGACTAGTTGGGCAAGCTGACCCTGCTTTGACATCATCAGAGTAGCCCTGAAGCATCAGCAGTACCCAGGATGAGGAGGCAGGATGGCTCGAAGGAAAGGACCATAGATTCTGGAGGTAGTGCCTCCCATCCATGACACTGTACTTACTCAATGTTACTCTTTAGATGAAAACATTAATTCAGATGATAAAAATCTTTCCACGCTGTGTTGAAACTCCTTTCCATTTCTCTGGTGGTATCTGTCCCCTCAGCCACTCAAGACCAACTAGCACATACCTGGGACAAGTGATCCTGGCCATTCAAGGACCCTATCCATCCTCTAAAATGGTATTTTGTTACATAATCCTAAGTCTTGAGTGTCCTAAAGATTTATATACATATTGTAAAAATAACAGCAAATATTTTAAAAAGTATATCCCAGCTGGGCGGTGGTGGCGCACGCCTTTAATCCCAGCACTTGGGAGGCAGAGGCAGGAGGATTTCTGAGTTCGAGGCCAGCCTGGTCTAAAAAGTGAGTTCCAGGACAGCCAGCGCTACACAGAGAAACCCTGTCTCGAAAAACCAAGAAAAAGAAAAAAAAAAAGTATATCCCTCATGGGGAAAGACACCACAACCACCACCAAAACCATAAAGTTATTAAATACAAACCCCAATGCCAGGCTGGAGAGATGGTTCAGAGGTTAAGAGCACTGGCTTCCAGAGGTCCTGAGTTCAATTCCCAGCAACCACGTGGTGGCTCATAACCATTTATAATGTGATCTGGTGCCCTCTTCTGGCCTGTAGGCATACACGCAGCACAGAATGCTACTTAAAACAAAAACCCAGTGGAGGTGGTCTGCAGTTCTATGAACTGTTGACCAGAGAGGAGGCCTCAGAAGTCCCCAAAATGATAAGGCCATTGCTATGGTCCTATGCTACATGCCAAGGAAGGTGGCTACAGATGCAATAGTGGCACTAAGTGCTTCTGGTGCAACCAGCAACATTCCTGATTCCATTTATGCCTGTGCCACAGGAGGGAATCCGTGTTTGGAGGGAATTCATGTTTGGTAGTGTTAGGATAAAAAACCCCGTGACTGGAGAGGTCAGGGACTCCAGTGGGAAAAGAACTGCTGTTGTTTTGTTAAATGGATGCACTGTGCCTGTCAGACTGGCATCTAAACACATGCCTACTCCCTGTGGGTCATTGCTGCTGCCAGCCTCAATCAGAGGGAAACTTGTTTTTTAAAGATTTATTTATTATTATATGTAAATACACTGTAGCTGTTTTCAGACACACCAGAAGAGGGCGTCAGATCTCATTATGGATGGTTGTGAGCCACCATGTGGTTGCTGGAATTTGAACTCAGGGCCTTCAGAAGAACAGTCAGTGCTCTTAACCGCTGAGCCAACTCACCAGCCCCCAGAGGGAAACTTTTTTTTGCTAATTTTTTAAATTACATGAATTGTGGTGTGTGTGTGTGTGTGTGTGTGTGTGTGTGTGTGTGTGTGTGGTGGAGGTAAGAGAAAAACTGGTAAGAGTTATTTCTCTTTCTACTGTGTGAGTCCTGGGGATGAAATTCAGGTCATCATGTTTAGTAGTAAGGACATTTATTCCTGAGCCATCTCACTGTAAAACTTTTTTTATATGTAAAGTGTACCCCAAAGACCCCTAACCACTAGTGAAGCTCCTGGAAACAATGGGCTGCTGCTGTAGCATAGTGGCCCAATGCTTAGCCTTAGGTGAACACCTATGTGACTCCTTCAGAGGTTCAGTGAACATCATGACAAATGGAGTGGAAAGAATGTATGAACTAGAAGAAGGGGTAGAGAGTTGTATGATAATTTCCTCCAAGTGAAAACAGTCTATCCTGTAGGAAGGCTCCTTAAGACTCAGGAAGGAAACAACCCACAAGTCTCAGGAAGTCTCTGAAACTTAGCAGATTCATAAAGCCCCTCCTCTGCCAATATTGTATTAGCAGTTAAGGGCTTCTGAGGAGAGGAGGAGACTCTCCTAACTGTAAAGTTGCCTGTAAGTTGTGATCAGAACTCCAGTGTTCCAACTTTCATGAGTTGTCCTCTGTGTTAGGGAAGGCTTTCAGCACGCACAATTGTCTTTTAGTCATCTATGCCCCTGTAAGCAACCTGTAGCCATACTCCTGTAAGAAATCCTGATAAATTCATTGGCTCACCAGTTTGGACTTCGGTGGTATTGTGACTTTGTTGTGTTGTTGCTTCACTGTCTTGAGTGAATGAATGTTGGCTCATATCTCCCTAGGAACAGTGTCACACAAGTGGCCTCTCCAAGTCCTATGCTGGCTACTTGGACCTGACTACTCTTGGCCACAGAGGGGTTCTAAGCCTAGAGTTCACAGCGATTCAGATATGGGGTTGCCTAGCTCCCCACAACGATCTTCACATTCAGAGGGAAGTCCACAATGGGGAAAGTGCCCCCCTACACCGTCAGGACTCATGACACAGGAAGGGACCTCTATCACTACCTCGGTCACTGATCTTGTAGTGACCACTTTCTGGAGAAGACTCCCGGTATCCTTAGACATGATACAGGGGACAGCATCAAGAGGAACTGTGTTTTGTTTGCTCTGAGTTTGGACTTAATTTTTTTCCTCCTGACTTTAGTGGAATCAGCTTTTAATCAGAGCATTTAATTAGAGAATGAATCTCTCTGCCCTAAATAAGTGCAATTTGATTATAAAAATTCTTACAGCTAAATGTGTGATAGAGACAGAGCCGACAGCTTATTGAGAAATTACTCCCTGGGTTTGTTTGCATGTCTACTACCACCCAGGCTTCCTGGATGCTTGGGAATTAGGCAGTGCCCTATAAACAATCAGGATCAGACAGATAAAATAGCTGGTGAGAGTCAGAGCAGGAGCCACGGCTCACCGGGCAGAAGACGTCTGGCTGGCTCACCCCAGCACACCTCCAGGCTTTAGAGAAAGGGCTGAGTCTTGTCTTTTGACCCTGATCTGTTGGAAGAACAAGAGTGCAGTTTTGGGTCCCACTAGACTTCCAACCAGGGGTCCACACACGCCAGCAAGCAATCTACCACTTTGCCATGGTGGGCACAGTGATAGGTAAAAAGTCAATATGACTGCCAGTACTGTCCAAGAGAGACGACAGCTTATGCTGGGACAGGAATATTGATCTCCTGACCCTGTTAAGTGGCTACTTTCCCAAAGCCCTTTTGTGGCAGCTCCTAGCCTGGCTGCTAAGCTGCCCCCACCTCTCTCCAGCCCAGGGTACTACCACTCCAGTTCCAATATCCCTTTCTTCCTAAAGAGAGATACTCCATCTGAAGCAGGACTCAAGGCCAGAGATCTTGGTCAGGTTAGGCTTGGATCTGACAAGAGTCTCCAGTGTGGAAGGTTTGGTCCATAGTTGGTAATGCCATTGAGAGTGCTAAAGTCCTTAAGAGTTAATCCACATCACCGATGCAGAGGCTGGCGGATCTCTGACTTGGAGGCCAACCTGGTGTAGAGAGTTCCAGGATATCCAGAGCTACACAGAGAAGTGGGATCATTGCTTAATGGGCTATTAGCAGGTAGGGCCTTTGGAAGGATGTATTTTATCCCCAACACACTCTGTTTTCTTGCTTTTTTGTCTATCCTGAATGCCAAGGGGTTCAGCCTCATCCAAATCCCAAAACAATGGAGACAGCCAACTTTGATTCCCAAAACGTTGGAAACTGAACCTAAACATTTTTTTCTCTCTTCAGTGATACACACACACACACACACACACGGATGTGAATACTTGGAAGCATGAAAGTAGAATGGGGTTCATGTGGCAGTCAGAAGATAACTTTCTAGACTCAGTTCTATCCTCCAATGTATGGGCTCCCAGGGATTGAACTCAGGTCATCAGGCATGATGCAAAACTCTGTTAGCCATTAAACCATCTCACCAGCCAGGTTTGTTTCTGTTGTTTTGAATCTAACTAGACTAACAAGGGAGGCTCCCACATTTTTTTAATTAGCATGGGTAATCTTTTTTGGCATGTATGTCTATGCACCACATGTAGGCCTGGTGCCTGTGGAGACCAGAGTAGGCATCAGATTCTGTGCAACAGGACTAACAGTTGTGAGCGGCCATTTCGGGGCTGGGAATGGAGTTTTGGTTCTCTGGAGGAGCAGCCAGTGCGCTGAGCTGCTGAGCCATCTCTCCAGCCTGGTGACATCTTGAACTAAAGCACGCGTGCTGTCCCCAAGCCTGTGCACCTAGCACAGCATCTCCTGGTTCTGCTCACATTTGATGTTTATGAGGAAGGATCCCAGGAATTCACACTGTATCTTGTGGGCCAGGGATTGAGACAAGGTCTTGCTCTGTACCCCAGGTTCCCAGGTTGGCTTTGTAGTCCAGGCTGGCACTGAACTTGAAGCAATTCTCCTGTCTCCACCTTCTTTTTTTTTCTTTCTTTTATTAGATATTTTCTTTATTTACATTTCAAATGTTATCCCCTTTCCTGGTTCCCCACACCCCATGGAATCCCCCTATCCCACTTCCTTCCCCCTGCTTCTATGAGGGTGTTCCCCCACCCACCCACCCACTCACTCCGCGCCCTGGCATCTGTCTCAGCCTTCTGAGTGCTGGAATCACAGGCTCTCCCCAGCACATCTGTCTGGCACTGCATTTTAAATCAGAGAAGCTGGAGGCTGAGAGGAATCCAGGCTTGGGATTCAGGACAGGCTACATCATTTTCAGGGTAGCGCTTGTGCAGTGTACACGAATGAGGCCTTAGCTTCCATCCTCAGTAAAGAGAGGAAATGGAATTTCAAGAAGCCTATGGGAGCCCAGCGTGCTTGCACACATGTCTGATCCTGGCACTTGGGAGGCAGGGGCAAGTGGATCTTTGTGACTTTGAGGCCTGTTTGTGTCTGCACAGTGAGCGCCAGGTCAGATAGGGCTGCATAGTGAGACTCTGACTCAAAACCAACCAACCAACCAACCACCTATAGGAGAAAATCAACCAAGCCCATGGCTCTGATCACTTCCTTGGGAAGGTGCCCCTGCCTCAACCACGGACACTGTATATCTCCTGAGCTCACCAGGCCTCAGCCTGAGTGTTTCTAGGCCTCAGTTTCCCCCTCTGTGAAGTGAGGGGATCCCTGTGCCCCAGTCTTCCTTCCAAACTAACTTTCTGAGACCACCTCCCGGGATCCTTGTCCTCCCCTCCCCCATCCCAACCATGGAAGACTATGTGACTCAGTTTATACAGGAGGTACAGGGTCCCCCATCAAGCTAGTCTTTTGTGCTGTGATTCATCCTACCTTGTGTGTCCCGGGGCCAGGGCTGGAAGGCCTGTCTCACGAGGAAGACTGGGGCCTGGGAAAGGAGGGCAAGAACTGCTCCTGACAGCATGACTCAGGCAAGAGAGGCAAAGTGGGGGAGGGGAGACTGGGCTGCTGTTGTGCTGTCTCCAGCCTTGGCTTTCCATGGTTAAGCAGATACAGCAAGTGAGAACACAAAACCACCAGTAAAACTTCAGTTTTACAGAAATACACAGTGAATACTTTCCAAGTGTGTCTCATGTGCTGCATGGGCCGTGCTTTTGTTACTATTGTCTTTATCTTTGATTTTTGTGCCTGAGACACACTTACGCTAAAGGAAACTTACCTTTAGAGTTGTGTGTGGCACCCCAGCCCTTAGATGGCAGAGAGAGACAGATCTCTAAGACTTTGAGACCAGCTTGATCTCCATAGAGAGTTCCAGGCCAGCCAAAGCTATGTACATAGGGAGACCCTGTCTCAAAAATAATCAAATAAATGTGAAATTCAATTTAAATGGACATTCTGTATTTTTGTTTGGTGTGTCAAGATCCTGGGGGTTGGGGAATTCCCACTCTGGCTTTTCTATCAGAACAGATCCAGTCACCCTGTGTTAGGGTTCTGTCTAAGCTCCACCCCACGATTACCTGGCAATAGCCAGGTAATCCTAGTCCACTATTAAAAGGGCTGCTTGCCCCTCCTCTCTCTCTTGCTCTCTTCTCTTACTCCTCTCCGCCCTCTCTTGGGCTCTCCTCCCTTCCCCCCTCTCTCCACGTGGTCATGGCCGGCCCCTGCTTCTCTACTCTCTCCCTCTCTCTGCCTTTCTCTGCTCCACTACCCATTAACTCCCATCCTCTGCCCTGAACAAACTCTACTGTATACCATGTCTGTGTGTGTCGGGTCCCTCGGGGGAAGGGAATGCCTTGGCACGGGCCCACTGGGCACCCCCTTCTCCCACACCACTGTATACCATATTCTCTAAAACCTCTTTCTCTTTTTATGATCATAACACCCTGACTGAAGAAAACCCTGCGGGACTGTTGAAAAACCAGGGGGAGGCTGGGAGAAGGAGAAGGTCACAGGAGGGAGAGCCCTTACCTAGCCATGCAGCTCTGAAGGCTGTACTGGGCTGTACCTACAGGAAGCAGAGAGGGGGGTGGTGTAGCTTTCCTGGGGACACCTATGCTTCCATCACCCAAAGCAGGCTATCCTGGCATTTGTGCAGCCTCACTCCAGCGCCGGCATAGTTTGACATCAGGCTGGACATGGACAGGATGTGTTAATGACAGTCAGGACTTGACACACAAGTATGCACATGACATGGAACCACACCCAGTCCCTATTTATAAATTCTGACCAGGCAAGGGGAAAGACAAAAAAAAAAAAAAAAGCAGAAGCCACAAAGGAAAGATTGATCAATAGATTTCAGATGATGCAATGTCACAAAACACAAGTGGCAGGGTAGGAGGCTATGCTGTAAAGCATGTAATACCTGGAACATCCAACCAAGCACTTTGTCCGGCAAAAGAGAAAACAAAGCAGAGGGTAGCTGTGCGCGTCCCTCGCCGGCCGTGTGTGTTGAATACTAAGTTTAGGTCAGTGGTTTCTCGGGAGAATAAACTGCCCTTTATCATGCGAGTGGGGCCCCCCTAATTCATGGAAGACCTGAATCATACAAAAAGATGGGCCTAGGTTTTCCCTCTACCATTAGCTTTCCTGCGTCTTGAGCCTCACAATGCACTCTAAAGATTTGAGACGGGGACTGGAGATGAGGCTCATAGGTAAACCACTTGCCGGACATACACCAACACTGTAAAAAAATAAATAAATAAACAAGCAGAGGCTAGGGATGGAGGGATGGTTCAGCAGGTCAGTTGCTTGTGGTGTGAGGAGTGTGCGAATCCATTGCAATGAGGGAGGGTGTGGAGACAGGTATACCCCGGGGTCCAGGGCAAGCTGGTCTGGCTCAAATGGATGTCTACCGGTTCTGTGGGTGATTGAGCATGTATCAAAAGATTAGGTAAAACTGAGCACAGTACCACCACGTGCCTTTAATCCTAGCACTTGGGAGGCAGAGGCAGATGGATCTCTGTGAATTCCAGGCCAGGCTGGTCTACAGAATTTTACACAGTGAGACCCTATCTCAGAAAAAAAAAAAAAGTGAGGATGGGGGCGAGAACTGAAATCCTTGTGTGTTTGTTGCTGGTGGGAATACAAAATGGTACAGCCCCTTTGGAAAACATCCTCACAGCCGCTCAAAAGGTTCAGCACAGAATTGAGGTTGCTATTAGCTGACCTCAGATCTTCACTGCTGTGTAAGAGGAATGGAAACACGGACACGAAAAAAATGAATATTCATAGTGGTGCTGTTTGCAATAGCCTAAACAACCAAGATGGCTATCACTGAATGAGTGACATCCAGGAGGGACCAGAGCCCTGACATACAGCCAACAGCTGTTAGCATCCTGGATGGTGAAGCCACTCACTTGGAGGATGTGGTTAGCTGGCAGACACAAAGGGCTGGAGTCACTGGGCAGTGGTGGTGCACACCTTTAATCCCAGCACTTGGGAGGCAGAGGCAGGCAGATTTCTGAGTACAAGGACAGCCTGATCTCCAGAGTGAGTTCCAGGACAGCTAGGGCTACACAGAGAAACCCTGTCTCAAAAAAAAAAATTAAAAATTAAAACAACAAAACAAAACAAAAAACAAAGGGCTGCAGTCAGACTGCTCATTGCTACGTTGTAGAAATCTGCTACATCAGAGTTTTGATGTGGCACAAGGGGCACTTTCATAGAAACTGTGGGCTTCCTGGGATCCATACTTGGGTTTTCTAGAATCAAGTTGTAAAGGACCTTTTTGTATGCTGTGTGACTTTTGATACTTGAACAAATATCTGCTCTCTCTTGATAGGACACTGATGTCAGATCAAAAACACCCAATTCTAGCTTAGTGAACATCTGAATTTAATGGGGCTACTTATGGCAGTGTAGATGATTCAAAGACAATTGTATCAACAAAAAGGCCACCCTAGTATTAGAGACACCTCAAGAAAGCTATATCTCTAGAGCTCCCTGGTGACATGACCTTCGACTGTTATCCTGTGAATGTATCTTGTAACTTTCAGGATTTTCCTGGGCCTTCTAAGTTGACTTTTCCTCTGAGCTTTCTTTTTCCCTCTAAGGGGTGATGTTTCATTTCAGGGGAACTAGCTACACAACACCCCAATATTTCTGCTTTATAGCAACATTTTTATACTATGTTATCTTATTTATTTTATTAAAATATATTTTTAGTAGCCCCAGAATATAATTTTCCATTTTCCACAAGCTCTTAAAAACTAAGTTCTAGGGCTGGAGAGACAACTCAGCTGTTAGGAACACTTATTGCTCTGGTAGAAGACTTAGTTTGCAACACTCACATCCGGCTGTAACTCCAGCTCCAAGGATCCAATGCCCTCTGGCCCCCAAAGGCTCCTGTGTGCTCACAGGATACATATAAATTCATGCACGCATACATACATACATACATACATCTTAAATTTTAAGTTCTAAAATAGTAACTGAGAAGGTGGCAAACTGGATAAGGGGCTCAGATCTGTTGTGCCAGCACTTAGGAAGCTGAGGTACAAGGATCAAGGATAGGAAGTTCAAGGCTAATCTAGGGTACAAAGTGAGTTTGAGTCCAGACAGATTCTGTCTCCAAAGTGTGTGTGTGTGTGTGGGGGGGCAGTTAGAGGAGGAGGCAGAACCTGTTGGTTCATGTCTATAATCTCAGCTAAAGGGTCCAAGTTCAAGGTCTACATGGGCTACAAGTGAGTTCAAGGCTAGCCTGGAAAACCTAGGGAGACTCCAACTAAAAATAAAAAGTAAAAAATTTTAAAAGAGGCTGGTCTCCTATGGCAAGATGGAGGCAGAGTCAAAAAGAAAACCATTTGGAGGCTTAAGGGCCAGGTAGCATGAAGCACACAGCGCAGAGGCAAAAACATGTGAGACCTTGATTTAAAAACAAGGTGGACTGGGGTTGGAGAGATGGCTCAGTGGTTAAGAGCACTGACTGCTCTTCCAGAGGTCCTGAGTTCAAATCCCAGCAACCACATGGTGGCTCACAACCATCTGGAATGGGATCCGATGCCCTCTTCTGGTGTGTCTGAAGACAGCTACAGTGTACTCACATACATAAAAAGCTTGGTGGTGGTGGTGGTGGTAGTGCATGTCTTTGAACCGCCTAGGTGGATCTGAGTTTGAGGCCAGCCTGGTCTACAGAGTGAGTTCCAGGCTAGCCAGAACTACACGGAGAAACCCTTTCTTGAAAAACAAAACAGGGTGGCAGAGATTGAAGGTCAAAAATGTTGTTCTCTGAAACATGCAAGCCTGTTATCGCTCGCTCCTTCCTTTAGACTGAGGCCAGAACCTCTGATGCTAAGCTGAGAGCCCTACCATTGAGCTGTAGCCCCAGAGTTTTGTTCTACCTTCTTACTTATTTCAAGTGACGGCGTATGTAAGTCTGTGGGGGCACAAATGCTATGGTGCATGTGCAGGAGTCAAAGTTATGGTTTGTGGGAGTCATTTCTATCTCTCTTTTTAATCACGTGAGTCAGAGGGATCATGTGACTTTACCTGCTGAGCTTCCGGCCCCTCCCCCATTCCTTTTTTCTCTCTCGAGGCAGCGCTGCATCTGGGATGTAGCTCAGTTGGTAGCGCTTGCTCTGCATGCACTAGGCCCTACCTAGGTCTAATCCCAGCCCCGCAGAAACTAACCGTGGCTGTCTGCACTTGCAATCGTGGTGCTTGGGAGGTGGGGGTAGAAAACGAGAAGTTCTGGGCCATACTCAGCTGTCTATCGAGTTGAAGCTAGTCTGGAACACCGGAAATCCTGACTCAGAGGGAGAGCCGCCGTGTTGCGGAGGCTGGCTTCCAACTCCTGGGGTTAAGTAGCACCCCTTCCTCAGCCTCTGCAGCATGGCTGTGTCTCACTAGAAGCATACGCAACGGTCTGTTTTGGGGATACCTATATGAATGTCATGGGACACATGCTAATGTCATCAGGGTGCAGATTTATGTTAGGTTCTCCACTCCAGTCTTACACACTCTCCGAGACTCCTGTAGCTCCAGTGTAAGAAGCCCACACGGAATTCCACAACCCTACACTCCTCTCTATGCAAGACCCCCACTGTCCTGAATTGTATGGCTGACCCCCCCCCACCCCCACCCCGTGGTCCTGGCTGGTCTCCCAGTAAAGGTCTCTGCTTCTAGAGGGTGGGTAACCTACCTTGCTTTCACTCTGAAAGCAAACACAGCCTTTTCTCCAAGGCCCAGCCTTGGCCTTTAGAGCCTGTCTTCTTGGTCCATCTCCAATCACTCGTCTCTGTCTGGCCCAGGCCCTTTGGCACTCGGCAGTCTGGCTCTTGTTTCTGGCTAATCTGTTCTACTGCTAAAATTTCTCAGTTCACCCACCATAACAATTCCTCGAAGGTGGGGACAGCTGAAACAAGGAAAGCCCTTCCATCTCGACAGCCACCAGCTCGCTCCACAAGCCCATGTCACACACTTAGGTCATGCCCAATGGCCATTATCTTTCAACCCTTTTAAGGCTTTCAACCCTTGTTAGAGGCTCTTTCCCATCTTGTTTCAAGTTCCTCTGTCCTGCCTAATCAGCTTCTTTAAAATTCTCCAGATTCAACTTAACACAGCGCTATCAGGCTGGACTCAAATCTCTTCTTCCCCCCCAGCTTGAACTAATCTCCTGCCTCCTCTCTACACACATCTATAGTGCCAGGTACTAGCCCTTGAACCTTTATTAGATTTAGTCTAAGTCACTCTCCCCATTCAAACCTGGAGACTATTTATCTTCACCCTCACAACCATCTTTCAACTTGTTCCGAGTCCTGGCTGCCAGGCGTGAAAAGACAGAGAATGTACAAAAGTCTCGATCTAGAAGCAGACACCCTGTAAACGACCTTGAACGCGTGCCCTTAGGGCAGCAATCCTAACTGACGACGGCCTTAGGCACGCGGTGTCTCATATCTTGAACACCCGGTCGGACACCGCCAGAACCCCGGAGAAAAAGCAACCGAACGAGCAAGCGCTGCCCTGGGGGAAGCGGGCTAAGTTGTCATATGATTCCCTAATCACATGATCCCTAGAAATGGGGTGTGGGGACAGAGAGGAAAGGGAGGAGGAATGTGAACTGAGTAGAAAAGAAACACAGCATTCCAGGAGAGTCCCGCCTCTACGTAGACGAGTAACCAATGGAAGCCCAGGATCTCCGAGCACTGGCTAATGGAAATTGAGGTGGGCGGGCCATCGCGCGGCCAAGCCCTAGTCCTGGAGCTGACCGCCAGATGCCTCCCAGGGAGCGCGGACCCCGACGCAGGTAGGAGGACCCTTTGCAGACATCTCCCCGGCTACCGTCCAGAGGCCTGGGCAGGGTGCTGTGCAACTGCGGGTCCTCTGGAGTCTCAGCTCGGAGACAAGAGAAGACCTGCCTCTTGAAACTCCCCTAGGGGTTTCTGATGCACTAACGAGGTTGCTTTTTCTTTTCTTTTTTGGAGGGGTGGGAGCAGTTGTTGTAGAGACACCCCCCCAATAAGAGGCTCCCTCTAGCCCAGCATGTCGGAAAGCTGCAGGCCTTTCTCCAGGACAGGAACCACCCCTCTCTGTCTGTAGCTCCCACCCCTGTCCCCAGGTCCCGGCTCTTTCTCTTTCTGATGCTGCAAGTGGTCTCCGTGGCGGCGTGCAGTGGGTGGGGATCTCCCGCCCTCGGTCCCCAGAGCTCAGAGACCTGGGAGCAGGACCTGGGCGTGATGGCTGAATTCCTGGGTTTTGTCAGCTTCATTTCCTTTCTTGGGGGCGAGAGAGCTAACTTCCGCCTTTCCCCGCCACTTTTTCCGAGCGAGCTCCTTCTCATCAGGATTGACTCACCTTTAGGAAATTCATCTCCCCTTGACACTCGGAGTTGGGGGGTGCCACCTAGTGGAAGATGTCGGAGCTAGGGCTTTGAAAGGCTCCTGTTCTCCCTAGCTAGCTGTGTGCTGTAGAGGTGACAGGGGCTTACCACTCCCTATCACTATTGAGAGGAATTGGGTCTCCCCTACCCCTTCCTGGTTAGGAGATGGCCTCTGGGATGTTCTTTGAGTTAGGTGAAAGGGAACTTGAAAAGACCTAAAGAAGGAGAGAGAGAGAGAGAGAGAGAGAGAGAGAGAGAGAGAGAGAGAGAGAGAGAGAGAACAGATCCTTCTATGTAGTTATGTAGCCCAGGCTGACCTGGGATTCACCTTGTAGCCCAAGTTGGCCTGGCACTTGCAACCCTCCTACCTCAGCCTCCCAAATGATGGGATCAAAAGCAAGCCTGCCCTGCGTGGGTGGAATTTCCTGTCTTTCATAGCCACCAGTGTCTAGGTAGAGATTGAAGAATTGAGACACAGGAAACAATTTATGAGGCCCTCAGCCATAGATTAGAATGTTATTTCCAGGACTAAAACCCAAGTACAGATTCTACGAAGTCTTTGTATCCACCCTGTTTCTATCCTGCTTGGAGCACCTGCCCGAGAAATGCTCTGTCCCTGTTTGGACCTCTGGCCAATGGGATTGGCAGTGTCCGGGGACACCAGTTGACATATGAACCCAGTCCAATATCTTCTCTTTTTTTCCCCTGACTCGATCCTTAGGCATGGATTTGGAAAGTGAAAATAATATTATAATTACAGCTTTGCATAGTCGTTGCAGAGAAATACAACAAGGAGAGGGAGAAAGGCTCCCTAGAGGGTCTTTGAGTATAACTGGGTTTGCTGCCCCAGGCAGAGTAGCGTCATTCTGGGTTGCTGGGTAGGCCAGCTGTGTTGGGAAAAGGCTTATTAGGGAAGTGAGAGGCTTGGTTCCCCCTGCTGTGGCAGAGAGGCGGTGAGACAGTGTACTGGGCCTTCCCACTCGCAGCTGAGTTTCGATTTCTTAACAGGGAGAGATGGAGGTGGTCTGTTTGAGGAGTCCAAAAGGGCCCTGGTGATGTCGGCAAGGGCTCATCATGAAGTTAGCTTTGAGGTTGACCTAGGCTCTGTGTCCCCTTCCCTTGGGTGGATTGGGGACAGTTGTGGGTAGGCAGTGGCTGGCATGTAGGGAAGACAGCCCAGACCCCACTGGCCACTGTACTTCTGTTTTTAGAACTTTCTCCACTGCTCGGTTTCCCATATGATCATGTGACTGATGACTGCCCCCACACACACACCAAGGCCTTTGAAAGCTACAGGTGGCAGTTCAGTACCAGGCTGGGCGTGGGGCTGGCTAGCCTCCTGTGTCTGCTGAAGCCTCCCAGTTAGCCCACAGTCCCGTAGATCAAAGCCACATGCCTTCCTGACTGCCATCTCCACCCCCCACTCACCCAGAGTCTCAGGTGTTAGGCCATACGTGAGGACGTGGATTGACACTTGCATTCATGCCCGGGTTCGTGCTCACAATGTGTGCAAGCTGACACATGCACGCCCCACACCGCTAGGACGCTGACTCAAGCGGCACCTTTCTGCTTGCTTTCCTGTTCCCTTGTTGAAAAGATTCAATAAACCCAGGGCCTTGGCCGGAGCACAGGGGAGTGCGTGGCTTCGGAGTGGGAGGGGGCACAGAGTTTAAGATGGCGGCCAAACTTTGCTTGGCATTTGTAGGCAGACCATGTGGATCCTGGTGAGCTGGCTGGCCTTGGCGGCAGGGCTGGTGGCTGGAACACGGTGTCCAGATGGTCAGTTCTGCCCTGTTGCCTGCTGCCTTGACCAGGGAGGAGCTAACTACAGCTGCTGTAACCCTCTTCTGGTGAGTGTCTCATGCCCCAGTTGGCAGCCCGGGTCTTCTGAAGGACTGGCTACCTTGGATTAGCCAGAGGAGGACTGGCACAGATCCTTTGGGTGATGTCATCTCTTCTTTCCAGGACACATGGCATATAATAATGAGCAGACCTCTAAATGGCTCCTGCCAGAAGGGTGGCCGCTGTCCTACTGGCTTCTCTTGTCTTCACAATGTGTTCGGGACTTCCGGGTGCTGCCCGTTCTCTGAGGTGACGGCGCCATTGGCTTGAGGAATTGGGGGGGGGTGTGCTTAAAATCTGCATTTACCCCTTTCCTTCACTCTAATAACCCCAGGCAAAGGAGTCTTGCTCATGTAGGCTTCTCTGTGTCCATAGGGTGTATCCTGCGGTGATGGCCACCACTGCTGCCCTCAGGGCTTCCAGTGTAGTGAGGATGGGAAATTGTGCATCCGAATGTCAGGTGCTGTGGGGCACAGGGGAGGGAGACCTGTGGGGAGGGACATCGGGTGGTACCTGAAGTGCCCAGGATCCCAACTGCCTTGGGTGGCCCTGATTCCTGAACAGAGGGGCAGTTCTGAAAGAAGGTGACAGACAAGGATGGAAAACTCCAGGGGTTTTGAAGGACACGGAGAAGCCATGCTGGAGTGATTTAACACCAGCCCAGCTTCACCCGATGCCTTAGTTCTCTTTCTGCAGTAGGGTCTAGCTGATGGGATCCTGGGAGATCACCTAAGCCTTGGGACCAGCTACGAAACCTCCTGCAGCTGGACTTGCAGTTCCTTCCGTGATGGGAGTGACTTTCACAGACTGGATTAATGGAATTCTAGACTCTTCTATCTGCAGATAACCTCTTGGGTGCTGTCCAGTGTCCTGGTAGCCAGTACGAATGTCCTGACTCTGCCACCTGCTGCATTATGGTTGATGGTTCCTGGGGGTGCTGTCCTATGCCTCAGGTACAGGTGTGGGGAAATGGCGGTGTGACTAGCGGAGCTGGGGCTGTCAGATGGACTTAGGACCATCTGTCTCTTCTCAGGCCTCTTGCTGTGAAGACAGAGTGCATTGCTGTCCCCATGGGGCCTCCTGTGACCTGGTTCACACACGATGCCTTTCACCCATGGGCACCCACACCCTACTAAAGAAGTTCCCTGCACAAAAGACCAACAGGGCAGGTGAGGAGCCACCCAGCCAGCACCTGGGGGTGAAGCCACATTTAACTCTTGGCTGGGGAAAAAGTTCCCACCATCCTGGCAGCCCTCCCTCATGCCTCATTGATCTTTCAGTGGCTTTACCTTTTTCCGTGGTGTGCCCTGATGCTCAGACCCAGTGCCCTGATGATTCTACCTGCTGTGAGCTACCCACTGGGAAGTATGGCTGCTGTCCAATGCCCAACGTGAGTGAGTGGCTGGATCCCCCTGGGCCCGGACATATCCTTACAAGGGGGCTCCAGGCTCTGGGCTGATCCTTGAGAGCCTTAAGGCTCATGCTGCCCCCTAGTGGCGGTTTGGAGCTGTGTACGCTATCTTGCTGATTTGTTCCCTATGCTCACTAAAGACTGGAGTTCAGAGACTTACCCTTGCCCTCAACCTAGGCCATCTGCTGTTCCGACCACCTGCACTGCTGCCCCCAGGACACTGTATGTGACCTGATCCAGAGTAAGTGCCTATCCAAGGACTACACCACCGATCTCCTGACCAAGCTGCCTGGATTCCCAGGTACAGGACCAGACTGGACCCCATTTCATTCCGCTCAATCAAGAGGGGTTCTCCTCAGTTATGGACCGGCTATCGGGTGGGTTTTGATGGCTGCAATGGAGGGACCCTCTACACTGGCTCGGGTAGCTATATGCTCCGTTCTCCACACCCGGTCCCATTGCCTTTGATGACCTGGTCTCTACCCACCTCACAGTGAAGGAGGTTAAATGTGACATGGAGGTGAGCTGCCCTGATGGATACACCTGCTGCCGCCTCAACACTGGGGACTGGGGCTGCTGTCCATTTACCAAGGTACTTAGGAGGGGTGGGTACGGTGGTCCAAGCAGAAGGGACAGCTAGCTTGGTTCTAGTGCTTATTTGGCGTCTGTCTGTCCACACCTTAGGCCGTATGTTGCGAGGACCATATTCACTGCTGCCCGGCAGGGTTCCAGTGTCGCACAGAGAAAGGAACCTGTGAACTGGGTGTCCTCCAGGTACCCTGGATGAAGAAGGTCATGGCCCCGGTCAGGGCCCCGGTCAGCCTGCCGGGCCCACAAGTCTTGAAGAGTGATGTCCCCTGTGATGACTTCACGAGCTGTCCTACAGACAATACCTGCTGTAGACTCAGTTCTGGGGACTGGGGCTGCTGTCCCATCCCAGAGGTAACATGGGAAGGGGGGCAGCCCTGAGGGGGTGGAAATAGATAGCATCTTGGCCTGGGCAGGTGGGTGGCAAGAGTCCTGTGGCCTTATTCTTCTGCACTTTGCCCAGTCCAGGGTCGCGCCCAGTGCTGTGACTTGTCCCCAGCTGGAGAAGCCATGAGCAGGAGAGGTAGACTCCCATGATCCTCTGTAGGAACATTCTTCTCTGCCCACCCCTAGGCTGTCTGCTGCTTAGACCACGAGCATTGCTGCCCACAGGGCTTCACATGTATAGCTGAGGGATACTGTCAGAAGGGAGACAGAATGGTGGCTGGCCTGGAGAAGGTGCCCACCCGTCAGTCGGCCCTGCTCCAAATTGGAGATATCGGTTGTGACCAGCATACCAGCTGCCCGGTAGGGCAGACCTGCTGCCCAAGCCTGAAGGGAAGTTGGGCCTGCTGTCAGCTGCCCCATGTGAGCCTCTACCCACTGCCCTGGGAGGAGAAGGGAGCTGTGTTCTTGGGACGGGAGTGTGACGCCCTTCCCTTGCTCCACAGGCTGTGTGCTGTGAGGACCGGCAGCATTGTTGCCCAGCCGGGTACACCTGTAACGTGAAGGCAAGGACCTGTGAGAAGGATGTGGGCCCCATCCAGCCGTCCGTGCGCCTGACCGTTGGTCCTGAGGTTGGGAATGTGGAGTGTGGAGCAGGGCATTTCTGCCACGATAACCAGACCTGTTGTAAAGACAGCCAAGGAGGCTGGGCCTGCTGTCCCTACTTAAAGGTCAGTGCCATTTCTGACTCTGCGGCTGGGTGTGGCCACGGGCTGTGCTCTGCCTTGGCCAGTACTTAACTCTCCTTTGACCATCCAGGGTGTCTGCTGTACAGATGGACGTCACTGTTGTCCCGTTGGCTTCCACTGTTCAGTCAAGGGAGCCAAGTGTTTGCGAAAGAAGACCCCTCGCTGGGACATGTTTTTGAGGGATCCAGCCCAAAGACCCCTACTGTAAGGAAGGGCTACAGACTAAAGAACTCCAGTCCTGGGAACCCTGTTCCGAGGGTATCTGCCACTCAGGCCTCCCTCGCACCTCTTCCCCTAGAGTCTCCCCGACCTACTCATTTTGAGTCGCCCCATCACCATGGGAGGTAGGGCCTCAAACTAAGACCTTCTTTTGTGGAAAGAAGGCTATGGCAAAAGCTCCGCATCAAACTGCCATTTCTTCCGGTTTTTGTGGACCAGGTGCTCTTCCCGATCCACAGGTGTTGTATGAGCTTGCCTCTGTGTGTGTGTGTGTGTGTGTGTGTGTGTGTGTTGCTCCAATAAAGTTTGTACACTTTCTTAACAGTATCTGATTTTGGTGCGCCAGAATTCTATGATACCAGCATTCCCCATAGAAACACACACACACACACACACACACACACACACACACACACTCACACACAGAGCTTTAACCTCACCAGCTTTGTATTTTTTTTTTGTTGTTGTTGTCCAGAGTGTTATCATCACATCATCCTCTAGTCCCCAGGACCGCCCCAGCCACCAGCCCTGTGACATCCAAGCAGCACCCCTCCCCTCCCAAGGGTCCACAGAGATTGCCCCTCCCTTCCCAGCCCTCACCCTAGCAGCTGAGGCTGGCTCGCCCCTCCTGCTCTCCCACAATAGATCTTTCTATGTACAGCCACATTTATACAGGCACTGCTCCCCCACCCCAGCCCTCCTCCCCAGCCCCTCCCATGGGGGACCGAGTCCCTCCCACCTCCCTCTGCTTGGAGGCCAATCCAGGGTCCCTTCCCAAGACACTCCCCCAGCACATACCACAGATGAGCTCAGCGGACCCCTGAGCTCTTCTCCCGGCTAAGAGCGCGTGCCCCTCCGCAGCAGCATCCCAGGGCGCGCACTCTGGGAACCTGCACTGGCGGCAGGAGCAATGGGCGACCCCCGGGCCGCACTACTTGACGTTGAACACCATTAGCGGCCGCTCCTCCCGCCGCTGCCACGGGCTCTTCTTGTCGCCAGCCTCGTCGCCCACCTCCGCCCCCAGCTCGTCCTCCGGGCTGGTGAGCGAATCGCGCCGCAGCTCACTGGCGCTGCTGCGGGAACTGTCCCCACGGCTGCGGCCCCGACCCCTGGGTACCGTGGCTGCCCGGCCTTCGGGTGCCACCACCTCGTCCAGCAGGGGCGTCAGCGAGTTGTCCTCCGGCGAGCAGAGGCCTGTGCGGCTCTCGCTGCTGCTGGGCTCTGTGTCTTCGCTGAGCGCCAGGCGCGGGGGCGCGGGCGGCGGCGGCGCGGCCGGCTGCGCTCGCTCCCGCTCCTCCCTCGGGGGCCGGCGGCGCGCAGGTCGAGCCTCGTGCACGTCGACGCCTGAGTCCAGGCTGGCGTCGGTGCTGCGGCCGCCGCCGCCCGCCTGCAGGTCGATGTAGGAGTGGCGCACTTGCGAATTAGAACGTCCGTCCAGGGACACGAACCAGGCGCGCGGGTGAGGCTTCACGCCCAGTTCCAGCAGCTTCTTCTCGGTCAGAGCCTGCAGCTCGCCGTTGAGCTGCGCCATGGTGGACTCGTTGAACAGCACCGGGATGGTGACCGAGCCGCTGACCGGTGCGGAGCGCCCGCCTCCCCAGCCCTCGCCGCCACCGCCGTCGCCTCCCGCACCCGCGTGGCCCTGCATCAGCGGGCGCTGGGGGTCGGGTTGAGGGAAGGGGCGCGCGGGGCCGGCGGCCGAGCCCTCCGGCGGGGTGGCCTCGTCGCCCACTCCCGCGGCGCCCGCCTCTCCGCCCAGGCGCACATAGTGTGCAGGGATTACCAGGGTGGGCATGACATTGCGGTACACGTTGTCCTTGAGGTGGTCGATGGAACCGCAGAAAATGAGTTGGCCCGGCTGGCTGAGGGACGGCGGCCGCGCCAGCTGGTCCACCGACTGTGACAGCAGAAAGTCGGGGGTCTTGCTCTCCGCTGCCCCCTTGTGGCCCAGATAATGGTCGAAGGACGGCGGCGGCGAGGGAGGCTCATGCAGGAAGGCCGCAGCCCCCGCTGGACCCCGCCGGTATTCGTCCAGGCTGGGCTCCAGCCCGCCAGGACCCTCGACGGAGCGGGCGCTCTTGAGCCCGGCACCCTCAACGCTGCGGGCACCAGGAGGCTCGGCGGTCGGTCGGCTGGCGGAGCGCGGTTTGGCACGGAAGAAATCATCCCGGGAGGATGCTAAGTCTCGGGAGCTGGAGAAGGCCGAGTGTAGGGAGCCTGGGGGAGGGGCCTCGGGGTCTCCCGAGGACGTAGGCTCCAGGGGTCCCCCGCAGATGAGATGGAGTTGAGACATCGACGTAGCCTGATCTCGTTTGTTGTCCGAGGGGCCGGAGAGCTGCAGCTTGCGGTGCTGTTGTCTTGGTTTCAAGCAGCGTCTTCTGCAGAGGAGGAAAGAGACAGACAGGCGCTCAGGAATGCTGAAAGTAAAGGTATCTCCGTAAACCCCCACAGTTGCCAACACAAGGGATGAAGACAGCACTGGGGTGGAGATGGAGGAGGATGCCTGGAACGTTCAAGGGAAATATTGGGGGATCCCGATGATGCCTAGAAGCTGTTTGTAGAAAGAGGATCGTTCGTTCATCCAGGATCTGCACCCGTTCGGCTTCATGGGGGTAAACTTGGCAATGCTTGGCACGTTCACCAGCTAGGTATCCCTGCTCTGGGGGTTCCCTGGGAGTGAGAGCTGGGCTGCTTGGTGCCGCTATAGATGGTTTCTCTGCAGAGGCAAGACCTGCAGGTCCTGCCATCTGTCACCCCTTTCTCTAAAGACACCAGTCCCTGGAGTCTTAGCTCTCGCATCGCCAGTCTTTCCTGGGAGCACTTTGAGAATCATCTAGAAGCATCTTTGGGAACCCGAATGCAGAGCAGAAGCTCAGGCCTAGGGATCTGGAGAGAGAAGGCGGGGCGGGCCCTAGGCGTACTCACCGGCAGTAGTAGATCAGTAGACACAGCAGAATGAGCACCAGGAGAGCTAGGGCCGCCAGGATGGTCAGCAGGAAGATTGTGTGGTAGGTGCCGATGTCCTGAATGCCTGAGGTGATGGTAACCAGCCCTGTGCCAGGCAAGGGCTTAGGATGCCCTTCGCGGCTTTCACAAGGCCTGAGCTCTCCCCACTACCCTTGCCACACAGCCCCTCCCCCCACCGCCCCTCCCCCACCGCCCCACGAATCTCACCAGATGTAGGGGAGGCCATGGCAGCTACCCAGTACCCTAGCTGCGGAGAGACCAAAGTCCAGTAGAGCTGTCGGCCTTCCTTCCGAATCACGCCAGTACCATTTCGTACCCACAGCCCTGGAAAGAGGCCAGAAGAGTTCATCAAACTCAATGTTCTGCCTCCTCTAACAGAAGCCCCAGCCTCTAGCACCGGCACCCTGCCTGCCCCTAACACTTACCACTCTTAGGGTCAAATCTCCAGGCTGGAATGCTGGTGCCCACAGCAAGGGCACGAGGCTCCGAGGGCACTGGCAGGGACAGGTGAATGGGTCCTGAGAGAGGCACCTCTGTCCCATTGCCGGTTAGCAGGTGGACGCTCACAGCAGCCAGGGGTATCAGCTCCAGCCAGGAGCCATTGCCTGAGGGAAGAGGGCACTGGTACCAAAGGCTATGTCCTGAAGGAAGGACGGTGTCTCCCCTCGACAGTAAATGCATGGCTTACCTGAGCTGGAGGCCTCCGTCCCCAGGAAGGCAGGGAAAGCCCGCATTTCCTGCTGGGTGCTGGCAGGTGTGAGCGAAGCCCAAAGCTGGCTGTAGGTGGAGCTGACGGGCAGTCGCGCAGCTCTGCGCTGGAACTGTACCCAGGGCTGGGAGCGGGCACCTGGATGGAAAGCAGGCACTGTGGTAGCCTGACCCAGACGGAAGCAGAAAGCAAGTATCCAAAACAAGAGAACCACTGGATTAGGGCTGATGGGAAAGGCCAGGGAGGGTGGGAACATAGAGAGCACTGGACAGCCACAGATTGTTAACTTGAAGGGATGTGACACCGAAACCTCCAGTCCTGGTGATTGTGTGACCTGCCACAAATCACTCGCTTCCTCTGAAGTTTCCTTATAAACATAGAAATGATGCGGGTCATGGGGTGGAAGAGAAGGCACCATGGTTTAGAGGCCACTGCTCATACAGAGACTCTGGGTTCTGTTCCCAGCACCTATGTGACAGCTCACAGCCACCTGTAATTCTAGTTCCAGGGAACTCAATACCTTTTCTGCACATGGTGCACAGAAATACACTCAAGCGCACACACACACACACACACACACACACACACACACACACACACAGAGTCATGTCTTGAGCTAACAACATCTGGGTGGCAGGCACTGAGTTAAGTCATGGGATGCAGAACTAAGATTCCCTGTCTTTGTGCTCAGGCGTCTGTCTGTCTGTCTATCTCATTATTTATTCATTTTGGTTTTATGTTTGTTTTTTTCTTGTTTTTTTTTTGTTTGTTTTTTTATTCAGGGTTTCACTACATAGCTCAGGCTCTCCTGACACTTATGTTGTAGACCAGGCTGTCCTGGAGCTTACAGAGATTGGCTGCCTCTGCCTCCTGAGTGCCAGGATCAAAGGCGTGCACTGCCACTGTTGGGTTGTATGTACTGTTCTTTACAGTTTCTCTAGAACCTTCTGCCATGATGGAAAGAAGTGTTTTGTCTGGGCTGCCATTTAGCACTCACTGAATGCGTGTGGCAAGTGAGCCTGGCCTGGTGGCACACGTGTAATGTCAGCCCAGGAGGGTCTGCAGCAGAATCTGGAGTCTCGGGCCAGAGTTCTCAAGATAGAACTCTGAGCAACAGAGTTCTGAAATACTGTCTCAAAAAATTAGAGAAAAAGAGAAAAGTGGCCAGCGAACAGTATTTACCTTTTAAAAAGTCTTTTTTCTTTATTTTTATGGGTATGAGTGTTTTGTCTGTATGTATGTGTACCACAGGCATGCAGTGCTCTTAGAGGCCAGAAGAGGGCATGAGATTTCCCCCCCGGGGAAAGTTAGTCTGTGAGGTACCATGTGGGTGCTGGGAATCCAATAGGACCCAAGTACTTGGAAAAGCAACAAGTGCTCTCTAGCACTGAACCATCTCTTCAGCCCCAAATTGTTTCCATTTAGATAGACACACATTAGCTTACAATGCTGTGTGTGTGTGTGTGTGTGTGTGTGTGTGTGTAGGGGGGTGTTGCGTCTGCAGGAGCAGACATATAAACAGAATTCCAATCCTGTGTGGTCATAGGTAACACTTATTAAGCTTCATAATATGCTGGGTGCTCTCCTAAGCAGGCTATGTATAGCAACCCCCTTAATTAGCCTAATGGCCCCTGAGGTATCAACTCCATTTTATAGATGCAGAAATGAAACCAGAACTTCAGCAACACACCCGGGCCACCATCCTGGAGCCTGGCCCTGTCACCCCACACCCCTCCACACAACTCTGTCCTGATTTATTACTAAACGTGGGGTGTTGTAGGGTAAGAGAGAAAGAGAGTGGGAGCTGCCTTTCTGGACACGCAGGAGAGAGACCCAGAGGCCACAGGCTACAATGGTGTAGCAGCTGGGGCATTCTGACCAGTATTGTCAACTCTCTGCACTGTCACATGGAGAGAAGTGGAAGCCATGAGAGGCCCATAAGCAACAAAGATCCATTTGGCATTTCAGAATCCCTGGGGGGCATTGGAGGCTTCTGGTATGGAGTCATCCAGATGCAGATGACAATTAATTTGTCAACAACTCGATAAGAATTTAAACTGGGGAGGGCTCTGTAGTATTGACCAAGCACCTTATACTTACTACCTATCAGGCCAGAAAGTACCCTGAGCCCTCACTGCCCCTTTTGCTGGTCTGCCAATTCCACCCCACTCTCTCTCTCTCCAGTCAGATAGATGCCTCAGTTTACCCTCTACTCCCAGCCCACCCAGCTCCCTCTGTCAGCTCCACCGGCCTTCCCCCAAGGTGAGGGACACTTCTGCCATTGCCCTGTAATGCTGTAATGTCTGTAAATGCTCCTGGGATTTGCAATGGTGTTTGTCTGTCTCCCTACTTGCCCTACAAGGCAGGCTGAGGGTCTGTTTTTCTCACCCTCATGCCCCAGCACCAGCCAAGTGCATGGCACAGAGCAGGTGCAGACTATGAGACTGAAGGCTTGTGCAGAAGGACCACCGAGGATGCCCCAGGCCACTGGAGAGATGTCCAGTTGCCCTGGAAAGACCTCATGGCTTCAGAAGAGTCAGGCACCCAGTAGACGCACAACAAACACATGCGAATCCACTGAAGATAGACAGGTCAGGGAGTTGGGAAGCGGGAGAGAAGAGAAATCGCAAAAGTCCTAAGGAAACTATAAATATTTATTAAATACCTGTTTTTTTTCTCTTAGCACATTTGATGCAATTTTTTTTACCTTAATTTGATGAAATAGGTATTACCCTTCCACATCTTATACATCCTTAAGTATGACTCAGAGAGGTTAAGTGACTTGCTCAAGGATACCCAGCTACTGTGTGAAGAAGTAGAGGATTCTGCATACAGGTCAAGAAAGAGAGAGGAGCCACGGAATGAAGGGCGGGTGGGGCTTACCTGGAGAGCCTAGGAGGATGTGCACAAGGTCCTCGTAGAGGATGAGGGTGGCTGGCCGCTCTGGGAGCAGGTAGAGGCTGACGGACGCATACACTGCAAGATGGGCGGCCTGTCAGTTCTAGAAGGAGCATTCCCTAGGTCCCCCCTTCGTCTTTGTCCCAGCGGCTTCATCTTCCCACAGTCCAGGCTGCAGCTGCTGGGAAACTGCCCCTCCACCCCCAAGGACTATTTTGGGAAGGGGCTGAGGGTGGGTCTCAGCTGCTGCCCAACCCGCACCCCGCACCCCACACCCCTCCACCTGCCCCTACACTCACACGGCAGCTTGTCAACACGCCATGGCACTGAGTTGGTGAGGAAACCCGGGCGGGCAGCAGTGACCAACACCCAGGTACCCAGGCGGTAACTGAGGGGTAGTGTGGCCACGCCCTCTGAGTCCGTGGTACCAGCGGCTAGTAGAGTGCGGTTCCCAAACACATCAACTGAGGCCCGGGCCAGGGGCACCAGCTCCCCGCTCACATATACCTGTACTTTGATCAGGATCTCTGTGGGAAGATGGGGTGAGAGGATGAGGAGTGAGGAGTGGGACTGCAGCGGGGAGAGCAGTTTGGGGGCTGACTCCAGCGCGGTGCTGGGGATCAAATCCAGGGCCTCTGTCAATGGGTTGTGCTCTCTGCCAAATCTGGCAGAGGAGGAGAGAGGACTATCCCTTTCACCAGGGCTAGCCCATGCACACTTTCACATTTCTAAGCTCGGGCAATGCCGATGGTGGGTGATGTCATCGTTACAATTGACAGCATTCCCCACCCCGCCCCCATTCTTACTGGTTCACAAAATAAGAATATACCTTACAACCAGTGAAATGCTGTATTTGATATATATATGTGTGTGTATATATATATATATACACACACATATATATATATCCTCAGCCCATTTTACAGATAAAAAAAGTGAGGCTTAGAAGGTGTTAAGTCCTTGCACTACAGTTAAGTGAGAAAACTAAGCTCTGAACCTAGTAATCTACTACTAGAACATAAAATGTTAGCTAGTCGACCCTAAAAGGAGAAAAGAGGCCAAGAAAGAACGAGTCAGGGAAGAATGGGGAGTCTCTAGTGGAGGGAGAGAGGGCAAGATCAAGGAACTTAGAGGAAGGATGGAATCTGGGTCCCCGCTTGAGTTTTCAAGAAAGGAAAAAAAAATTAAATCAAGCCACTAAGGAACCCGTCACTACTTGCATGCACCCTCTTTCCAGGATCCTTTCCAAACCCCATCAAATTTAGGGACCTGCCCCAGCTCCTAAGCCCAAAGGATCTTTCTTGATCCCTCCCTTCAGGTCTATAGCTGGTCAGCTACAGTCAGTCACCATGGCAACGCCCTCATTCCTCCCTGGAGATCAAGCAAAGGAGCTGGGGCCCTGATGAGGACCGGCTACAGGGAAAGCAGACCCAGGCCCAAGGGAAAGCAGTGCAGGGACAGGGACGCATAAACGTCTAGATTCCCAGGCTATCTGTGAACCCGCCCCCGCCCCCACCTCCCCGCCTCCAGGGTAACCTGGACACGCTGGCCCTGAAGGTGAAGTGCTCGGGTTTGGATGGGTGATGAGGATTTGAGTTACTCTCATGGATTTCCACCCGCCGCCTCTGCCATCTAACCCTCTCCACTCAACGCCAGCTTCTCCCTCAAGACTAAGCCCCGCCCCTGCCTTCCTAATGAGCATCTAGGATGAGGCAAGTGGAGGATGCACTGGATGCTAGGGGAAATCCCAGGTAGAGAAGGAGTCCGGAGCCTGGAGCTGAGAGCAGAGAAGGGGCGGGGCTAGGGGGCGTGGGCAGCCACAGAACCTCAAGGCCTTTCACTGACTTGACTCTCAACAGTGACAGGTGTCTCTTCTCAGGCTTCTCGAGCAGGATACCACGCCTGGTCCTGGCATCCCAGCCAGCTATTCCCAGAGCCCACCTCCCTCTCCAGGACAGGCTCAGAGTCTAGCTTTTCAGGGTGGGGCACCCACTTTGCCCACTCCCACGCTGGCTCTCCAAGGAGTGGCAGTCTCCTGCCCCAGTAGGAATTCTGAGAAGCTAAAAGAGTCGGACTGCTCCCAGCCCCATCCTAGGCTAGGAACAGCTGGAGGGAGCAGCTGGGAAGAGAGGATCCAGGGGTCTGAAATTTTGTCACTTGAGGGAAGCCTTTTGGCTCAAGGGCCAAAGCCTCAAAAGAGGGGAGGGACCTGAGAAACAAAACAGAGGTCGGCAGGTAAGGCTAGAAGGAGCACCAGTGCCAAGTGTGGGGGGGCAGGTGTCTAGCAGACTCCTTCCCCCTCTTCCCCACAGCCTGGGCTCCCAGCCAGCTGCCCTAGAGAGAGAGAGCCCCCTATTCTGGCTCTATTCCAGCCAATTCCCTGGGTCCTCCCTCCCCTGGGGTGCAGAGCTTTAGAGGAGGAGCTTCCGAAGAAGCTTGGGCCTCTTCTCTGGGAAATCAGGGGAGACTGAGGCACAGGAAGATCCCTCCCCACCCTCAGAACTTGACATTCCATACAGTATCTGCATCTCTCCACTTAGCCCTGCCTCATTCCAGGAGGAAATCCGACCTCCTCCCTTCATCCGGACTCTACTTCCCTCAACCAGACCCCCCCCTTCCGCCTTTCCTGCTAGCTTCTGGTGTGTGTGTGTGTGTGTGTGTGTGTGTGTAGGGGGGGTGGCGTAAGGAGCAAAGAACACTGTTTCAGGATGGAGCTACAGGCAGGGGAAGGAACAGCCAATTGTGGGGTAGTGGCGCAGGAACCAGAAAGGTGGGAGAGGGGAAGCAGGGATGAGGAGGGGAGAGGCCCAGAGCACCCAGGAGTGAGCTGTGGAGTCAGGGAGTCCCGCTCCCACCGCAGGGGCCGACTCTACCCTCACCTCACACACCCATGTGGGCCAGGTTGGGCGTTAGGAGGGTCAGGGTCTCCTTTGGGGCGGGGAGGGGGATGAGTGAAATGAAGAGGGAGAGATCCGGAAGCTGGTAGAGGAGAGTAGTAGCAAGAGACCGGCTGGACAAGGACCCAGACACCTGCCCTCTCAGCTGGTACTGCCCACAGCCAGCCAGCTCAGCATGGCTCGGTGACCACAGCCCTGCCATGCGCTTTGAGCTGGGAATCACAATAACGCCTGTTCTCAGCCCACTTCCAATGCATCCCCTCCCTCTAGCATGAGCGGATCAGTGTTTATTTGGTGCGCCCCAAATTCTAAATCTGGGGGGTTGGCTGGAAGCTGTCAGGCTCCTGGGTGAAAACCCCATTCGAGCAGTCAATCCCGCCCACAGCCTCACCCACTCCCCCTCTCCCCTCCCCCCTTGCAGCACAGCTCTGAGCTCCCAGCCCCAGTCCGGCCAGGGTGGCAGCCGATGTCTGCGCCCCCACCCAGCCTGGGTCGCAGGCTAGGGTCCCGCGGGGGGCTGCGGAGCCGGCACCCGCCCCAGCCCGCCCCTGGGCGGGTGTCTTCCGGAGACAATAGCTCTGGCTGCAGTGCCTCGCGGACCAAGAGAGAGAAAAACAAGTCGGAGGAGGCGGCAGCGCCGAGCCTGGAGACCCTCGCCCTCTCCATTGTGTCTCCCCAAGACCCCCAAAGCAAACAGTCCCCCAATCTCTCCCCCAGAAGCACCGATCTCAGGTCTCCTTCCCCCCATCCTGGGAGCAGAATGCACTCCAAGTCACTAGCACCGTGAAGAGGGGGCCAGCGGTGGCAGCCGATCACGGGGTACAGGCCCACGATCGCCGCCCCTCGAGGCCGAGACTCACCCTGCGGGCTGGGGGGCTCCGGCGGAGACTTGCCGGGAGCCCGAGAGGCGCCGCCGAGCAGCAGCCCCAGCAGCGGCAGTAGCCGCGCGAGGACGCCGGGGCCACTCGGCGGCGGCATCGCGGGGCTCGGCCGGGCCCTAGCGGTCCATCGCTGCCGTCCGGCCCTGCTCGGCCGGCCCCGCTCAGCCCAGCTCTGCACGGCTCTGTGCAGCTCCGGGTTGGGCTCCCGCTCCGGCTGCGGCGCCCGTTCGGCGCGATTGTCTCCGCCCGGAGCGGCCGCCAGCGCCCCCTGCAGTCGGCACCCGGCACGGCGGGCCAGCGGGCACCGCCCCCTCCAGGCCCGGCTCTGCCCGCAGCCCACCCGGCAGCCCCCACCCGGTAACCCAAGACTCCAGACAGCAATGGAGTGCAGCGATTAGGGGGCAATTACACGGGTTGGGGTTGGAGAGTTCTTGAGATGTGGTGTAAAATTGAGGGGTAGGAGAATGGCTATTGCCTACTCCTGAGTGCTGTAGTTGGAAAGAGTGAGAATCCCCTTCTCCCACATGGTGAGCTCCGTAGTGTTAAAAAGGCTGTAGTCTCCATCCAGCATTGGGAAGCTGACCTGTGCTCAAGTCCCCTCCTGCCCCCCATGACATCCATTCAAAAACAGGCTAGGCAAGACAAGTTCCTTACAGCCTTCCTGGCCTCGCTCTTGCTTTAAACAGGATGGTCTGAAGTTCACTAAATAGCCCAGACAGGCCTCGAACACAGGGAGCTTTTCCTGCCTCTGCTTCCAGAGTGTTGAGATTTCAAACGTGAGCTGCTATCCTCAGCCTCACTTATCCTTTAAAGTGGCAATTATAATAATCTCTACCTAGTAGCAGGGTTGAGATGCCCGCGTGTGTGTGTGTGTGTGTGGGGGGCGGGGGTATGGTAGGCACCTGTAATCCCAACAGGAAGAGCTCTGAGAGTTCAAGGCCACCTTCATGTCCATAGCCAGTTCCTGGTACGCTAACACACGTCTAACAGGAGCACTGGCAATAGATGTGCTATTGTTGGCCGGGAGAGGGGCTTGCCTCCCTTGGAGTAATAAGACCCCCTTCTTCTGCAAGAGACATCTGGCTAGAGAGGTTTTGGAGAGGGGAAGCAGACACCTCCCCCACAAGAGAATCCCATTGGTTCCAGCATCATGATTGACAAACTGAATCTTCCTTCGCTGAACCCCACTTTCGAAGACTAGCACCCCAACAATCTTTCTCTCCTTATCATTTCTGGCTGTCACCATCCCTTATCTTCTGTTTTGCATGGTTCTCTCTGCCTAGTCACCTTCTTCAGCGTAGCCTGCTACCGAGGAAGAGACCTATATCAAGGATGGCTTCCCTCTGACTAGGTCTCTCTACTTTAAGGGTGCAAAGCCACCAGGTCTTTTCCTTCGTCCCTTCCTTTCTTCTTTGCCTCGTTTCCTTCTTCCTTTCTTTTCCCCTCACTTCCATCTGTTTCCTCTTCCTCCTTTTTTGGCAGTGTCTCACTATGCAGCCTAAGCTGTCTTTGAGCTCACCGCCCCCCAGCTCCCCGCTCCTTAGACCCTGGAGTAGCCAGCCAAGAGTAGAGGGGATTGCCCGTATTTCCTCCATTTTAATAGAAATTTCCATGTAACCATATTTCCCAGTCCTGTACTTATGTAACCATTTTTTTTTTTTGGAACCTAAGCACAGGCTTTAGACTCATCCTCGGTAAATTTCATCGTGTTGGTTTCAAGCCGACTTCACAATCTGTCAGGGCTCCCTCAAATCTGCCTCGCTTGCCCACTGTATCATCCCTGTGACCGCCGCAGCCAGGAGCTATCTGTGGGGCAGAGAGGCTTCTGCCGCCTCCGTTCAAGGCTCTCCTGATGTCTCTAGGCAGCCCAGAGTTGGCGTGGGGCTCAGACATCCCAGAGAGAACCCCCTCCACACCCCAATTTTATCAAAATCATTCAGATCTAAATCCCAGCCACTACAATCCCCCTCATATTTCTCTTGTCAGTGAGGACCAATGCTAAAGTACTTTGCTGGGCTCAAGATAGGTGGTCTGGGCCATTCAGCTGCAACGACTGACTGACTTGAGAAAATTTGGCTAGTGTTCAAGGATCACGGCTTAATCTTTACTTAAATATTCAGTTACCCAACTAGAAACCTGTTCTGGAACTTGCCATGCATGGATGTCAAATCATTGTTTTCAGAATTTACCATTTACCCTTCCGGGTACAATTAAGTGCCAGCTCTGGTGAGGTGAATCTATGCACCTCTCCTGTCCCTGGATGCGTAGCATTGAGTTCAGTGTTCAAGGTGTGTCTGTCTGCTCAGCCGCCACCCCCGCCTCTCTAACAGACATGTACCCCAGGGCCCTCCCCACCCTGCTACAGCCTCAGCTGTTCCCTCTTTGCCAGAACTCGCTCCCTTATAACTGGCAGACATTTCTGAACACTTTGCTCCATGCAGCGGCGTGGCTCTTGCGTTCCTCACGTCAACCGACAGAGCCCTGTCCTTGACTACCTGCTACCCTTTGAAAACGTCAGGAAGTGGCAATTCCACCAGCACCCACTGATGTCCTCTCCTCTCCTCACCACTCCCTCCACCCTTCCTCCTTCCTCCTCTCAACTCTTCTCCCTTCTCTTCTCCTCCCCTCCTCTCTTCCCTTCTCTTCTCCTCCCCTCCTCTCTTCCCTTCTCTTCTCCCATCTCCCCCTCCTCTCCTCTCCTGTCCTCTCCTCTCTCCTCCCCTTTCCTTTTCTCTCCTTTCCTCCCCCTTCTCCTCATCTACCCCCCCTCTCTGTCTTTCTCCCCACCCTCAGTACTGAAGATTGAACTCAGGATCTTGGACAGAGTAGGCACCCGCTCTTCCACTGAATGATGTCTCTGCTTACTTTTTTCTTACTTTTTAAAAATGTGATAGAAATAGGGACCTTTATTAAGAAAGAATGGGAGTAGGGTAGTATGTTGGGAAAGGGCATTGTCTTAGGGCTTCTATTGCTTTGATGAAAATACCATGGCCAAAAAGCAAGTTGGGAAGGAAAGAGTTTATTTGGCTTACACTTCCAGATCATAGCTCATCACTGGAGGAAGTCAGGACAGGAACTCAAGCAGGGCTGGGATCTGGAGGCAGGAGCTGACTGTCTTAGTCAGGGTTTCTATTTCTGCACAAACATCATGACCAAGCAGCAAGTTGGAGAGGAAAGGGTTTATTGAGCTTACACTTCCACATTGCTGTTCATCACCAAAGGAAGTCAGGACTGAAACTCAAGCAGGTCAGGAAGCAGGAGCTGATGCAGAGGCCATGGAGGGATGTTACTGACTGGCTTGCTCAGTTTGCTTGCTTATAGAACCCAGGACCACCAGCCCAGGGATGGTACTACGCACAATGTGCCCTCCCGCCTTGATCATTAATTGAGAAAATGCCTTATGGTTGGATCTCATGGAGGCATTTCCTCATCTGAAGCTCCTTTCTCTGTGATTAACTCCAGCTTGTGTCAGGTTGACACAAAACCAGCCAGTACAATTGACCCCTTGTCAACTTGACACACAAACACATCACCATTAAGCCTCAACCCTTACTTTCTTATTCATCTCCAAGATCTAAATAAATCTAAAAGTCCTACAGTCCTGCGTATTAAAAGTTCAGTCCCTTTAAAATATCCAGTATCTTTTAAAATTCAAGGTCTTTTAAAAATTCAAAGTCTCGTAATTGTGGGCTCCACTGAAATACCTTTTCTTCAAGAGGGAAAAATATTAGGGCCCAGTCACAATCAAAAGCAAAATCAGACCCCAACTGTCCAATGTCTGGGATCCACTCACGATCTTCTGGGCTCCTCCAAGGGCTTGGGTCGCTTCTCCAGCTCTGCCCTTTGTAGCACACAGCTTGTCTTCTAGGCTCCAGCTGCCTGTCCTCCACTGCTGCTGCTGTTCTTGGTGGTCATCTCATGGAACTGGCAACTCCAAAACACTGCTGTCTTCCACTGTAACTAGGCTTCACCAATAGCCTCTCATAGGTTCTCTTCATGGTGCCAAGCCTCAACTCCTTTTTGTGACTCCTTCAGCCCTGGGCCATTAATTGCAACTGAGGCTGCATCTTCACCAATGGCCTCCTGTCGCCTCTCACTGTGCTGAGTCTTCATGACCCCTTCATGCCTTCAAAACCAGTACCACCTGGGTGACTCTTACACATTACCAAGTTCTGCTGCAGCATGAGGTACAACCTTGGCTATCTCTGGAACACAGCTTCTCTGTGCTCTTAGAGAACACTTCCCAGAAGATGTCACCTCAATGATGCTAATCTCTTCTTAATCACTAATTTCTTAGCTCCAGCTAACCAGCATCAATAGTCCCAGTAATGCAAAGGTTTGCTTTAGTAGTTCTGGTATCTTGTTCATCACAGCTGATTCTTCAGCCCCAGCTAACCAAAACCACAGAATCTTCACAATCAAAATAGCAATGGCCCTGATAAGAGTCTTTAATCTTCCCTGTGAAATTCCACAAGCCAGGCCTCCATCTTCTGCTCAGTTCTCGACATTATCTTCCAAACTCCTACAGAACATCCCACAGAGCTCCTAACATCCCAATGGCTCTTCTAGCAAAAAGTTCCAAAGTCCTTCCATAGACCCTCCCAAAACATGGTCAGGTTGTCACAGGAATACCCCACTATGCTGGTACCAATTTGTCTTACTCAGGGTTTCTATTTCTGCACAAACATCATAACCAAGAAGCAAGTTGGGGAGGAAAGGGTTTATTCAGCTTACACTTTCACATTGCTGTTCATCACCAAAGGAAGTCAGGACTGGAACTCAAGCAGGTCAGGAAGCAGGAGCTGATGCAGAGGGATGTTTGAGGGATGTTACTGACTGGCTTGCTTCCCCTGGCTTGCTCAGCTTGCTCTCTTATAGAACCCAGGACCACCAGCCCAGGGATGGCACCACCCACAATGGGCCCTCCCCCCTTGATCACTAATTGAGAAAATGGAGGCATTTCCTCACCTGGAGCTCCTTTCTCTGTGATAACTCCAGCTTGTGTCAGGTTGACACACACAACCAGCCAGTGCACTGATGCGGAGGCCATGAAGGGTGCTATGAACTGCCTTGCTTTCCCTGGCTTGATCAGTCTGTTTTCTTATAAAACCCAGGACTGGGCTGGAGAGATGGCTCAGCGGTTAAGAGCACTGACTGCTCTTCTGAAGGTCCTGAGTTCAAATCCCAGCAACCACATGGTGACTCACAACCATCTGTAATGAGATCTGACGCCCTCTTCTGGTGTGTCTGAAGATATCTACAGTGTACTTACATATAATAAATACATGAATCTTTAAAAAAAGACCCAGGACCACTAGCCCAGGGTTGGCACCACACACAATGAACTGGGCCCTTCCCCATTGATCACTAGAGTGCTAGGATTGAGAAAATGGCCTACAGCTGTATGTCATGGAGGCATTTACTCAAACGAGGCTCCTTCCTGTATGATGACTCTAGCTTGTGTCAAGTTGACAGAAATAGCAGCTGGTTCAGGCAGACACTCAAAGCCCTTTCTTTTGAGACAGAGTCTAATGTAGCCCAGGCTAGCCTCAAACTCTTAACTCAAACTTCTGATCCTACTCTCTCCACTGCATGAATTCTGGCTTAATGTGTATGTGCTACCACTCCTAGTTTACACAGTGTCATGGACTGAGCCTGACCAGAGTTTCCTGTATGCTAGGTAAGTACCCTTACAGAGCTAAATCTCTAGCCATATATATTTATGTATATATAATATATATATTAATTATATTATATATATTTATATATAATTACTTTTTGAAACATCACCTCAGAATAAGCTGCCTAGGCTAGCAGCCTTGAACTCATTCTGTAGCCTAAACTGGCCTTGAACTGACGTAGCCCAGGCTGGCCCTGAACTGACTCTGTAGCCCAGGCAGGCTGCAAACTTGTGATTCTCCCATTTCTTGGTTTACTTCATTTTATCTTCTTGAATGGAGATCCCATGGGATAGAGACTAGCTTTATTCACTGCTCAGCCCAACTTTGGAATAGTCCAAGCACATGTTAGGTGCTCGAAAACTATTTCCGGCTCATGTGAACCAACAAACTCCACAGGAGAGGATAGCCTAATCTCTACCCCACCACCTGACCTGATCTCCACAGCTGGAAATTTGCCGACTATACTTCATCCACTTTTTAAGTGGAGGATCTGTCTACTCAGAAGGATCAGCATTAAGGGGGCTGCACGGGACAACATCTGCTGTCCCCTCCCTGGTGTGACACTGTCTTCCTCAAGTTTAGATCAGCCGGTTTCTTCTGCCTCTCTTCCTTCAGAATAACACTTTAAAGGTCTTTGTAGCAGGAAACAGAGGAAAGAGGTGAAGGTTATTTTTCCAAGTCTTGGACTATTTTGAGGTTTATCCCTCCAAAACTATGCAAAACACATAGCTTAAAGTTGGACACCAGAGAGCCAGGCACGATGGCTCAAGTCTTTAATTCCAGAATCTGGGGAGTTGAAGTAGATGGATCGAAGCCAGCCTGGTCTACACAGTGAACTTTTGGTCAGCTAGGGCTACATAGTGAGATTCTGTCTCAAAGCAAAACAGATACAAAGCTACCTACCAGGGAGCCAACTTTACTTCTCTAGTGCTCCTAATCCCCAACTTACTGTCCACCGAGTCTCCTGGGAGGCCCTTCCTTCCAGTTGCTCCCTTACTCCCTCCTTCCTGCCGCCCTGCTCCAGGGCAGCCCTGTCAGTACTGACTCTGCTCAGACCCCAACGCAGCATGGTGGATATTGATGTCAAACTCTTTATTAGGCAGTAGGAAAAGGGAAGCACCCAGTCTTCTGGGAATGGGAGACCCATGGGGTTCTGAGCAGAGGCAACTGGCTGGAAACGGGAAGCAGGCACTCAGCTCCACCCCCTCTGCTGTCATTCTTCCTCTTCATCTTCCTCCAGAGGTGGTCGATTCCGCTTGAAGAAGCCAGCCTGGAGGGGGAAGGGCACAGGGGCTGGGTTCAGGGCACAGGGACAGGCTACACGCTCCACCAGCTGCCTCAAAACCCATACCATGGAGTTGTATCCCCAGTGTCTGAGATATTTTAAATTGGGAGATACTGCCTTCATAGATTAAAGAAAAAAAATACATTATATTTGTTTATGCGTGTGCATGCCTGAAGGTCAGAGGACAACTTTTAAGTATTGGTTGTTTCAGTCAGGCAGTGGTGGCACACACCTTTAGTCCCATCACTCAGGAGGTAGAGGCAGGCAGATCTCTGAGTTCGAGGCCAGCCTTGTCTACAGAGAGAGTTCCAGGACAGCCAGGGATACATAGAGAAACTCTTGTCTTGAAAACCAGAAAAAGGTTCTCTCCTTCTACTATGTGGGTGCACACCTTTTATCCCAGTAGTTGGGAGGCAGAGGCAGGCGGATTTCTGAGTTCCAGGCTAGTCTGGTCTACAGAGCAAGTTCCAAGGCAGCCAGGACTACACAGAGAAAGCCTGACTCAGAAAACCAAACAAAGAAACAAACAAAATGACCCACATATCAGCCTGTGGCCATGTGCCTTTGAGGCATTCTCTTTCTATAAAAATGTAATTTAAATCTTATTTTATGTGTATGGACATTTTCATTTTGCCTACATGTATGTCTGTACACTACATGCCTGCCTGGTGCTAAAGAAACCCAAAGAGGCTGTCGGCTGTTAGATCCCCAGGAACTGGAGTTACATAGGGTTGTGAGCCACTGTGTGGGCGCTTGAACAGAACACTGGTTCTCTGGAGGAGCAGCCAGTGCTCTCAGTCCATCCTTACATTTACAACCCTGTGAGACATTTTCTTAATGCTAATTGATGTAGGGGCCCAGCTCTCTGTGGGTGGGGCCCTCCCTGGGCAGTTGGGCCTGGGCTGTATAAGAAAGCAAGAAAGGAAGCAAGCCTCTAAACAGTGGCTCTTCAGGGTCTCCAACTACTTCAGTTCCTGCCTCCAAGTTCCTGCCTTGGCTTATCGCTCTTACTGTAAAGTGTAAAATTAAATAAATCTTTTTCTCTCCAAGTTTCTTTTATCGTGATGTTTTAT
This sequence comes from Tokudaia tokunoshimensis, assembly GCA_036184795.1. Classification (NCBI taxonomy): domain Eukaryota; kingdom Metazoa; phylum Chordata; class Mammalia; order Rodentia; family Muridae; genus Tokudaia; species Tokudaia tokunoshimensis. Next base: position 19,570,237 of record BTHU01000010.1, on the reverse strand, counting down.
CGCTGCAACAGAAACCTAAGTAAGACAGGAGGTGAGCCCTGCCCATAGCAGTCAGGAAACACTGAGGGCAGGTCTCAGTTTCCTCTGACTTCCTGACAGTGGGGGAAGGGATCTGAAGGCCTGAGGATTTCAGGCATCCTGCTTGTGGGGTTGGGAGGGATGATGGTGCAGGCCCAGCACAAGCCTTAAGAAAAATGGCATTCTAATAGCGGATATGGAGATGAGATAGGTCCTGTACCCCACCTCCCCGGGCTGCTGGCCTATGTCCACCTGGGAAGTCTGTGGAAGTCTGTGTCTGCCTTTCAGCCTCACCTTCCACATGGCCAACACTAGAAGGGTCAGCAGCAGCAGACCGCCCAGCACGCCCACCAGCACCCACCAGACAGGAATGGCCCTCTCCTCCAAGGCCCGAAGCAGCTGTGTCTGCACCTGAGGGTAAACTAGATGTCACTTCAGGGGGCCTGCGACCGGGGATGAGGATGCTCAGCCAAGCCATCTCCTAGCAACCAAACCTGAGTCCCACAGAGACCCCGCCCCTCTTCCTCAGACTTTGTCCTTCAATCCAGGGAGGCCCCACCTCTCAGCCCTGGCGCGGTCCGGCCCCACGCTGGTTGGGCGCTGACAGCGGGAAAACTAGACTCTCTTACCCGAGCTTGTCCACTGGGCAAGCTGACCACCGGCACCGAGTAAGGTAGGGAGGAGACGTTGAACCAGGCGTGCGACTGCAGCACAAACTGCGCCTGCGGCCTCTGTAGGGGGCGGGGGTGACAGTCGCTTATCGCAGCCACTCAAGGCCTGGAGATGGCCGCAATCCAAGCCCTGGACTCCCTGCTTTTGAGTTCCGTCCGGGTTTTACCCCACCCCCGCCCCAAGGCAAATCTTCCCTAGGCCTGTGTGAACCCGCCCAAACCCAGAGCAAACTCTTGCCCCGGCTCGTCCCACCGGCCCCGCCCCTCCTCGCCCACCCGCGTCCAGCCCCACCTGGCGGAGGCTGGACAGCTCCAGCATGGCCTGCACCGTGACCATGGCCCGCTGCCCGCGCACCATCTCCTGCAGCTCACACTCCACCACCGTACAGGGCTCTGAGCCGTCGCAGCTCTGAGGGGGATGTGTGGTAAGTTCACAGGCCCTCCTGCCAATCATCCCCCATCAATCAAGGACCCAACACGGAGAGCCAGGAGGGTCAGGAAGCGCCGGTTTCTGGCTGAGCTTCATTCCGATGGTTTCCTCTTTATTGCTTTTACTCAAAAGTCCAGGGATACAGGGATGAAGCCCAGAGGCAGGGGTCATCCGTAGTCTGCGGTACTCCATGTTTTTGTGACATTGGTTTGGCTTTTTTTTTCTTCCCGGTTTTCGAGACAGGGTTTCTCTATGTAGCTCCTGACTATCCTGGAATCCTGGAACTAGCTCTGTAGACTAGGCTGGCCTCGAACTCAGTGATCTAATTGTCTCTGCCTCCCGATTGATTGCTGGGATTAAAGGCATGCACTACCACTGGCTTGCTTTCAAAGGGAGGGGGGGGTGGGGAGAGAGAGAGAGAGAGAGAGAGAGAGAGAGAGAGAGAGAGAGAGAGAGAGAGAGAGAGAGAGAGCGCGAGCACGAACACACAGGAACAAACCCCAAGTGTCCCCTCTGCCCCTGCCTCCCACCTCCTCTGTCTTCTAAGGGCCCCAGCTGGAGCCCGCTGAGCCTTCTCACCACCAGAACTGGGTCCTGCTGCCTCTCGGGGTTGGGCCCCTGCAGGAATGCCTGTCTGCGCTCACGCTTGTGATGGATGGGGCGAATGGAAGAAGGGCTGGGCATGGGTAGCCTCCTGTCCACCTGGGGGGGGGGGGACAAGGGCACAATCAGTTCGCTTCCAGGGTCTACACCCATACCCTGCTCTGGCTGTCGGTCTGGTCCTTCTCTCTCCCAGAACCTTACCTTGAGGAGCTTGGGGGATGGCTGTGTGGAGCAAAGGAGACCCCCCTGCGGCTGCACATCCAGTATGTAGAGCAGGTCCGAGGGCTGGGACTGGCCAGGAAGGTGGATGACGAGTCTGAGGCCATTCACAGTGCCAGGGCCATTGTTGTGGAGCTGGGGGTAGAGGGCTGGTGGCTCAGCTGCCAGGCTGCGGCTCCTAGACCGTCTCACCCCTCCCCCACCCCTGTCTTACCCAGAGGCTCCTTCCCTACCTCATAGGTGTGTTCCACCCTGGAGACCCAGCTGTCCAAGTCATCCTGCTCTCTGTCACCTTCTTCTGCTGCCACCACCAGGGAGGCAGGGAAGGAGTTCCTGCAAGTGTCCACACCCCAGAGTGCATCTGACTCCCTGACGGACCTCTGGTGGATCCCCCAGGACCCCTCAAACTTTACCCTTTTATGAGAACCTGGGGATGGGACCCTTCCACATGCTAACCATGCGTTGTACCAAGCTACACGTCCACCTCCTCCTCCAAACCATAGGCTCCTCTGCCGTTTTCCCTTCCCGTGTCTCGTCTCTCACCCTCGAAGCTCCACTGTGGCTTCAGCTTGGACTGCCACAGGCAACAGCAGAGCCTTACTGTTTGGATTCTGGCTGTTCTTGCTGGAGGGGAGAAGGGGAGAAGGCGAGGGACGGCAGAACTGTAGACGGCTCAGGGAGAGTTAATCCCACCACCAAAGAGCACACCAGGCTGGTTAGACCTGAGAAAGGATGTCCTCCAGGCCCCCAAGACTCAGAAACAAGTCAGCGAGGAGGAAAGGCACCAGGGCTGGTGGGCAGGCCTTCCGGTGTGGAAGGGTTTCTGATGGAGGAAGGGTGGTAGGCAGCCACGCTGCCCAGCTCAGTACCTCCTGATCTGCAGCTGGAAGGACACGGACTCCCCAGCTTCCTCCAGGTTCTCCACGCTCACCAACATGGTGATTCCTATCTGGAGGAGGAAAATCCAAAGTCACCACCTCAGTGTCCACTCTGGGCCCAGTCCTGCTCCAAAGCCACCATTATTATCCACCTTCAGACCCCCAGGGGCTTATCCACCCTGGGATGTAAAGTTAACTCATGGAGCCCTTACCCGGGTGTCCTTTTTCATGGGGTTGCCCAGTTCACAGAGGGCCACCCTGGACTCGTTCTCCTTCTTCTGAGTGCAGACAAGCCTCTCAAAGCCCTAGAGGTGCACAGACAGGTGGGACAGAGCAGTGTGGGTGTGGGATGCCCTACTTGTCTGCAGGAGACTAGCTGGACGGTCATGGGGGAGGGTCCTGGGGGGATTTCAAGGGACTGCCACTTTCTATTTCTGCTCTGCTCTACTGATGTATCATTTTTACTATTTTTAAGGATTTTCATTCTGGAAAAAAAAATATATATATATGTTACCCAGAGTGACCTAGTTTCTATGAATTATAACAACAAAATAAAGCCAGATGTGGTGATGTACACCTTTAATTCCAGCACACAGAGGCAGGTGGATGGATCTCTGAATTGGAGGCCAGCCTGATCTACAGAGCAAGTTCCAAGACAGCCAGGGCTATACAGAGAAACCATATCTCAAAAGCGGGGTATGGGAGGAAGGGTGACTGGAGAGATGGCTCAATGGTTAAGAGCACTGACTGCTCTTCCAGAGGTTCTGAGTTCAATTCCTAGCAACCACATGGTGGCTCACAACCATCTGAAGTGGAACCCGATGCCCTCTTCTGATGTGTGTGAAGAGAGCAACAGTGTCTTCATACATATATACATATACATAAGATAAATAAATCTATATAAAAAATTTGCTTCCTGAGCCTTTGGTGATTTTAAAACAGACAGGGTTCTAGAAATTTGAACCATTAGCCAGTGGTTCTCTCTCTCTCTTTCTCTTTCCCTCTCTTTTTTTGGGGGGGAGGGGGGTTGAGATAGGATTTCTCTGTATAGCCCTGGCTGTCCTGGATAGACCAGGCTGTCCTCGAACTCAGAAATCCACCTGCCTCTGCGCGGCCACTGCCCTGCAAGCCATGGTTCTCATACGTGCGTTACACCTATCTATGCAGCATCCAAAAGCTGAGAAGTTCAAACATCTTTATAGCCAAAGCATTAGAGCAGTGGATCTTGGGGTGGGAGGCCAGAGTCAAGGCTCTCACGCCTGCTGCCTGCTGGCTATGCCCCACAGTGACACCCTCACCTCAATGTTGCTGAGAGCCCGCATGTAGTGAGCACCTGGAGGCAGGTGCACGGCCAGCTCCGCCTCATAGGCCCCCTCGCCATCATTGGCTGCTTCAATCTTCAGCTCCAACACATTGTCAGCACCAATTAGGAGTGGGGAGTCCCCCCTGTGTGGGGAGTGCTTGGTTTAGGACTAGAGGCCAGGGGCGTGAGAGAGGGCTCAGGTAAGGAGTGGGTCTCCCAGGGCATGGAGGTATAGGATGGGAAGAGTGGAAGACTCTCACGCAGTAGCTGTGAGCCGGAGCTGAGGCACGCACAGGTTGTCTTCCCCACAATCCAGGATGATCCGTGTCTAGGGGATGCAATAGGATGTGTGGGTAAGCTGAGGGCTTATAGGGTTTAGGGGTCACATCAGAGCTCAGAGAACTACCATAGCTCGGGGGTTGGGGGGGTGTCTTCAGACTTTAGAGAGTAAGGGCTGAAGTTTATGCAAGGGTTTGGGATGATGCCAAAGTTCTAGTGATAGTTGACTTCTGAGTTACAACAGTGGGAGGTGCACTGAGATTTGAGGAATTCCATCAGAATTTGGGATGACGCCAAGGCTTGGGGTGCATGGTTTTAAGACCTTCCCTATCGGGGATCTTGCTCGTCTCACTGTTCCTACCTGCTCCAGGACGTGAGTTTCCCCATGCAACACCACAGCAGGGGCTACTCCGGTCTCTTCTGGGGGCAGCGACACATTGAGGCTTAGCACAATTGGGCTCAGCTTGTCCCGGAAGTCGGCTTCATCCTAGCACAGGGCGAGTCTGGCTATCTCTTGCCGTGCTGGAGTTCCGGGGGATTGCACTTCCAGCCCCTCCCACCCTAGCCTGAGCATACTCGAAGGAAGGCCTCCGTGGTGTGGCAGATGGGTCTGTTTCTTCCACCCAGGTCCAGGCTCAGGGTGAGGCTCGCCTGTTGAGAAACCAGCAGGAGCACCCGGCGGCCCTGACGGGGCTTCTGTAGGTCTAGCTGCAGCTCAGCCTTTAGATCTGCAGGGCAAGAAGAAAGGATCCAGGTCTCCCTCTAGTGGGGACACCCAGACCTCCCTTCCTCCCACCCCTCCCTCACGCCACCACTCACGCAGCTTCTGAGGAATGTTGTGTCCAGAGGCTCCCACACACATCTGGATGCTGAAGCTGCAAAGATGAGGGCAGGTTTGTGGGTTAGGGCCTCCTAAGGTGCCTAACCCTGCCAAGTCTGTGACCTCCACCTCCTTACCAGCTGACTGGTGTCTTGGTCTGTTCCAGGACACAGTTCTTCAGTGTGGGATTCAGGGAGTCTTGAACCATCAGGGAGACAGTGGCCAGCACCACGGGTTGAGCTCTGATGGAATTGGAGGAGGCTCCCACTCTGTCCCTCCTGACTCAGCCTCCTCAGATGCTGTAGTCCCTCCCCCTAGCCCACGCTCACCTGTACACAGCCACCTTGCTAGCCCCATACGCTCCCACGATCAGGTCTATAGACAAAGGGAGAAGGGACAAAAGTGCCATTAGTGTAGGGCAGAGAACGAGTCCTTATCTTCCAAAAATTTTTCCATACCATCAACACCCTGGATGTTCAAGTCGTCCTGAAGCCAAACCCAAGCATCCCAGCCATATACACACGTTAGAACCCATAGCTGGGCACCAGGTAAGACATGAACCCTCAGCTGTGCGTTTCTCCACATTTCCAGCAAGTGCTCAAAGGCCTATCTTGACCGGCTGGCTGCAACCCGCAGTTACCTGGGTATCCATTGTCATCAATGTCTACAGCACCACGAAGGGAGAAGCCAAAGCCAGAGCCTGTAGGGAAGGGGCTGTCCAGGACCTGGGAGGGACGTGGATTCAGCCCTTCACTCTGACCCAGGAATATCAGCACTTGGCCCTGACCACTGGGACCCCCGTAGGGGGCAGCCACAGCAACATCTGAAGGAGAGAGAAAGAGTGTGGCTGTTTGTGGTTGAGTCTCTCCAGGGCAGTCTGCCAATTTCTCCATAGCTGCTTCTCTAGCCCTGTTCTCTAGGTCCTGGGAGACCAAGAGAAGGGTGTGAAGTCTGTATCAAGGAGGCAGGAGAGAAATCGGTCAAGTATTAACAGATTGTTATGAAAGTTCCAACAACAGTCTTCACTGTCTATCAAGGGAAATGCAAAGGATGAAGGGATAAGATTCCAGTTACTCAGCCCCGTGGTGGTACACACCTTTGATGTTAGCAATCTAGAAGCATTAGCAGGTGAGTTCAAGGTCAGCCTGGGCCAGGGTGAGTTCCTCGACATCCAGGGCTACACACACACACACACACACACACACACACACACACAACCTTGTCTCAACAAACAAACAAACAAACAAAAAACAACAGACAAATGATTCCATTTATTCCTGGTTCCTGTTATTATTAATTTGAGACAGGGATTTTGGTTTTGTTTTTCTGAGAAAAGGTTTCTCTATGTATCCCTGGCTGTTCTGTAATTTGCTAAGTAGACCAGGCTGTCCTCAAATTCTCAAGAGATCTCCCTGCCCCTGCCTCCTTAGTGTTGACATTAAAGGTGTGTGCCACCATGCTCCTGGAACAGGTTGGTATATGTCACACACTGACTGGGTCATTTGTTATGATGCTGAACTTCTGATTCTCCTGCCTTCACCTCCCTCGTCTAGGAGGACTGGTGTGGGCACCATCACACCTGGTCCATGGTGGCCTGAGGCTTTGTGCATGTCAGGCAAGCCCTCTATTAGCTCAGCGACATCATTTCCATTTTAGAAGAAAATGCTGAGCCCCAGATGATTAAATAACAGCCTCAGCTGAGGTAACTTCCTAGTACATGTGAGGTCCTACATTCAACCCCCCAGTAAGGGGGGTGGTGGTAGGCCTGGTGTGCTGGTCCACACCTTTGCTCCCAGTACTCAGGGGGCAGAGGCAGGCGGATCTCTGTGAGTCCTAGGCCAGTTTAATGTACATATTGAGTTCCAGGCCAGCTCAGGCTACATAGTGAGGCCCTGTTTTAAAACACAAAACAAAAACCAAGAAATAAATAAATTAAAATGAACTGAATCCTATTTTCCAGATGTTAACTGTTTCATCTTCACTGTGCAAACATTCACAGTCACATCATAGGCTCATTGATGTAACTCACAGTCACATCATAGGTTCATTGACACCACTCACAGCCACATCAAAAGCCCATTGACACCACTTACAGACACATCATAGGCTCATTGACACCATAGGCTCATTGACACCACTCACAGCCACATTATAGCCTCACTGACACCACTTATGGTCACATCATAGGCTCATTGACATCATAGGTTCATTGACACCATTCATAGCCACATCATAGGCTCATTGACACCAAGGACTTTAAGACCTTCCCTGAATGTGTGTCTTTTAGCATAACCTCATTACATTATTGTATGAGCTCTCTGCATAAGACTAATTTATATCTATGTCTGTGTATCTTAACTGCCCCCCTATGGTTTTCTGATTTTGTTTATAGCATGTCTTGTTATTTTCTAGATCACTGTATACATAATTCAAATAAAAGTATTTCATCCCAGTCTTCAGGATGCAGAAGCAGGTGGATCTCTGTGAGTTCAAGGTCAGCCGGTCTACATAGAGAGTTTCAGGCCAGCTAAAGCTATATAGAGGGATCGTTTCAAAAACACAACCGACAGAGACCTCTGACTACAGTGGTATCCTCCAGTCCTTTGGCCTCCTCTCTGTCTCGGTCTTTGTCTCACTTGGTCTTCATGAATTTCCCAACCATTCACTGTTCATTTCTCCAGCCTTCTTGTCCCCATGGCCAGTTTTGGGTCAGCCTGGCCAGACTCTACCTGGAGCTAATTCAGCCCAGGGTTGCAGGAGACACAGAGCAGATGGGGCACCACAGTCTTCCTCGGGACCCTTGGGGACCTCCTCATAGAACCTATTTCTAGTGATCTCCCTTCTTCCAGGCTGCCAGCGCACCTCCATCAGTAAGGGATCCCTGGCTCACTCTCTTCCTGCTTTCCCTGTGTGACCTTTGAATCAGTATCTCCTGCCTCTGGATGGGGTCTCTGCATCCACAGGCATCATAGGGACCCTGCTCTGGCTGACCCCTCCAGTTCCTCGATATACTGTTTTCCTTTGTAATTGAAGATGACCTTCCCAGGGGTCCCATCCCTGCTCCATGATGGCTCTGCTTTTCATTTCTTAGTCAGATCAGGGAAAGAGCTGTCTGCATTGCCCACTGAGTGTATCACCTCTCTTCATACCCTGTCCCCTGAGGTCCTCTGGTTTATGTTCCTAAGCTGCCCTTCACTGGTTGGTTGGGTTTTTTTTGAGAGCGGGTTTAACATATCCTGGACAGGTCTCCAAACTCATATGTAGCAGAGGAGGATAACCTTGGACTTCTGATCCCCCTGCCTCCACTTCTTCAGTGCCAGGATTGCTGGTATGCACCGCCATCCCTGGTCTTGGTTGGTTCTTGTCACCGACACCAATGAGTTCCTTCTTGCTGACACCATGATGTTTATCCAGTTCCATCTAACTGTACCTTTCAGGACTGAAGGGGCTCCTAGGACCATTCCTTCCTCCTGTTCAGACTGTTAGAGTTTTGGGCCACTGATCTCCTGGTATCTCTCTCCCATCCATCTGGACATTCCGTCTGTTTCCCAACATCACCTCTGGGGGTTCCCTAAATGCTTTTACTTCACTGGGTTCTACATTGGGCCTCTTCCTATTTCACAGCCTCCAGATCCCATCCGCTCTCCCACATTCTCCATCTTGCCCTGGGCTCTCTCTCACGGAACTAGCCCAGAGCTGATCTACAGAGCTCCCTGCCCCTCACTCCTACCCCACTCCCCTTTCTTTCTGACTCCATATTCCATTTCCCATCCAGCACTCATAGTCCAAGCCCTAAATATTTGTAAAGTCACTGTATCTGTAACTCCATTCATCAACATCTGCATGCAGGGGTCACCATGCTGGGGTCTAGACAAACTGTCTCAGCTGGGTTTCTTGAACTCTGGTACCCACGTTCCACTCAGGAGTCAAGCCTTTTCTAGTTCCAGGTGTCCAAGGTGTCCCTGTGTCTCAGCCTCCCTCACACTGGGATTGCTGGTGTACTCCATCATATATGGCGTAAGTCCATCTTTTTGTGAGGGCCGCTAGCCCTCTTATGGCCAAATGCAGCTCCCCCACTCACCATTATAGCCGTCTCGGTTGAGGTCACCCAGGGGTGCAATGGCAGATCCAAATCTCCCATAGAGCTGAGTGCCAGTCAGCAGGAGAGTGGGTGTGCTCAGAGCTTGGGAGCCCTTAGGCTGCAGAAACAAGTATACGCGGCCCACCTCGGCCAGCTTGCGGTCTGCTCTGCTCTCCATGTACAGCGGAGCCCCCACCAGTAGGTCATGCCTCCTGTGGACCAGATGGGCAAGGTTAGGTACAGCTGAGCTAGGAAGATGCTGGGAATGAGGAGAATTCTTGGGCACCCTTGGGAGAGGATGGTAACTCTTGCTTCTGGCCACTGAAGACCCAGCTGGGGTAGGGGTGGGACACTCCCTCTTCTCACCCGTCTCCGTTGACGTCAGTGACTGCCACCGAGTGCCCGAAATATGAAGCCATCTACAAGAGGAATAGCGTTTCAGTCTGTGCTTCTGCACTCGACATCATCTGTTAGCCATCACCCTCAGATCCCATGAGCTAAGCTAGCTTGGGTGTGAGCAGTTCAATTCCCTGACTTTGGCCGCGCCCATAGGGTCACCGCCCCCACCTGTTCTCCATGCAGCCGGTGCAGGGTCTGGTAGTAGGAGTCCAAAATCTCCACCTGCATGGAGGGACACACCAAAATGTTTCTTTCATGCTCCCTCTTTGACCTCTCCCTCTCACTGAGAAAGGGCAGGGCATTGGCAAGCGTGGGGGAGTAAACAAGAGGACTAGAGTCAGGGGGTTCGGAAAGCCAAGCGGTGAGAGAGCCGCTACTCACCGCTCCCAAGGTCCAGCTCCAAGTGGGGGCACCGAATATGTACTCTGGGGAGAGCAAGGCTCAGCAAATCAGACCCTTAGTATCCACCTACTCAATTCTTGCACCAGGACCCAGGAGAAATTGTGCGGAGGTTGGTCTTGCCCCAGGGCCCCGCCCCCCCCGCCCCCATAACTGCATTCCTTGCCTGTAGTGCTCAGATCCCCATCGAACTCGCCCACGGCTACCGAATATCCTGAAGACAGCACAGTAAAGCAAGGAGGAAGAGCTCAAAGGTCATGAGAACCGAGGTCATTAGTACAAACGGTCTTGTGCAGCTAGGAAAACAGGCGTGCCCGAGATCTCACTAGAATCCACGGCGAGAGGGGCGAGCCAGTGTGGATGGGAAGTGGACACGTGTGGGGGAAGAGGCAGGTACAGAGGGCGGGGTACCTTTGTGCTGGGGTTGACTAGCTAAGGTTGCCATAGAGGCTCGAATAGAGGCAGGACCTGACTCAGGGTTTTGGGAAGCCTGGAAAGGAGCTAGCTGCCAGGGTTACCCCGGTAACCGTCGAAATACACTAGGTTGTTGGAGTCGTAGGTGAAGCGCTGGTTGGGAACATGCCACAAAAGGGTACCCGGGCGGTAGCTAGAGATGATATTCGCAATTGGAACGCGAGCCAGGAGACCTAGGAAGGGCACAGGCACAGGACTGTGGGAGCCCAGAAACATGAGTCTCCCCAAACTGCGAGATGGGGGTGGGTTCGATTACTGGGCACGTACCTAAAAAAAAGTAGCCTCCAGGGGCCCCAAGCACTAGCTCCCCAGCCTGAAAAAGAAGTCCTGGTCGTGAGAGAGTTTCTCCTATTCTGGAACAACCCTAAACCGCTTTGCTTGTATGGTATTAACATATTCATTTATTCTCATCCTCCCTACCCCACCTCACCTCCTTTTAAGATCAGTCTTACTTTGAAGCCCAGGCTTGCCTTAAACTTGCTATGTAGTCCAGGCAGACCTTAAACTCTCCATCCCCCTGCCTCAACCACCAAGCTGAGCTCTCTTATTTGCTTTTGCCTGTGACTTGCCTGGGTCACCGCCAAGCTGAAGCCTGCTTCACAGTATCGCTTGTCTCCGCCTACAAGAGGCAAGCGGGGGATCAGCCAAGGGGAGGCCCCCTAGAACGTGGGCAGGCGGAACTATGCAGAGCGGGGAGGACATGGAGGCGAGGACCGGGGCCGTGGTGTAGTGGAGGGGCGGGGCTCTCAGGGCGCGAGGTCAGTGGTGGGGCGGGGTTTGCAGCGACCAGTGGGCGGAGCGAATGGCGGACCAGCTCTTACGAAAACTCTCTGCGTAAACGGAGCTCATGGTGTTGTCCCGACATGGCGAGTATTCTGCGCGGCCCCCGCTTTGGAGCTGAGCCACGTAGCAGCCTCCTACCGGAGTCTTCTCTGCCTCATCGTGCTTTTCTAGAACATTCCAGTGCTGCCAGGGGGCACAGGCCTAGAGCAGAGCCACAGGAGAGTGGGGAAGGGAGCTTATTCGGGCTTCCCCCCAACGTGTCCCTGCCCTGGATTTGCTCCCTTTGACCTGTCCTCAGTGCCCACCACAATGACGTCATTCCAGCTGACGACGGATGCCCCAAGTCCTTGCCCGGTCTTGAAGGTTTGGAAAGTTTGGAAGCTTACGTTTCGCGTCTCATCCCCTGGAGGGCACATGAAAAGGCGAAGCTCTGGAGATGGTCATCCATTTCCACCCGGCTCCCCCTTTCCCCTCCATGCTTGAGACTCACTGAGGTCGAAGAGTAAAGGGTTGCACTTGCCGCCCTCGGCCTTCCAGGGGCACAAGAACACGCCTCCAGTCTCCTCTTGACTTGCGTTTAGGGCTCTGGGGGCGCCCACCACGATGGACACGCTGTGTAGGAAAGCTGGGTGAGCACAGGTTATGGTCTTTCTATCCTGCCAGGTGTCCACTACCCCCAGCAGTACCTGGAAGGAGGTGTGGCATAAGAAAAACTGGACCATCTTTCCCCACAGATAATCAATTAAGGCCAACCTCTTTATTTTAGCTGAAAGTGAACTCTTAGGAAATTAACCCGAGACTAATCCAGTTGGTTTGGTTTGGATAGGAAGACTTTAATAACCCTTACTGAAAAGACCTGTTGTTGCTTAGTACACTGATTTCCCACGCCCCCACCTCCTCCCAACAAGAACCAGACAAAAACGTCTGCCTGTCAAACTTGTATAGAGATCCCTTGGTGAGAACTGGTTGAAGGGAGACGGATGCAGAGCTAACTGGGATGTGTGGTATGGACGGGGTTGGGGAGCCTAGCAGATCTCTGTTTAAGCCAGGCCTTCCGTATGTAAAATGGAGGTTCTGCTGTTGGAAGAGTTAATACAGTAAACGTGTGAGAGGTATTTAGTGTGCCCCGGCAACATGCTTTTGTAAAAGTGTGCGTGTTAATAAACACACAGGATGCTTATGAACTTGTGTCCATGTGACCATAGCCGGAGACAGAGGAAGAAAAGTCAGGAGTTGAACTGAAACACTCAGGAGCTCTGAAGCCAAGAGGGTTTCGCTTAGTTGGTTTTGTTTGTTTTGAGACAGGCTCTCTCTATGTAGCTCAGGCTGTCCTGGAACTCACTATTTAGACTAGCAGACTGGCCTCGAACTCACAGGGCGCTGCCTACCTCTGCTTTTCATTAAAGGAGATTAAAGGTGTTCCACATGGCACCCAGCTCAGGAGTTCTATTTATTTATTCCGATGGAGTCTTGTTCTGTAGCCCTGGCTATTTAACTTGTGGTAGTTCTCCTGCCTCAGCTTCCAAGTACTGGGCTTACAAGCATGTGCCACCACACTCAGCTAGAGAAGTACCCTTTATGGTCATCAGAATGAAGGCGACCCCATGTTCCTTCCCCTCATGGATTGTCTCTGGATGCAAGCCATCTTGGGAAGGGGACCTGAACTTTGATGAAGTGGCTCTCTTAGGCAGAAGAAATAATTTCTTGCAGCTGTCTTTGAGAATAGTCATTACTATTCCCCAGACCTGGGCATTCCAGTGTTTATCACAATAAGTGACTCAGGATAAACACAGCTATGTAGAAGAGCCAGGACTCTAATCTTAGCAGTCTGTCCTCGAAGCCGGATCCATACTGACTGTTAGTAATCTATGACTTCTTTCCAAACATCTGTAATTTGGAAGGAGATGAGGTGTGGAGCGGAGGAAAGCACCGTGTACCGGGCAGGCACTTGTAGCTCTGCCAGTCAGTTTAGGGTGAGGGGAGGGAGGTAAAGGGAGTCACATCCCTGGCGCTTGAGGATAAAGAAAAAAGAAGACATCAGCTTTTACCCTTTGTGCTCTATGCTATCCCCCCCACCCCCCCACCCCCCGTCGCTATCCCTCTGTACTACCCTCCCTGGTCTCCACAGCACTCCTGACAGGAGCTCCACTCAGACAGACCAGAGAATCGACCTTGCTCGGTTAGGTACGGAGAGGCCGCAGGAGCAATGCTAGGGAGCAGACCTCTCTTAACCCCCTTATTTCCTTTAGCGCTCACCTCCCATGGTTGTCCATATGGAAGTCCACCGAGAAGCCAAAGTGGCTGCCATTGGGGCCGGTATAGACGGAGAACTTCACAGAGTCCAGGTTCAAGGCCCAGGCTGGAGGAACAGCACTAGGTCCCAAGAACAGTGGTGTCCACTGCAGAAGCCACAGGGTATTCCACACACATCTTCCTTCTCCCCCAACCATCTTCCTTCTCCCCAAATGTCCTAAACAGGAATGGGCAGCTCTTTCCCTTTCCCTGACTTTCTCACCACCGGAAGTTTCAGCTTATCACCCTGGAACTCATGGCTGAGCAGCTGGCAGGGCAGAGAGTGACGGTCTCTAGACCACACGGTCTCTAGGACTACTAGGAAGGGGGAGGGTCTGTCCCGGGATGGATGCTGATGGCTGGAAGCCATTGCTCCTCCCTTCTCTCCAGGAAAGCTCACCTCCAATTGTTTCTGTTTCTCAGCCACATGCCCTGAAATCCCCTTTCTCCTCTTCTGTCACTATGAAAGTCCGGCCACCATCCCTTTCTGCCTGGGAAAGTATAACCTTGAGCTCACTGGCCTGTCTTACTTCACCACGGCCCATAGTTGGCCAGCTCTTGCCTCCCCCGTGGAGCTGACCATGCTGCTCTTGAACCCTGTGACTTGGCCAGAGGGAGAGGAAGGAGTAAGGAAGCTGCTGTCCCCTGATAAGAACGGAGGCTGTGATCATTTTGAGTAGGACATTTATCCACTTCCTCCTCCATGAGCCTTTGGTCAGCCTCAGCCAGCAGCCTTTGGCCATCGCTTTCCTCACATCTCCATCTTGAACCAAGTCTTAGTGTGGTTACATGGGAGCCTTGAACACTGGGCAAAGGGGTGATGAATGGATCTTGGCCTAAGTGGGGGAGATGAGGCTAAAATGACATCATTCTGAGGTGCGATGTTCACAGTTCTTGAGACTGAGCACCAGCTGCTCAAAGCTTCACCTTTTTGGTTGACAGAATCTAAGTAAATAAATAAAATAATAAAAATAGAAAGATAAGCACACACCTTTAATCCCAGCACTTGGGAGGCAGAGGCAGGTGGATTTCTGAGTTTGAGGCCTGCCTGGCCTAGAGAGTGAGTTCCAGGACAGCCAGGGCTACACAGAGAAACCCTGTCTCGAAAAAACCAAAAAAAAAAAAAAAAAAAAAAAAAAGATAGATAGATAGGGCCTTCCAGAATTGATTCTGGACAGAGTCATTGTCTAGGAGTAACCTCCTGAGTCCTCAGGTTGACACCTTGGCATACACACACATGGGCACAGTACCCGATGGCACTTTTTACTGGATTGAGTACCCAAATCCTTTGAGAGCAAAGGTCTCTTCTGCTGTCCCGGGGCCTAGCCCACAGCCCAGCATGTAGTGTTGTTGAAAGGCTGAATCTGAAGTCTTCCTAAAGGATGGAAGGAGCAAACAAAGTGAGAAGGGTCAGATTCTGAGTAGAAAGACTCTTCTCTATGGATGAGGGGGTACGGGAACAGGAGCACACCATGCCCTGCTGGTCTTACACACCTTTTGCCCCAAGACAAAGGAATATAGGAATATAGCCACACCTCCCTTTAGGGTTTTTTCTCTCTCATTTTCTGCAGTGCTAGGGATAGCCTCATGAATGCAGGACAAGTGCTCTATCACTGAGCCATGTTCCCCAAGCTCCATCTTCATTTCTGATTAATTAACCGCTGCTCCACCCCACTCTACCACCCTATCCGGTTTTGAAGAACTCCTAGCTCTTCCCTTCCTCTCATACCTCACCTCAGCACACATTTTACCCCTCACTAAGCAAAAAGCTCCTTGGATTTTATTCAGGGATTTCTTCAGTGGTGTGTTTGTGACAGGTTTGCAGTCACACACCAGCGGCTGCCGGCCTCCACCTCCCCACTGTTCCCACGCGAGTGCTTCTGCCGGCCTCCACCTCCCCACTGTTCCCACGCGAGCGCGTCCTGCATGGCTGCTCTATTCTGTGTAGCTCAATATTAATTCACATCACATGGGAGTTGTTTTCTCTTACAATTTAAAAAATAGTTACTTATTTAGGTAAGTGAGTGCACTGTAGCTGTCTTCAGACACCAGAAGAGGGCGTCAGGTCTCATTACGGATGGTTGTGAGCCACCATGTGGTTGCTGGGATTTGAACTCAGGACCTTCGGAAGAGCAGTCAGTGCTCTTAACTGCTGAGCCATCTCTCCAACCCCCAGTAAATACTCTTAAGTGCTGTCTCTCCAGCTCCATGTACCAGAGTTTTAGAAAACAATTTCTATTATTCGAGGTATAAAAGCTACAAAGACAAGAGTCAAGGATCTCAACTCAGTCCAGAGCCAGTTAAGCCCAGGACACTCAGGACGGCCACTGGGGTCAGCAAGTAAGCCTTGGAAGACAGAAATTAGGAAGTGGCTCTAGAAAATGGATACTACTTGGACTATTTCAGGAAGACAAAAACTAGCCTCAGATGGCTCAGGAGTAGCAGAGGCCTGCAGGCTTGAAGGTGCGAGTTCCATCCTCATTGTACAAGGTAGGAGAACCAGCTTTTTATGCTTGCTAGCGTCCAAGTGCAAAATAAAATTAGGAAATCGATTGTGCTGGCTAGTTTTATGTCAACCTGACATCTATTTATTAGAGATGGATCAGCTAGTCATCTAAGAGGAAGAAACCTCAATTAAGAAAATGCTTCTCACCCCCACCCACCAAGAAAGAAAGAAAAGAAAAGAAAAGAAAAAAGAAAAGAAAGAAATGCTTCCATAAAGATTGGGTTGTAGGAGGCAAGAGTCCAGCCCATTGTGGGTGGGGCCACCCCTGGGCTGGTAGTTCTGGGTTCTATAAGAAAGCAGGCTGAGCAAGTCAAGAGGAGCAAGCTAGTAAGCAGCATCCCTTCATGGCTTCTGCCTCCAGGTTCCAGCCCTGAGTGAGTAGGAGTTCTGACTTCTTTTGATGATGAACTGTGATTTGGAAGTGTAAGCTGGCTTCCCTTCCCTTCCAACCTGCTTTGGTCACGGCATTTATCGCAGCAGTAGACACCCTAAGACAGAGAGACTCAATGAACTGTGTTCCAGTTTAGACACTGGTTGCTTGTGGCTACAAGGAATGGAGAAGGAAGGAAGGAAGGAAGGAAGGAAGAAAGAAAGGATCATGTGTTAAAACCAGCTGGGTAGGGCAGAATTCTGGGTTGGGAGGGGGAGGAATGCCTCCACTAGGTACTGGTGGTTAAGAATGAGACAGCATGGGGAACAGAGGGAGGGAAGTGGGCTTATGGGACTTTTGGGGAGGGAGGAAACGGGAAAGGGGAAATCATTTGGAATGTAAATAAAAAATATAGAAAATAAATAAATTAAAAAAAAAAAAGAATGAAGCCAGGCGGTGGTGGCGCACGCCTTTAATCCCAGCACTTGGGAGGCAGAGGCAGGAGGATTTCTGAGTTCGAGGCCAGCCTGGTCTACAAAGTGAGTTCCAGGACAGCCAAGGCTACACAGAGAAACCCTGTCTCAAAAAACCAAAAAAAAACGGGCAGTGGTGGCACACGCCTTTGAGCCCAGCACTTGGGAGGCAGAGGCAGGAGGATTTCTGAGTTCGAGGCCAGCCTGGTCTACAAAGTGAGGTCCAGGACAGCCAGGGCTACACCGAGAAACCCTGTCTCAAAAAAAAAAAAAAAAAAAAAAAAAAAAGAATGAGACAGCAGAGATGGGCATAGTGACACAAGACTATTTGGGAGGAAGATAACACACCAAGCTTGAAGTTAGCCTGAGCCTTATACCAACCCACCAAGGCCACCCAAGGTGACAAAAACAGAGAGAAACACCAGCTAAGTACAAAATCAGTCGCTGGAATTGGTCAAAGGTACTTCAAAGGCTTGGTCTCTAGCTCGCTGATGGGGTGTGTTACCATTAACTAAAACCAGCAGCCTGAGGTGGGAGGACAGCATTGCTTTGGTTACAGAACTGGGTTATCTTGCTGCTGAAAGCGGGTTGAGGACTGGCAATATCCTGGCTTTCCTATCCCATTAGTCTGTGGGCACAGAATCCCTCAAGGAACCCCAGCTCTGTCTAGGCATCATTTAATCTACAATCATCAAGCTTCTGTTATGGCTTGGCACTGAATGAGGTAACGGAATGCCTAGAGGTGGCTTTTTTTTTTTGTCTGTTTTTAAGGAGATCTAAGAATTAGCTCGCTGGACTGGTGAGATGGCTCAGTGGTAAAGAACACTGGCTATTCTTTCTGAGGTCCTGAGTTCAATTCCCAGCAACCACATAGTGATGCATGACCATCTATAAAGAGATCTGATGCCCTCTTCTGGCATGTAGGTGTATGTGCAGACAAGAGCATTCCTATATTAAGATAAATGTCCTCTCGGAGCTTACAATTTTACTTGAATGGCACTTGGGCTCTGTAAAGCTGCTAAGCTTACATGAGGCAGGGGTTAGGTCCTAGCTGGGGATGCCAGCTAGGAAAAAGCTGCAATAATCAGATGAGTTGCTATGGGTGAGGTGGAGCTTTCTGTGGCAACAAGAATAGAAATAGTCCTGGATTAGTCCTCAAGGGTGTAAGAGTGAGTACATTCATGTTTCAAGACTAGATGGCTGAGTCCTTCACAGAGCACAGGCTATGCAGCCCTGTCTTTCTGCTTGCCACCTTCGTGCTCTCAGAAACACTTTTTACTTTCTAACACCGTTTGAACACAGATGTTTGATATTTTAAGCACAGTTCTGAGCACTCAGCTTTGGTAGCTAGAGACAGACATCGCACAGCTCTGAAAGGCCGAGGAGGAGGGAAGCTATCACTAGGCTCCTTCCATGTCAGCTCTCCCTGCCTCTCCTGATGTGACTCCCTGGTGTGGATGAAGACTTGCTGGCTTCGGGCTTACGGGCCAGGCACTCCGACATTACAGTGTTAGTCAGGGATGAAGACAGTAACTCAAGCCTGATAATGGTAATATCTCCTGGAGGTCAAAGGCTAGGGAGATGAATCTTCTAACTTCATTGCTCCAAAAAACAAAACAACAAAAAAACCCCACAGGTTCCCAGTCACCTGCCTAAGACTTTTTAAGGTAAATTAATCCTGATCCTTGGGCAACCTCCTGAGCTCTCAGAACACTTTTGGACATTTCAAGCTGGCCTAGAGGGTCCATTATCTGATCGTGTCCAATAGGACACTGTTTATAACCCACACTCCCACCTGCCCCAGCCTATGTAGCAGCAATCACAACAGACTCCACTAAGTTTCCACAAAGCATTGGTTTATTAGAAAGTTCCTTTCCCTCACTTTACAGCATATATATCTCTATCATATGTGATAAAGTTAAATACAATCTGTTATGCTTGTATGTAAGGATAGGTTATTTTGTTTTTCCTTTTTTTTTTTTTTGAAGTTTTAAAATCACTATTCTGGGAGTTAAAGAAAACTGCCTCCAGGAAGGCAGAGGCAACCAGAGCATGGTTCGGCACAACCTGACGGGAAGCAGCACAAAATCTTAATACTGTTTTATTTAAATATTTACATGGGCTGAAAGCAAGAAGAACCAGTCCCTTCACTTCAAATAGATGCCATTTTTCCAGGGCTAGTTATCCAAACAGTGATACTTGTTAGTCAATAAGGAGCAGAAGGTAGGAGGGGCTCAGCCAAGGACGTACCTCGATTACCCAGCACTTGCTTCCCTAACAAAGCCCGTTCCTTTGGGGACTTGAGAAGGCAGGAAGAGAACCTTGGCCTAGGCAAGTACGGTTTATGTCAGTTGACTACTTAGCCGAGTTCTAGTCACAGGAAGAGCACTAACAAAGGAGATGAGACCTGCATTACAAGCACCTTTGGGTCAGTGTTAAGGAGGGCTGAGAGCCTGGGGGAAGGCCAAAGGGGAGAGGGATGGGTGGACTTCTGGTCATTGTCACGGGAGAAAAGAAAAAAGGAACCTCCACTGCCGAAATCGAAATCAAGCTGGGCAGAACTGTAAAGTCAAAATCTTGACCTACCTATAAACGTGCTCACCTCCCAACAAAGCGGAGAGAACTGTCCCAACTCTATTATCCTCTGGACTACTTTTTACTTTAGTGTCTAGCCAACCCAAAAGGCACATTTTAAAAATTGTCAGAGAGGGCTAAATACTAGGAAGGCAAAGAAGACTGCCCGGAACAAGGTACCCAGGGAAACCAAAGGGTCCCTCTTCCCAGACAATCACCGAGTGTCACTGCTTCCAGAGAATAAAGCTGTTGAACCAATCCTCCCCTCCTCCATGAAGTCCACTGTTTCTCTATATAACAAAGTACCCGCATCAGGGAGACGACTGCAACAGCGCATGCTCCCGACACCACACTGCCTGCTGCTCAGCTACTCAAGAATCCCAGGGCAGGACGGACCAACTACTGCACATTATTTAATACTTGTCCCAGCAAAAAAAAAAAATGTGTTAACATTTTTATAGTTCATAACTTCAAAAAATATAGGAGGTTGATAAAATATACATGCTTAGTCATTTTTGCATCTAGCAGAAAACAAATACTTTATTTTTTCCTTTTATTTTATAACCTTTAAAGTTTCTTAAGTCAACTAGGGCAAACATATTTACAGAAAGCCACCAGAACAAGGATCACTTAAAGAGCTGGATGTAAAAAATATTATTGCAGTATACTACAAATACGGAACCTTTTTAATATGAGCTACAAAAAGCAGCATTTATGTTTATAGAGTTCAGTGCAATTTTACATTAAAAAATCCTATAAATTAAGAAGAAAACATCAATATAACAGAAGAAAATATACCCTTCCAACACGAGCTCCTTTCTGGGAAGCACATGGGTGACCCTATGTTCAGCGCAGCTTCTACTCATGATAGGATCTTCTTTTCTGGGATATGTAGATGCCTCTTCTGGGACGAGGGCCATGAGGACAGCAGTGCCAAATGCATGGCTGTTTGTAAGGAAAGTGGATCAAATTGCAGCCTGAGTTGCTTCTGGTTCTAGGTTAGCCTCCCTCTTCACCTCCCTGGGATAATGTGTCACAGGGATAGTCAAAGACACTGCCGAAAAGTGGAGCTTTCACCACTGGAGAGACAGTCTGGCCTTCCTTGTGGCACTGAGAAGGCAGGACCAGATGGGCCCATGGCAAGTGCTTTGGTGACAACCCATTAGAGGAGGAAAGTGTTTTGAACTTACAGAGGGGAAATGCAGAGGATCTGAGAGTAGAGGGCGGAGGGAGGATTGCTTGACAGTTTGGAGATGTTGCTGCAGAGGTGTGTGGGTAGCACTTACTGGTGTTCCCTAGCTTAGAAACACAGGAGGGAGGGACTAATAGAAAGGGGGTAAATATCCCTGATAGTAAACCCAAAGCAAACCTCAAATCTAAATCCATCCCTGCAAGCCAAAATTCATTTCTTTGGCTGTCAAGACACTGCCCATTCCAGCTTTTACTTGCTGGTATAAATGGCTCAACACCCCCAAGTGAAGAACAGGTCTCCTTCCCTGGCTCGACATAGGCTCCCGACTCCAGACTCAAGTCCCATGGCTGGGAGGGTGCTGCAGGTCCTGACCTGAGAAGATGGGGTGAAGCAGGGGGTGAAGATGGAGGGCAGTGGCAGCTGCCGCAGCAGGCCGTGGAGCAAGCAGGGTAGGGTAGAGGGCAGCGTGTGGGACAGGGTGAAAGGTGAAGGGACCAGGATGGATGGCTGAGGCAGGAATTATATGGATAGGGTGGCTAGCAAGAAAGGTGGCAGGGTGGCCAGGGATAATTGAGTGAGTGAGATGGGACAAGGAAATCGGGGTCAGATGGGGCTGGGGGATATGATGAACTTGGGCGAGCGGCTGTGGGTGAGGGTGAGGGTGAATGCCAATGGCAGCGGCAGCGGCTGCAGCGTGATGCTGTAGGATGGCATGCTGAACAGTTGTGATGGAGGTTGCAGAGGCTGTGGCTGGCTGCTGAATATGGATGGGCTGCAGGGCTGGGGTGGCTGGGGCTAGGGCGGTTGAGGCTGGAAAGGCCTTTACTTGTTTGGCCAGAAGTTGCTGCTGGATGTGCTGCTGTGCAGCCTGCTGAAGCTTGCTGTACTTCTCCATCTCCTCAGGGGTGAAGGTGATGGGCTGGCTCTCTAGAGGAGCCAAGGAAGCATCCTCAGTCCCATCTGTTGATTCAATACTAGGTTCCCCACTGGGAGGTGCATAACTGGGGAAGTGCTCAAGGTCTGGGGCTATAGGCAGCAAGGTGGATTCCACAGGGCCTGGTTGACTGCCACTATCCAGAGACTCCAGAGTATCCCCATCACTGGGGTCAGGGAGGTAGTTATGGGAGATGGCTGGATCCCCAGGGTAGCAGTCAGTGTGTGCTGGGGTGTCTAGAGGAGCCACAGAGTGATCAGCAATAGCTTCTTCAGACTTTGGCTCTTCTGGGGGAGGGTCTGATAAGGGACCAGCTGTTTCCTCTGAGGAAAACTGATGCCCAAATGGAGCATCGCTATTCCTTGGAGATCCTTCTTCTGGCTCTGAATGTTCCTGCTCTTCACCCCTCTCTAAGCCAGGCTCTTCACATTTCTTATTGGACTTCCGGGTAGCTGGAAGCTTCCCTATCATTGGAAGAACAGGTTTATTACCAAGAGATGGGGGGAGCTTAGGCCCGAAGTAACCTTGTGGGGGGTTCTTGTACTTGAGCCCAGCCTTATTAGGGGTGGCCAGCACCTCCTCACACACATTGGGTTTCCTCTCCACTTTCCTGGACTGGATCTTCTCTAGCAGCAGTCTGGCAGTGACAGAGTTCTTATCTTCCGGACTGCGGTCACTTTCTGCGCCCCTCCCCGCGCCGGCATTGCTATTCTGGGAGGGCAGGCCCGCCCCTTTACTGTCATCTCCTCTGCCATCTTCTTTCTTTCCAGGACCTTCTCCCCGACCTGATCGGAAATAGTGGGGAGATTGAGAGCGGTAGATCTTTGAACGAATGAAATCCCGGCGGCCAGAGCGCCTTTCCTCTGGGCTCTCGTGACCCCACGATCCCTTTCTGGAGCCTGATCTCTGAGAAGGGCTCCTGGTGCTGCGGCTCCGGTCCCGGCTATAGCTTCGGCTTCGCTGCCAGCTGTGGGCTGTGGTGCTGCGACTTCTCCTCTTGCTTCGACTGCGACTACAGCTGCTACTGCGGCTTCGACCCCGGGATCTTGATCGCTCCCTTGTATGACTCCGAGATCGGCTTCGGGACTGGCTGCAACTGAGGCTATAATCATCATCAGATGATGAGTATTTGTGTCGTTTGGACCTGTGTTTGGAGCTGGCATAGTCTGAATCATCTGAATCATGAGAGCGCTTAGAGTGCCTTCGTGATCGGTCACTATAGTCACTATAGCTATCATCAGAGTAACTGTGCGGTCTACTATAGCAGCTCTGGTCTGAAGAAGCATCAGAGCTGCTTGAATAAGAACGCCGGGAGGAACGATGTGAGGAATGGCGGTGGCCAGATCGAGAACGGCTACGAGAATGCTCACTACCCGAGTCTTCCTCTTCCTCCTCCTCCTCCTCCTCTTCTTCTTCCTCCTCACTGTACTGGGATGGAGACTTCTGGTGCAGTCGGTGTGAAGAAGCATCATCACTATCCTCATCTCCACTACTGCGTTGGCTCCTATGGCTAGACCGGCTGCTATGTTTGGTGCTAGCTCTCCGCTGGCAGGAGGAAGTTGGGGGTTCACCTTTGTGTTTCCTCCCACCATGATCTTGGCAACTACTACCACCCCCACCATCGTCCTTCTTGGCACTGCTTCCTTCTTCAGCAGGAAGGGATCTCCGCTGGGGATCATCTTGAGCTCGGCGCCGTCTTCTTGGTGGCGCAGGGCTTCCACTTCCAGGAGGTTCTGGTTTGGGTCCTCTTTCAGAATCAGCTGGGGCTGATGATTTGTTCTTCTTCCGCTTTCGTTTCTTGCGCTTCTTAGATTTCTCCCCAGACTCTGCCTTAGAACTCTTCTCTTCCATGTCAGCCTTGTGTTTACGTTTGTGCTTACTGGATTTTTTGTGTTTCTTTTTCTTTTTGTGTCTGTGAGACTTGCCTGATGGTTCTTTCTTGCTAGGATGGTTTCTTCCGGTGTCTTCGGTTTCTGATGTATGGCTACCCCCAGGCTCCTGCTTGTTCAGGCTGCTACTGGCAGCCCCCGATGCAGGCTCGTCCACTTTGCCTTCTGAAGAGAGTACTGCATGCTGCTCCCCCTCCTCGCTTGTATTTGGCTCTCCAGGATCAAGGCTCTGGAGATGATCCTTAGAGGAGCCTCCGACATCTTTTGGCTTTTCTGTCCCTTTAGCTTTAGCATCTTTGTTTCTTGAAAGCTTAAAGTCAAAGTATAAAGGGTTACAACTGTAGGAAATGGAAGGCTCCGCTTTGGTGAAAATGAGTAGTTCTGATGGCCACTGGAGGGCAGTGCTTTCATCCTTGCTTAAAACTGGAAAGAATGGACCTGTAGGATGCTTGGGCCCCTGGCCTGCTTTTGTTGCTGGGGCGGCCTGAGAAATTTCTTTAGGATTGGATTCACACATCCGGCTCTCTGACGTCTCCTTACTCTCTACACTTTGCTCACCTTCGCCTTCTCCTGAGCCTTTCTTTGTTTCAGTTTTGTCTCCAGGCTCTGAAGGCCCAGTCACAGTGGCTTCCTTTTGCGGTTCAGAAACTTCACTAACTGTTTTTTCTGTTCCTTGGCTTACTGCTGCCTTACTACAACCTTTAGGCTTGGGAGAACTGCTTTTTCTGTTCTCCGGGGCATTCTTTGAGTGTGTACTATGATCACCTTCCATTTGTTCACTGGCTCTCATAAAGAGTAAGAAGGGGAAATTAGGTTTGACTTTGCAGTGTGCTGGGGGGATGTAGTGGTAATATTCTGGCTCTGTAGCCCCTGTTCCTTCTTCCCGCTTCATCCTTTTCAACTTGGACAGTGTTGAGGCAAGGGACCCTCCATCCTGAGGGTCTTCATCTTCTTTCTTTCCATCGAGATTACCAGTGCCTTCAGAATCTCCCACCTTCGGCATCCCTTGTTCAGAACTCTTCTCATCAGTCTTTGTTCCATCTTCTGAGCTCCCTTCCTCTGCATGGTCCTTGAAAACGGATGCTATTGATTCAAGTTTGACGGGAGCTTTCTTGGCAAAGGAAAATGATACTCCCAATTTCTGTAGTGGGGGTCCCAGATTATTCTTAATGCCAAAGCTGATACCTTGGGAGGTTAACCCAGGAGCCTGTGACAGTCCAGTGGTATTAGTGATCTGTACTGACGTGAAGGGGCCCCCTTTATCTGTGGAGAAGTCAGCTCCAAAGCCACAAGAAGAAACAGCACTTGCACCACTGTTGGTTGACAACTCGTCTTTATCCTCCTCTCCTCCGTCTTCATCTACGGCCACTGTGGTTGGTCGGAACATTGGCCCGCTTCCGGGTGCACTACACAGTGGTTGAAAAAGTGAGAAAATAAGAGAGAGGATGCGAGTTATAGATCTTATAAACATGTCTTTTTTGTCCTTCCATTCCTCACAGGTCAATCTCAAAGATGCAGAGTGGCTGTCCCTAGCAATGTGCTGATGAGCAGAACTTGTTGAACAGAGGTAGGCAAAGTTTCATTTGATTCAGGGACACACGCTTCTGATCCCAGCACTCTGGAGACAGAGGCAGGAGGATCTCTGAGTTCAAGGCCAGCCTAGTCTACACACCAAACAAATTAAACACAAAATGGAAATCTGAAGTTTAAGACCAAACCAAGAAATGAGGGGAATGGTTCTCTGGAGAGTGACTGAAATACATATTTCACATGCCAGGGTGTTATGCTTTTGCAGGTAGAATGGAAAGATTTCTCGACATTCAGAAGCCAAGGCTCTGTCCCATCCTCCTCCTCTTCTGTTTGTTCTCCTGTGTAGTCCTGGCTGTCCTGGAGCTCATTCACTAGACCAGCATGGCTTTGAACCTCTACAGATTTGTCTGTCTCTGTCTCCCAAGTGCTGGATTAAAGGCGTATACCACCATGCCTGGGCCCCCTCTCCTCACTTTCAATGTGCCTTTTATTTTTCCCAGTGGTAAAGATGGAACTTGGATCCTTGAAGAGGTGCTCTATCCTGCCCAACACTCAGCACCCCTTTTTAATAATAAAACTTTTTATTATTAAGATTTTGTTTTGTTTTGAGATAATGAACTCATTATATAGATCAATCCAGCTTCATATTCAAAGATCGACCTGTCTCTACTTCCAGAGTGCTGAGATTAGGGCATACACAATCACACTGGCTAACTGTACAGTTTTTAAAACGCAGTGATAATACTTGACTCAGAACACATGTCCTAGGCTGTTGTAGGAGTGCTGTGCTTTTCTGCACGGGTGTGCTGGAGAACGTGTAACAGAAACAATGGCATCATTTGCTCATCACTTCATTCCTTTTTCCTTTCTCTTTTCAGACAAGATTCTCAGGTGTCCCAGGATGACTTCAGACTCAGTACTTCTGGTCCACCTGCTTCTACTTCCTGAGTGCTAGGATTACAGGTATGTGTCAACATTCTTATGTGGTACTGCAGAATCAAACATAGGGCTTCATATATCCTTATGTAAAACATTGAGATAGATACCTGGCCCAACTAAAAAACTTGTTTTAGAGCTTCTACTTTATTTTTCATATGAGCACTCTGCATGTACACCTGCATGCCAGAAGAGGGCATCAGATTCCTTAATAGATGGTTGTGAGCCACCATGTGGCTGCTGGGAACTCAATGGAACCTCTGGAAGAGCAGTCGGTGCTCATAACTGCTGAGCCATCTCTCCACAGCCCCTCCCCCACCACCCAATTTCACTATTTTTAAGATATATATTTTTGAGATCAGGTCTCATCAGGCAGGTTGGTTTTAATATGATAGCAATTCTCTTGCCTCAGACTCCCAAGTGCTAGGACTATAGGCATGAGCTACTACATCCAGTGTTTGAATTATAATTTTAAATCTGTAAATTTAAATCTTAAGGATTCTACTTATCCACAGAACATTCCTGGCGTGAAATCTCCCTACCATTCAGCTTGTTTTCTTTGCTCTGCCAACTCATGGAGTCGCCGAAGGGCTTTTTCTTGTTTCTTCTCGTCTTTTCGAGATCTTGAAGAGACATTTCGGGCAAACTCTCTCTGCTTGAGATCTTTTAATCTCTGAGTTAATAGAAGAAAGAAACAGAAGATAAGCAATTTTAATTAGCACTGTTGTGAAGGCAAAGCCTTTGTACAATCTACCTGAGCCAATGTGCTAACACTGGCGTGGAATACACTGTTTATTGATATGGTACTCAGAAACACAATGGCTGATCACTTTGAGCATGACACTTGAATTACGGGCATTTGTAATTAGGACAGCAAGTCATTTGCCTTATTGTACAAAACAAAATGATTTCAGAAGCAACACGCAAATTTTAGACTATTGGGAAGAAAGAAAAGAGACCAATCACCTGCTCTTCCAGGATGCAGAACCAGACAAACAAATGTGAGAGAAATTGTAGTAACACAGGCCAAAGTGAACAGAAAGGGGTTAGGCTGGTACAGAAAATCATCCAAGGTGTAAGATCTAAAAAAGCAATGTACAGCTTACATGGGAGGTTATCAGAATCGGAGCAAACAGAAATACTTTCCTTCCCCACCATAAGAGTGGGAGTTTTGTCTGGTTTTAGCGTTAACAGAGGTTTCTTATAATTATTAAAGCTGAGAGGTCTTCCAACCCTGGCATGTTCAGAACTCAGCCTGACCACTTTCATCCAGCCTGTCTGCTAATATGGAAATAATTATGTAGCTTTCCACTCCTTCATAGCCCTGAGAGAAACACCAGGGAAGAAGGAGAACACAGGAAAGTTGAAGATTCTGTGACTTAAAATTCAAGTAACAGAATGGGCCTTTTGTTTTCAGAAGCTACTGCATAATTTTCCTCACAACAAAGGAAAACAAAAACCGAAGAAGTGTCATGAGACAGGCTGGTTGCAGAGTCCGACATACCCATCTTCAATGAAGACAGTGCAACACACCCCAGAACACGAAAAGAGAAGCAGGGCCTACCCATGGCCTATGCTCGCCCACCCGACAGCTTAGGAGAAGGGAACTGGCCCAATATAAAGTGGACATT
The DNA here is from genome assembly GCA_036184795.1 of Tokudaia tokunoshimensis. Lineage (NCBI taxonomy): Eukaryota > Metazoa > Chordata > Mammalia > Rodentia > Muridae > Tokudaia > Tokudaia tokunoshimensis. The sequence continues at coordinate 19,542,553 of BTHU01000010.1, read as the reverse complement.
GCTTTAGAAAGGCATGGTGTTCAACAGACAGAGGAATTTTCTTACCTAAAATTTATGAGATGTGTTTCAAAATCTTTTGGAATTGGGAGGGGGAAGGGAAGAAAGACACATACACACAAAAAAGATATACAGCTAAAGACACTATAGAAAAACTCACTCTTGTGATCTGGGCTCCCAAATTAGAAGGATTTGCTCTCAAAACATCAGCTGAAAACGTCACATCACAAAGAGAAAAAAAGTAAAAAATAAAACAAGAGTGGAAGAGAAAAAATAAGGCAAGCATTACTACATAAGCTCTCAGTGAATCTACAAATGATATACTCAACAATCAGAGACAAAAGCATCCACTCAGCAAGGGTTGGGGAGAAGCAAGACTGGAAAAACACATGTGTACACACACACAGTGATCACGTCTAGATAAATGAAACTATCCTTTCTCTGTAATAAGTTCCATTTCCTCAAGAGAAATAAATGGTCAGAGAACTTCAGGAAAGACAGCTACTGTCTCCAAGCAGTGAGTGAGGCTGTACTCATTCATCTTTAGTTTGGAGAACTTCAATTCATCAATAGCTAACAAAGCTGGTCCTGGTGTAGGTCCCATATAGATTTAGATTTTATAAACTCATTTCCCCCCCTCTTTGGTACTAAGCTTACTATTGAACTATCTATACCCCCCCACCCTCCTTTACTTTTAAAGAAGGCCTCACTGAGCTGTCTGAACTCACCTTAGTCTGTGGCCCAGGCAGGCCTTGAACTCCTGCCGCAGCCTTCCAAGTAGCTGGGATTACACATCTGCACCACCAGGCTCAGGGAGGATCAACTATCTTAAGTATGAAATTCAACGTTTTTCTGAGAGGAATGGGGCAGAAAGGATCCACTATGACTAGTATGCCATTTTTTAGGGATAAATCTTTTTTCTCCTTCCTAAACACTTAATAGGCTCTCTTATCAAAATTTAAATAGAATGCAATGTTTTTCTCATATCTTCCTATACACCTCATGAAGTTCTTCGTGCATCTCACTCAAAGATGGCATTTGTTGAACTATAGGACGTTGTTCAAAAAATTGTAATTTTCATCAAAGCCTGGACCCTCCAGATTGTGTCAGACAAGGATTAGGTTTTCTTCCTTCTCTCCTTTCTTTTGTCGGTCTTTGAAACAAGGTCTCATTGTGTAGCCCTTGGCTGGCCTAGAACTAAGAGAGAACCACTTGCCTCTTCCTCCTGAGTATAGGGATTAAACCGGTAGGCTATCACACCTGGCTCTGTTCAGACTGGAAGATGAAGGAACAGGACCAAGGCCACAGCATTCTCAACACATTCTACCCAAAAGTCCTGCCACAAGTACACAGACAGACAGGAAACAGAATGTTGTCAAGGAAACAAATCTCAAATGTTAAGCTTCCTTCTAGAGTACCCGAGTACTCTATCAAGTCCAGGAAATATTCCTTCATCACCCTCACAAACTTCATAGTCAACCCTGGAGTCTCAGGGTAGAATGAGAACTTCCCAGGACTAGCACAGTCTGAGAGACAGCATATAAACCTCCCCAAAGCCAGCACAGACACAGCTGCCCTTCAGATGGTGACTGTCTTAGTCAGGGTTTCTATTCCTGCACAAACATCACCACTAAAAAGCAAATTGGGGAGGAAAGGGTTTAATTCAGTTTACACTTCCACACTGTTGTTCATCACCAAAGAAAGTCAGGACTGAAACTTAAGCAGGACAGGAAGCAGGAGCTGATGCAGAGGCCATGGAGGGATGTTACTGGCTTGCTCAGCTTGCTTCGTTATAGAACCCAAGACTACCAGCCCAGGAATGGCACTGCCCACAATGGGCCCTCTCGCCCTTGATCACTAATTGAGAAACCTTACAGCTGGAGCTCATGGAGGCATTTCCTCACCTGAAGCTCCTTTCTCTGTGATAACTCCTGCTTGTGTAAAGTTGACACGCAAAACCAGCTAGTGCAATTGACCCCTTGTCAACTTGACACACAAAGACATCACCATTAAGCCACAACCCTTACTTTCTTATTCATTCCCAAGATCTAAATAACTTTAAGAGTCCCACAGTCTTTGCAAATTCTTACATATTAAAAATTCAATGCCTTTAAAATATCCACTCTCTTAAAATTCAGTCTTTTTACAACTCAAAGTCTCCTAACTTTGGGCTCCATCAAAATACTTTCTTCCTTCAGAAGGGAAAAATATCAGGGCACAGTCACAATCAAAATCAAAATCAAACTAACTGTCCGATATCTGGGATCCACTCACGATCTTCTTGGTCGCTTCTCCAGCTCTGCCCTTTGTAGCACACAGCTTGTCTTCTAGGCTCCAGCTGCCTGTCCTCCACTGCTGCTGCTGTTCTTGGTGGTCATCTCATGGCACTGGCATCTCCAAAACACTGCTGTCTTCTGTTGTAACTAGGCTTCACCAATAGCCTCTCACAGGCTCTCTTCATGGTGCCAAGCCTCAATTTCTCTGCATGACCCCTTAAGTTCTGGGCCATCAAGTACAACTGAGGCTGCATCTTTACCAATGGCCTTCTGCGGCCTCTCACAGTACTAAGCCTCAGCTACTTTTCATGACCCCTTCATGCCTTCAAAACCAGTACCACCTGGGTGACTCTTACACATTACCAAGTCCAGCCACAGCACAAGATACAACCTTGGCTATCTCTGGAACACCAGCTTCCGTGCTCTCAGAAAACACTTCCCAGAAAATTTCACCTCAATGATTCTGGTCTCTTCTTAATCACTGCTAATTTCTTAGCTCCAGCTAACCAGCATCAATAGTCCTAGTAATGCAAAGGTTTGCTTTAGTAGTTCTGGTATCTTGTTCATCACAGCTGATTCTTCAGCCCCAGCTAACCAAAACCACAGAATCTTCACAATCAAAATAGCAATGGCCCAGATAAGAGTCTTTAATCTTCCCTCTGAAACTTCACAAGCCAGGCCTCCATCTTCTGCTCAGTTCTCGACATTATCTTCCAAGCTCCTACAGAACATCCCACAGAGCTCTTAACATCCCAATGGCTCTTACAGCTCAAAGTTCCAAAGTCCTTCCACAGTCCTCCCCAAAACATGGTCAGGTTGTCACAGGAATACCCCACTATGCTGGTATCAACTTATCTTAGGGTTTCTATTCCTGCACAAAACATTACAACCAAGAAACAAGTTGGGGAGGAAAGGGTTTATTCAGCTTACACTTCTGGGGGACCTTAATGAGACGTGTGGCCACGCCCCAGGTTCTAGCCTGACTACGCCTAGGCAGTCACCTGCCTGCAGTCACACTGTCCCGGCCTCCTGGTTACCTGACCACCCAACTCACTATAAATAACACCCCTCAGCGCGTGCTCTCTCTCTCCCCTGCTTGTCCTCTCCCGGCCCTCTTCTTTGTCTCTCTCTCTCTGTCTTCTCCCCTTTCCACGTGGTCATGGCTTTTCTTATCTATTTTCTCCTCTTTCTTTGTCTTTCTATCTCTTTTCTCTTTTTATCTTCTTAATAATAAAACATCAAAGCTATGGGCCACCTCTTATTAAACTCGCCACACGGAGCTAGCTGGTACGCGCCGTCTGAGACTCTGGGATTCAGTTACGCGGACAGTCTGAGCACAGGTAACGCGCAGAGAGATCCACCAGAACGCCTTCTGTGTGGCATCTCTCTGCAGCCCTGCGCGCCGCGGTGTGGCCGCCCGCTCCCCGTTGGGCTGAGGCACGCGTGCATCTTGCCTGTTTCCCCAAGACCCACCCCCCCTCGGAACCTCCGCCTGCGTCCTCTGCTTATGTATGCTACCTTGGCGCCGCCGGCCCGGCCCGGCCTGGCGTGTGCCCCTGTGTCCGTGCACGCCAGGCCCCGTGCCTTTTCTTTTTTTTCCCACACACTTCCACACTGCTGTTCCTCACCAAAGGAAGTCAGTACAGGGACATTCTGATGGAAATGGAAAAACATGCCTTTTCTTTAAAAGGAATCATTTATTTATGCATTTATTTATTGTGCTTTTGTGTGTATTAAGCCTTGGCAGGACTTGTCACTCCCCTCCCCCATCCCCCATGAGGTCTCAGGGAATGACTTGTGTCATAAGGCTGAGTGAGCAGCAGACCGTCCCTCATCTACTGAGCCCCAAGACACAGTTAAGATTCTATTTTCCTTATCTGACTCCAACTTTCTTTCCCACTTGAGGTCAAAGAATTCCCTCATCAAGTCTCTCCCACCCCTGCCCCTGCCCCTGCCCCCTCCTGAGACTCAGAATAGCATTCTCCACTGTCAGCACCTTGCCCTAGTTCTCATCTATGACCATCAGATCTGTTCTCAATACAGCTGTTCCTGTCTTTCAGAAAGGTTCAAGTGTAAAACTTCAGTCAGAAAGACCTAGGTCAAGCCACTCATCACTAGTCACCCGAGTCTGTACCTCACAGCCTCAGCTGTCCTCACTGTAAAATTAGAATGAGGTATTAATAGGTTTATGAGATTAAATGCCAAACTAATCCCCTTTCCTTTAGTATTTCAGCCCAGGCCTTCCTTACGCATGGTAAGTGCTGTACAACTAAACCTGCCCTCTTTTTACTTTTATTTTTGGAAAGGGCATCTAGTACTGACCTGCCCAGGCCGGCTCTGAAGTTATTATTTGTCAGTCACAACAAAGCACCTAGTAGGTCACAACCACTCATACTGCTTTTCTTTCTTTTCTTTTCTTTTTTTTGGTTTTCAAGATATCCATAGTTTCACTGTGCAGTCCTGGCTGTCCTAGAACTCACTCTGTAGATCAGGCTGGCCTCAAACTCAAGAGATCTGCCTGCCTCTGCCTCCCTTGTGCTAGGATTAAATGTGTATCACCACCTAGTTACTATTTTTATTTTTAAAATAAACTTTATTGTATAAAAAAACTTGAAAATAAATGTAAAAAAAAATCACACACCAAAATTAACTACTATTTAAAGGAAATCTCTTCTTAAATAAAAAATTCCTATCCTGGTAATGGTGGGGCACACCGTCAGCACTCAGGAGGCAGGCAGAGGTCTGAGTACAGACTAGTCTATAGAGTACAGACGACCTGGTTGCTTTTCTTTTTAAAGTCAGTGAACTGAAGACAGACAATACATACTTTTTACGCATTTTGGGTTGAGCACAGCCAGAAAGAACATAGGGGCCGTTCTTATGCTTGTCTCTTTCTGGATATATATGCTCTGACCTTCTTCAACCTGTAAACACTCCTTCTCCTCTCATGTCAACAATCCCCTATATACCAAAACTCCAGGCCTCTTTTCCCCACTGTTTTATGTCTCCCTTTCCTATAACAACAGTGTTATATAACAGTGACCACTTTTTGCCAAACTGAAGCAACCCCTCAGGTATTTGGCCAGTGCACCCAATTCAAGCTCCAGGGATTGATGTTTCTGGAAAAGCCCATCCAGGATATAACTCAACGGTGACAGGGAAACAATGCAGAGCTTCATGTTTAACTGGACAAGCTGGAGCAGTGGCATCTCAGTTCAGAGAGTACAGTACCTTTATATCCTCCCACCCAACTGGAGACTCAATCCAGGGGCCTTATACAGGCTAGGTAAGCACTTTACACTGAGATCCACGTGTAGCTCAGTCTGTCCTTGAACCCTGGCCTTCCTTTCGCAGGTATGCACCAGTACCTGGTTCAATGCTCTCATCACAGCACTGACACAAGTTTTTAGTTGGGTTGCTTTAACCTTTCAGACTACAATAGAACACACGAATCTAAGAATTACTATCATAGTGTATGACTGAGATGAATTTAAATTTACAAAGAAAAACAAGTTGAAACAGTAGGACATGAACACGGTAGGCTGGTTTTTATTTCAATTGGGGTTATGTGCTAAGATGAAAAACAATTAGTAATACATAATAAGAAAATATGCAGTTTACCTACAATACTAGTTCATGAGAGGTTTGCCATCAATCTCCTGTTAAAGCAGATAGTTTTCCTAAGTAGACACTTTTCCAAAGTTAATTAGGTTGTGATTACTGGGCAAGTAACCTACTCTTAGTAGGTAAAAAGATCAAAACATGCTCAAGTTTTAAAGACTGACCAAATGACTCCATTCACTAATAAGTAAAGCAGTCCCAAAGAAAATGGTACCCAGCACAGCTACAGCTCCTCTGCACAACTGGACACAGGCTCCAAGATGCATTCTTCCCTTCACACTTCTGTTTCAACAGCTTAACTACTTGAGAGGGGAACTCTGTTAAGTCGATATTTATGAAGCTTAGGATTCAGAGATACTTAATGGTTTTCTAAGGACAAGCAATATAAACAAAACACAGACATGGAATATGTTCACAGGCTTATGATTTAGATAGTTCGCTATTTTTATTTAATTTCAGCCTCCCTTATCCAATTTCCTTCATCCAATTAGTTATATGTCTGCTTTGATCCCTTCTCTCTCTCTCTCTCTCTCTCTCTCTCTCTCTCTCTCTCTCTCTCTCGCACACACACACACACACACACACACACCCCACATAGAGAACTGAATGAGAAAAACAAATCGGAGTTAAACAAACTAACAAAAACCAAAACCAAAACAAAACAAAACAAAAAAGTCAGCAAACAGTGAAGCTTCAAGAACAAAATGGCCACTGCAAACTCACTATTTCTTAGCACATACTTTAATTCAGAGGCCAATTACTTTTTGAGTACAGAGAGAAACCCAAACACTTTAGCTCTCTGGCAATACTAAGTATGAAAACAACCAGCTATGAGTAGGTAACACTGCCAAAGATCCAGCCAGACGGTAGAGTGTTAGGGAACCCATGCATTAGTAGTCTCTATTCTGTGTACTTCAATCAGTGAAATCACTACTGGCTGTGATGGGCATGCTGTTTCAAAGTTCAGAAAACTACTACTATTCACAGATGAAACAGATATTTGTATTATTAAATAAGACCAGTTTTTTCAGAACATGTAAAAAGTGCAGAAGTTTTGATACTCAAGTCATTTTAGAAAAAGAGGAAGCGAGGAAAAATAATAGGAAATACTAGAAGCTGATTTAGAATCTCAAATTATAGCAATCAGATCAGATGATCAACACTGAGACTGCAAGGAAGTGAGTCCGACACCGGAGGGTCAGAGATAGCCTCAGTGTGCCCAGTATCAGAACTGAGAACGTGGGAAGGAACATTGAGTAGGTCTAAGTGACAACTCAAGTGTTTAAAGGAATCTGGCAAGGAACTAATGACCCACAGATTGTAAAGGGTGATGTGGAGCATACAACTGTTTGGAGGATGAATGAGAGACAGCAACTACTGAGCTGGAATCAAGGCTTGTTGAAGTATAGTCCATGATGAGTCAAAGGTTGATTTACTGAGCAGTTCTAGGTGTTCTGTTTTAAGAGATGGGCCTCAAAGCATGGTGGGTTTATATCTGTAATCCCAGCAGAGGGATCAGAAGTCCAACTACATCACCACAACTGTCTAACTAAACAGCAGCAACAAGAGAACAAACCACAATCAGTAAATCACACAGAAACGCAGGAGACACTTCCTGCCGTGCTGCAGAAGCTAGCTCCGAGTTTGTGCCTCAGTAACTACAAGTGTATGTCACTATATATGACTCAGATTTTTTTTTTTTAGGTGGGAACGAATTAAAATTAAATGGAAAAACTAACATCGAGAAGACTAAGCCAAATGGATTTGTTGAGGTGAGCCGCGACCTTTCGGTCATTGTATTACAAGGATCTCTGGGGACACAAATAGGAAGTCACAGATAGAAGTGTAACAGTAAGGTGCTTTACTTTTGTCTTGTTTATTGCAGTCAATAAACAATTTGAACACAAACATTCACTCGGAGCTACCCTTCCAGTCCCAATATTTACTAGTAAACGTTGCTACAGATTTACTCTGGGAAAAAGATAACTTGCAGTCTGAATTTAAGGCTTTTACATCTATCAGCAGACAAACATTTTTAAAAGATATGTAAGATAATTAAAAGGCCAGGGAAGTGGGGATAGAAAGACCTTAAGCTTCATATTTAACTGTAGCTTACAACTAAGCCAACATGGTTAAGACACGATCAGTGTTTTATTGAGCACTCAGGCATGTCAGACATGTTTTTCGAGGCAGGGTTTCTCTGCATAGTCCTGGCTGTCCTGGAACCCGCTCTGTAGACCAGGCTGGCCTCGAACTCAGAAATCCGCCTGCCTCTGCCTCCCAAGTGCTAGGATTAAAGGCGTGCACCACCACCGCCCAGCTGCATGTCAGAACTTAATAAGTAATCATATGTGTGTTATTTCTTTAAGCATGGCTGGCTTAAAGAAATCCTCATCACTGGAGATTTCAAAGGTAATGAAACAGAGTACAAGAATTAGAATCACAGTGCCTATAATTTTACACTTAGAAAGCTTAAGCCAAGTCTCATTTATTTTTGTATTAATGACTTCACAAAAATCTTAGAAAATTTGAGAAAAGCTAGCAAATAGAGGCATTAAAAGCTTCCTTTCCCCTTCCCTAAAAAAGACCACAAATGAGAGGAACCATGCTGCTGCTGTTTTAGAAACTGGACCTTAAGAGAGGTAACAGTATTTTCCAGGACCTGCCTACATTAGTTCACCAGCATCGAAGCTTTTCTCCAAAGTTTTAGTGGTGAAAATCTGATGGAAGATGCAAGCTAGGGCTACCATGGAGTAAAGTACTTACCTTTTACCTCAGAGTCATAATAATCCTCTGTGTCTTGCTTGAAGGCAGCAGAAGGTGCCTTTATGATTTTAGAGCACCAATTTGAAAAATGGCAGGCCCAGATGTAAATTCATGTCCACAGAAGAGGATAAAATACGTGATCCTATCTCCTATGAGGTACTATTTAGTTGTGCTGTAGCAAAGTCAACTAATAGTTCCTTACAATTTTGAATAGAGGTCAGGCAAGGTGAGAGAAGTGGGCAAGGGGCTCTAGAGGCCAGCATGGTTTAGAGGCCTCTAGAGGTCTCTCTTTTTTTTTTATTATTATTATTATTATTATTATTATTATTATTATTATTATCAATAATAATAATAGAATAGAGTTTATTCATGTCATGGGGAGGGGAGTCAAGAGGGTAGCAGAGGCAGAGAGAGAGTGGAGGCTGACCATGTGCTCATGGGGGGGATGGGGAGGGAGTAGGGGAGGGGTGAGGGGACAGAACAGGAGTAAGAAAATAAGAGACCAAGAGAGGAACAGGAGTGAACGCCCTCTCTTGAAAAGAGAAACGACAGAAAGAAAGGGATGAGAGAGTGGAAAAGAGCTGGGATTATAAAAGCCGTTTAAGACTCTTTTGTTGATATATTTATAACATGCTGTCCTGAGATTCTACAATTTGTAGAAAGACAAGAATTTGAAGAAAGATAATATAGTCTACTTTTCAACAAAAACAAAACAAAAAAAACCCTAAGTCATACATTCTACAACTGCTTTTTTTTTGTTTTGCTTTGTATTTAGAGACAGAAACTTCTTTCTATGTAGCCCAGGCTGGCTTCAAATTAAAAATCTTCCAGCCTTTACCTACTAAAAACTGAGACTCAGGCTTATGCCATAACTCCTAAGTCTTTTAATATGTAGAGTGTACCTCTGATTCAGGTGAAGGAATGAACATACATTTATGAATGACATAGCTAAAGATCTTTCCGAGTCATGACTCTCAAACATATTCTGTATTAGTGGACAGTATTTTTGAGTTCTCTGTAAGAAATTCATAATTTTATCTATTATACATGTATGTATGAATGCGTATGCATACATGTGTGCATGTTTGTGCTTGTGCATATGGAAACTATAGGTTGGGTGTCAGTTGTCTTGATCACCTTCCACCTTGTTTTTTGAGACCTGATCTCTCACTGAACCTGCTAATTAGTTAGGCTGGTTAAAGCCCCTGTGATATTCATGTCTCTGCCTCTCCAGCACAGAAATTATAGGCACAGGCTGCCATCCTGCTCTGTACATGGGTGCTAGTGATTGGAATTTACAGTATCACACATATGCTACAAGCACTCTATAAAGTGTCAAGTACAGAAACACTGGGGAGGAGAGTTCTGTGTCTACGGTTTCTATCTTCCTTAGTCATCTCTCCCTACAGACTGGGGCAGGGTCTCTCACTCAACTCTCAATTCTGGTGAGTCTGTATAGTTAACTCGCTCCCAGGACCCCAGGTATGCTTCCACACCCATCTAAGAGATTTGATCCAGCCCTCACACTCGTACAGCAAGTACTTTACCATCTGAATCATCTCAGATCTCTGAATTCTTAATTTTGTATTTTTATTTTGATTATTTAAAACAGTTTAAGTAAACATTTTGGATCTAGATGAGCTTTTTATAAATGTTTATGATATAATCAGAGATGTAAAATAATTATGATCTGTGCTAAACAAACATGAAACAATAACGTCATCTATTCAAGGTTTTCAATAGTTAACCTCAGTAGCAGAGACTGTAATTGTAGGCCAGGTAATTCTTTCTTTTGAGGTACTTCTTGTACACTGTAGAATATTTAACAGTATCTTTGGTACCCACCCACTTGACCTCAATAATACTATCGCTTCATTAAAGCAAGTTGAGATGCACCCAGACAACTCTGAAGTGCCCCTGAGGAACAGGTTCTCTCCAGGCTGACAACTACTGTAATCTGAGCAGTGAAAGAAATCAGTCAGCATATACAGGAAAACAAACGAGAATGGCAAATAAATAAATAAATAAATCAATCAAGCCGCAACAACTTCTATTACACTTAAATAGAGAACTATATCACTGAGGTAGTAAGGTCAATATGGATTTTATTACTTTTGTACTTTCTTAAATAGTATGCTTTGAAAGAAATTCTTTCCTCTTAAAAAGCAACTTGAGGGCTGGGGGATAGATAGCCCAGCCATCTTGTTTGGTATGGTGGCATAACCCTGAAATTCTAACCCTGGCTGGGTATCTGTCGAAGGCCACCACAAGCTGAAGACCAGCTTGGTCTACATAGCGAGTTCTGGGGCATTTAAAGACTGTACTTGTTTGTTTGAAAGCAATTTAACTGAAAAGACTATCAAGAGCCTAAGAGGTTGGTCCTGGGTACTATAAAAAAGCAAACGATGCAATCCATGAGGAATAAGCCAATAAGCAGCGCTCCTCCACAGCCTCTGCATAGCTCCTGCTTCTAGGTTCCTGCCCTTACTTCCAGCAGTGTGAACTGTTACCTAGGATATAAAACCTTCTCTCTCTAAGTTGGTCAAGGTATTTCACATTTCTTCATGGCAGAGACTTATTAAGACAAAAAGTGGCTTGTTGTTGTTAAGATACAGTGTGTCTAATTTTATTTTTCTTCAGGATTTAGTTACTTTTCAAGGCATATGGAGTAACAAAATGACTTACTGATAGGAACTAGTAGCCAATAAAACTTGAATTCTTATATATGCAGAAGTTGAGAAGAACATAGTCTAGAATAACTCTTCAAAAGTTTAACATGTTGAGGAAGGGAGAAACTGACAAGCTCTTCCAGTGGTCCTCAGATTAATCACCATATTGAAAAAAAATTAGAAACTACTTAAAGCCACAAGCATTACTTCAGGTTTAAGAAATTCACAACTCATTATGCTACTTAAAATGATGATGGAGTGGCAGGGATATCTATGTATGTTAGGACAGCTCCCATGGAAAAAAATCAAGAGTATCAGGTACAAAAATAAAGACTGGTTGATAGAATCAGTCAGTTACACTCATAATCATCTATGGTTGTTAACAATGAAGAGTCTTTTCCCTTGAAACCAAGTAGTTATTCCTTACCTGCTTGTGTGCATGATCGTAAGAGTTGATATGGTTGTCAAATTCCTGATGTTTCTGATACTGTTTATCACAAAGTTCACAGTAAAAGTTGGCTCTGAGATCTTCTAAGGCTTTTGCAATTGCCTTTTCTTTGTCAACATAATCCTGTTAAGAACCACAAAATAAAAAACAAACTCAGTAGAATTTAGATAACTACTACCCAAGCAGAGAGAAAAATACCTTTCCATAAAATTCAAAGGTGCCAGTAAATGCCGGATAAAACGCAAGGGGAAACTTGGTAGGGTAACAATTAGTGTGTGCACTAACAAGTGTTCAAGAGAGTGAAATTTTATTTCCTTTTTGGCAATACTGTAGACAAGATTCTATAGCATTCTCTATTTTGTCCTTGACCAAAATATAAGACACAATTTAATTAGGCACAGTAGTATTACTTGTTCAAGACATTCCAGGCTGACAAGAGTGCCTTGAGTTCAAAGCTATCCCTAGTACATAGAGATTACTGAATTAGCCAGGGTCATAAAGCAAATATCTGTGTTATCATGTCCCTCCATTTTCGTCATCTTTAAAAGATACTGTTATTTTGAGTGTTTGTTTGCATGTATGTCTATGTAATACATATGTGTTAATGCCCACAGAAGTCAAGAGAGGGTGTTTAGATCCCATGGAATGGAATTATAGGCAGTTGTGAATTGCCATGCAGGTACTGAGGACTGAATCCAGGTCCTCTTCGAGAATAGCAGGTGCCTTTTACTGTTAAGCCATCTCTCTAGCCCCATTACACCTCCTTTTTTTAGTTTTTTTTTTTTTTTTGCTTAAAGATTTATTTATGATTATATGTAAGTACACTGTAACTGTCTTCAGACACACCAGAGAGGCTCATTACGGATGGTTTGTGAGCCACCATGTGGTTGCTGGGATTTGAACTAAGGATCTTTGGAAGAGCAGTCAGTGTTCATAACCATTGAGCCATCTCACCAGTCTCCCGTGTTTAGTTTTAAACTAGCAATTGGAATCCAAAAGGACTCAAGGTTCAACATAAAGAAAAAAAAAAGTCAGTGAAACATATACTATTAATAAGAGGGCTGGGAGGGGGGGTGTTATATGATTATGTCACTTGGTTAAAAACAAAAACCTGGCAAAGTCTAATCTCTCTGGCTGGAGAGCTGGCTCAGTGGTTAAGAGCACTGGCTGTTCTTTCATAGGTCCTGAGTTCAATTTCCAGCAACCACATGGTGGCTCACAACCATCTGTAATGAGGATTCGATGCCCTCTTCTGGTGTGTCTGAAGACAGCTAAAGTGTACTCACATACATGAAATAAATAAATCTTTAAAAAAAAAGTGTAATCTCTCTTCCATGGTAAGAAATTCAACAAACAGGAAGGAAGAGCATAAACTAAAGCTAACCTAGACTACATGAGTCCAGGAAAGTTTGGACTACTTTAGTTGGACTCTGTCTCTCCCTACCCCCCAGCACCTCCCGTCCCCCAAAATAGAAAGAAAAAGAAAAAAACCCTCGACTAATATCACTATGGTGAAAGAATTGAAGTTCGTTCCCTCTTAGAATCAGAAACAAAGCAGAAATACTTCTCTGTTTTGAAGATGGGGTCTTATATATTGCAGGCTAGTCTCAAACTATGTAGCCAAGGATAACCTTGAACTGCATCATTCTGTTGTTTACATGATGCTGGGCTCGAACTCACGGCCTCACTGCAGGCGTGGCGATCAGTCTACCAACTGAGCCACGTGCTCAGCTCTACTCTCACCACTTCTGATATGTTGACAAGTCACTATTTTTTTTTTGGAGACTTGCTATAAAGCCCTAAATGCCTGGAACTCACCCAGGCTGCCAGAGACCCAGCTGCTACTGCCTTCCAATGCGGGAATTAAAGGAGCGAGCACTGTTGCTCGCAGAGAAAATCATGGTTTACCTTATGGCTTTCACCATCTTTGATTGTGGTCTAGTTTTTAGAAGGGTGTGTCTAGATACAAAAATCTTTTGTATACTCAGCTTGGAAGCCTTGGATTTTCCATTTGTACCTAGTACAATATCCACAACCCCACCATAATCCAGGCCAGTCTGCAATTTACTGGCCTCAAACTCAAGCCGACAGCTCAGCTCTGTTTATTTTGTTACTGTTTTGTTGTTGTCATTAGTCTTAAAGACTTATTTATTAATTATCTATACAGCATTCTGCCTGCAAGTACAACCGCATGCTAGAAGAGGCATCAGATCCCATTACAGATGGTTGTGAGCCACCATGCAGTTGCTCATGAATTGAACTCAGGACCTCTGGAAGAGCAGTCAGTGCTCTTAACCTCTGAGTCAACTCTCCAGCCCCGTTGTCTCAAAACACTGGCTGTTCTGGACTGTGCAGAGCAGGCTTGCCTTGAACTCAGAGATCCACCAGCTTCCGAGTACCGGGGTAAAGACGTATACTATTACGCCAATTTTGATTTTACCCCCCCCCCCCCCAAGAAAAATTCTAGGTCTACCTTTTCTCTTTCTTCTAAAATTTGAGTTTTGTATTGAAAATTTCTTTCTTTCTCTCTTTCGCTTTCTTTTTTTTTTCGGTTTTTTGAGACAGGGTTTCTCTGTTTTCATTTTAAACCCAGGTGTGGGTTATTGGCTGCTTCGGACTGTCCACAGCAGCTGACTAGGATTTGCTTCCTGCCCTAATGATAGTTTCTGTGATTGTAATGTTTGGAATTCTGGGGACTCTTCAGAGAGTATATAAATACTCGAGCCCCAAGAGGTAGAATGGGCTGTTGGTTAGATGTTGTTGGCTATGGTTTGCTAAAAAGTTGTATGCAAAGAAGAAACGATAAAAATTAGATATCCTGACTGCAAAGATCAAATCTGTCCCAAGGAACTTAATGTCCCTAAAAGATTTTAAACACCCCCTTTTTCTGTCCTTTTCTCTTTCCTATCTATTGTTGGGAGTTGAAAGGGTGGAAGGAAAAAAAAAAAACCCACAAAGTCGCCAAAAGTCTGGCTACAAAGTTTCAAGTTAGAAGCGGTTTTACTCTACAGCTCATGTTTCCTAACTTTTAATTCTTCTGTTTCTATTTTTTTTTTTTTTTTTTTTTTTTTTTTTTTTTGGTTTTTCGAGACAGGGTTTCTCTGTATAGCCCTGGCTGTCCTGGAACTCACTTTGTAGACCAGGCTGGCCTCGAACTCAGAAATCCGCCTGCATCTGCCTCCCAAGTGCTGGGATTAAAGGCGTGCGCCACCACTGCCCGGCTCTGTTTCTATTTTTTTGTTATTTTGTTTTGAAACAGGGTTTCTCTGTGTTGCCTTGAACTCACAGAATTCAGCCCTGGCTGCCCTGCAACTCTTTGTAGATCAAGCTTTCTCAAACTCAGAAACACCTGCCTCTGGAACGTTGGGATTAAAATGTATGCTACCATGCCCAGCCGGAAAAACAATGGCCTGGCTTCAACTTTTGCTAAATCACTTACCTTTGCATGTACAGCAAGAGCTGAGTAAGCAGCTCAGTGGTAAAAGTCTTGCCTCCGTGCTTAGGATTCTGACCCTTGACCCCGGGAGTGGGACCTCTGTTCTTTGCCACCGGTTCTCCTTAGAGGTTTGTTTGTTTTTTTTTAATACTCTGTAAGAGGGCAATGGGCTGCCTGAAGACGCTAAGGCTAACTTTTTTCTACTAGCAGCAAAGCAGATGCTAATGCTGACGCATGCTAAGCTGTGGTGTTAACATTTACGACAATAGTTTATTAGGGTCCCAGCCACAGGAGTATCTCTGAGTTCTCTACACAAAAAACAACTCCTTTTCCCCCTAAATGGACTTAAAAACTAAAATCTAAAGTTTGTCAGCTGGTCAAAATGCCACACTCAAAACAAATTCAGCATTTGTTACCTGATCTGTTATCTGATTTTGGCCTGTTAATTTCTTCCTAGCTTGATTCTCATTCATTCATTCATTCTCTCCCTCCTTTCGCCCCCATCTCTTTTAAACTTTCTGAGACAGGGTTTCTCTGTGTAGCCCTGGCTGTCCTGTAACTCAGTCTGTAGAAAAAGGCTGGCTTCAAACTCACAAGAGATCCACCTGCCTGAGTGCTGGAATTAAGGCATGCACCACCACGCCTAGTTGAAGTTACTCTTGACCATTTTTTTCAGGGGTTTTGATAGTCTAAGGATTTTCAGCTGTAAGCCATAAAAAGATTCCCAGTCTAGGGTGCAGCTCAATGGCTGAGTACACAGCCGAACACATTTGAGGCCCAAAATTCAATGCCTGGTTATTTACCAAAAATTATTATGTTTTTTACATTTAATTTTATGTTTTTATGTATGGGGAAAATTAGTTCACCTTTTAATTTTACATTAAAACATACCGTTTAGGGCTGGAAAGATGGCTCCGCGGTTAAGAGCACTGACTGCTCTTCCTAAGGTTCTGAGTTCAAATCCCAGCAACCACATGGTGGCCCACAACCATCTGTACAGAGATCTGATGCCCTCTTCTGGTGTACAAGTTCTTCATGTACAATCATTTTTAGAGTATTGGACAAAATAAGCTCTAGATTTCTAACTCTTCTGCAATTTCTAATTCATTTAAAAATGAACCTAGGTCAGGCTGGTCGGATAGTTCATGCCTTTAATCATAGCACTTGGGAAGCAGATGTAGGTGGATCTCTATGAGATTGAAGTCAACCTGGTCTACAGAGCGAGTTCTATTCCAGGACAGCCCAGGCTATACAGAAAAACCTAAAACAAACAAACAAAAAACAAACATAATGAACCTAGCCAAGTATGGTAGCACATACTTTTAATCCAAGCCCTCAGGAGGCAGAGGTAGGCCAATCTCTGAGTATGAGGGCAGTCAGTCCTATCAAATAGAGTTCCAGGACAGCCAGGGCTACACAGAGAAACCATGATTTGAAACAACCACCACCACCAAAAAAAAAAAAAAAAAAAAAAAAAAGAGTAAAAAAGTAATCATAGAATCTCCAAATAGCAACAAGCATCTTCCATTTTTTTTTTTACCACCTCTGTGTAGCCCTGGCTGTCCTCGAACTCAGAAATCCCCCTGCCTCTGCCTCCCAAGTGCTGGGATTACAGGCGTGCACCACCACTGCCCAGCTGCATCCTCCACTTTCTATTTCGTGTGTATGAGTGCTTGCTGAGTGTGTCAAGGTACCACCTGCATGAAGTTCCTGTGGAGACTAAATAGCACAGGAACCCTAGGGCTGGAGTCACAGATGGTTGTGAGCTGCTGCTATGTGGGTGCCGGGGATTGAACTCAGGTCCTCTGGAATAGCAGCCAGTGCTCTTAACCGCTAAGCCATCTCTGTAGACATTAAAAAAAAATTAAAAGTATTTGTTTTGTTGTGTATGTTCAATATATATGACGCATGTTTAAGTATGTGAGTGTAATGAGGTCAGAGAACAACCTGGGGTGTCAATCCTCACCTCCTACATTGTGTGAGGAAGGTCTCGCGTCACTGTATCGACATGGGATCACCTTGTCACTGCCTTCTGTTTCCCCACAGGAGCACTGGAATTACAGGCATGTGCTGCACATCTGGGATTTGTAACATGAACTCAAGTTGTCAGGTTTCTGTACTAAGGGCTCTTTATATATGGAGCATCTGCTAAGCATTGCTTTTTGTTTTTCTTATTTTCCAAGGTCTTATTTTCTAAGGTCTTACTGTGTGACCTTAGTTGTTGTCCTCAAATTTTTGGCAGTTTTCATGCCTCCTCTCCCTAAGTGCTTGGGATTACAAGTGTGTGCCATCATGTCTAGAACCTTCTCTGCCTCTTGAATGCCAGGAAGACAGGCTTGACCTCCATGACTGAATACTCTGCATTTCAGGAGTCCTCATAGGTATGCTATCACCTCAGTCTTGGTTGTTTTTTCATCTTTAAGTTGGTAAAATGATAATTATTTTACTTTTACTCTATTGTTAGCCATCTTAACAATGAAAGGAAATAATAGATATTTGGTTTCCAAGACTGACAAAAGATTCTTATGTTCTCCAACTAGTACATCTCCCCTTTCTCTATTCCATACTTCTGAGGGAAGTTTAGATACCTAGGCTAAATTTATAGGTACTTCTAAGTACTGAAATTCTGAAGGACCTTTAACAGACGCTTGACTGAGTAGGCAGGCTATGGCTCTATTTCCCCTTTATACCGTAGAATGTATTTTTTTTTTTAGTTTTAAAACAAATCCTTTCTTTTTTTCCATTTTCACCTTAAGTATCACAACCAAAAAACAGCTTTTATAGGATAATCTTTATTTTCATATTAAGATTTATTTATTATGTATACAGCATTCTGCCTGCAGGGGCAAGAGGGCACCAGGTCTTATTACAGATGGTTGTGAGTCACCATGTGGTTGCTGGGAATTGAACTCAGGACCTCTGCTCTTTCAGACTCTTAACCCTGAGCCATTCTCCAGCTCCTTCTATAGGATAATCTGAATGAGATCTATTTCTTATCTTCTAATTTGACCATTTTATTTCTGAATGCTTAACTTACATGTTCTAAGCTGCAGTTTGTTAATGAATAGTTCTTTAAAAGGAAACTATTCTGGACTAGAGAGACGGCTCAGTATTTAAAAGCACTGGTCACTCCTGCAGAGAATCCAGGTTTGGTTCCCAGCACCTACACCGTGGTTCCCAATCATCTGTAATATAAGTTCCAGGGGATTTGAAGTCCATGTCTAGACTTTGAAGGTACCAGGTACACATGTGGCACAGACATATATGTAGATAAAATATCTATACACATGTGTCTCGTGTGGTGAGAACTGACTCTCCAAAGTTGTCCTTTACCCACCTTACATAACAGTGGCAAACACCACCTCAATATCCACCCCATTAAATAGAAAAAGAATTCACTGTGATGTCCACATGGGGGGCAGGGGAAGAGAGAGAGACAGAGAGACAAACATCTGCTTTAGGGCTGAGTGCAATTGACAATGAACAAGAAAATTCTTCATCTCTCACGATGGAACACCTTTGCTCAGGCCTGGGGAGACTGCTGAGCAGGTAAGGCTGCCTGCTGCCAAGCCAGAGGCTCTGGGTTTGCTCTCTAGGTGGAAGTTGTTCTCTGACTTCTATAAACACTGTGGCATTACTCATAAAATTAATGTCCCCCCCCCCCAAAACATCATCCACTTTCTTTTTTAAAAAGGAAAGCCTAGCTTGGCAGTGGTGGGCGGATTTCTGAGTTCGAGGCCAGCCTGGTCTACAGAGTGAGTTCCAGTACAGCCAGGGCTACACAGAGAAACCCTGTCTCGAAGGGGCTTGGGGGTGGGGCGGAAGGAAAGCCTCCAAGGACTCAACCATTTTTTTACCGCTACTTCCTGACTTTCTGTATACTACCTGGGAATAATACTTTCAAACACTAATGCAATTTTGCCAACACACATATAGAGTAGGTGTTTCAGTTTTTACTGAGGCAATAAAAAGATTATCACAAGCCATTATTAAATGTAAACAAATGCTGTCAGTCAAAGAGACTCTTTTCTCTTCTGCACGAATGTTCTCAGCAGCGATGACTTTGTTACCTTGTACTTCTGCCTCAGCTCCTCCGTGTCTTCCTTTTCTACTTCTAGGACACGACGCCGTTCGGTAGCATCTTCGGCATAATCCAGCTTGACAAAAATAGATATATTTATTCTTATTTCCTAACGTACCCTAGGACTAGCTATGAAAATGTCATTTGCACAAGCATAATGTTTGATAGCACACGACTTGTGTTTTTCCTCAGCTAGTTCTCACTTTACTGTCAGCTTCCCTGATGCATGCCGATACACCAACTGCAGATTACAAGATTTCAGTTCAGTATTTACTTCCGAGGAGTCAGAATGAAATGAAGACAGTACTTCAGACAATAAAATGGAGGAATTGTAGGTAACAGATGTATGTGACCCTGCGTGGGCAGAGCATCCACTACAGATGTATGTGACCCTGCGTGGGCAGAGCATCCACTACAGCAGTGCTTTAAGCACAGAGCAACACTGTCCATTAAATGAGTGCCAGGGCCCAACCTGTTCTTTCTGTACAACACCGGAAAACTTCTCTACAGGGGCATTATTTACATCCTCAGTGCTTCAAAAACAGCACAAAATGAAAATATCAAATACACTTTTAATTGATCAAAGAAAAATTAATTAAGCTCACTCTGGTAAGTATACGTGTATACTGACATTTAAGTTGGAAGTTAACGCCAATTTTATATATTCCATAAAATTAATGTATTAAGGAAATCAATTTACCTCCATTTCCATTCGACCCATGCCCATGACATCATACTTGACAACGATTGGAATAGGGTCTGTTCTCCCTGTAACAGGAACACAAATTAAGTTGAGACATAAAATTAGGCTAATAGTTCACTTAAACATTAGGTCTGGGTGGTTAGATCTTGCCTGAAGTGCAGAGACCAGAAAGCTACAGTGAACCAAACAAAAGCCATTCTCACAGCTTCCATCTGACCCTTCCTTTCCTGGATTAAACCCAAGAACCCACTCTGGCTGGCCTGGCTGGAGAGAATTCCAGGCTACTGTGGCAAAGCTAAGTGAGTGGGATACGTCAATTGGAAGATTACAATCAAAAACTTTTCAAGTTCCTTTTTTTATAAGACAGGGTCTCATGTAGTCCAGGTTGGCCTCAAACTCATTAAGTAGATGAGGATGACCTTGAACTCCTGATCCTCCTGTATGCAATCACAACTTTGTTCCCGAAATCATCTTGTCTATCCCTTAAACTGGGGATGAATATCTTAAATGCTTGAATGGGGGGTGGGAGAGAAATGCATTTCAAACAACAGAAGAAATTATAAATCAGTATATATTTAACTTTTGTTTTTTAAAAGACACTTTCCAATCAAAAGAAAATTTTAAATGAAAAACGACAGCTTGCCCTTAAGGACAAGACTGGTTTTACTCTCTATAACTGGTTGTGGATGGTAAGTGGTAAGCTGTGAAAAGGACTAGTTGCGAAGAAAATTGACTTTCAACTAATTGATCTATGCTGGAGAGTTTTAAAAAGTAAATATATATTTAATCCACTCATAACCAGCCAAACAAAGCAAAATGGGGCAGACAAGCACTTCACTACCACAGCTGTTTTTTTACATCACAACTTGCGCTGTTCATTGTGATGTAATGGAAAAGGACTTACCTTACCCAGTGTTCACCTTTAGTGAAAAAACACAATGTTTACTTCCCTCATCATTTCACTCAGACTGGTGTAAACAGTTGTTTTTTGTTTTGTTTTTCTTGTTACACACACACACACACACACACACACACACACACACACAAATAGATATAGATATTATACCTTTGGGCAAGAAATTTGAGTTTTATTAGGCTAAATCTTGGGTATTATAAAAAAAATAATTTTTAAAAATTGGTTTGTTTGAATCCTGAAATATAAAATGAAAATTACCAGCAACACTTGTGTCTGGTCACCGTATATTTATGGAATAATAATTCTTATTATTATTGTCTTTAAATCATAAAGAAAAAAACAAATCTGGAAATTTAACTATTTGTCAAGAATATTCCATTGACACTCAGAAGTTTAACTGTGTGTCAATGAGATCCCATTATTGTTTTTAAACAATAAATAGGTAGGAAATGAGCAATTATCATCATAGTCTTTTTTAAAAAAGCAAGTAATAAAATGGGATGGAAAACAAACCCTTCTAGAACACAGTCTTCTAGTAGATAGATCCAAGACTGCCAGTCAGACCAAGCGCAAGTGCAGCGCTCATTCCCCTCTGCCCAATGGTATAATAAGTGAGCAGTGACTGCAATCTCTAGCAAAAGGACCAAGATAAAGACAGGTTATAAAAATGACTTCCTAGGTGCAATATCACTTTCATAACGTATCAGTCAGGGATTTACTGGTAAAAGCAAATAGTCCAATGAAACAATTAAAAAGAAACATCAAAGAAATTTATTTTAGAATCTTTTTTGATTAGTCAGAATTTATTTTGAAAGATTCACCAAAGTTTTGGCGGCTCTGTACCAAATCATTTACCTTTGTAAACCCCTGTTCATAAATTCTGCATTAGTACTTTTGCCTTCTAAGGCAGTCAAAGTTTGTTTAACTTATTTATAAATTGCAGTAGCAAGTGCTAGTGCCCATTACACTGGGGGTGGGGGAATCAAGGTTTTGACTATTAGAATTTAATATTTTAACTGATTCTTTTTGGCAGTTTGAACATATATATATATCCCTTCTTAACGTTACCCTTTAATGAACAAGGATCAGACAAGTTGCATAAGGAAAGGAAAGGGAAATGGAAAGCCCAAGCAGAAGGATGAGGCTACAACAGAGAGAGTAAGCCTAACATATCGGTGCACTGATGACAAAAGGAGTAATTCAGTCTGAAAATAAAAATTACCACTGCTAAGTTTACCATCACCACAACAAGTCCAGGATCATAACGCTGTAAAAAAGAAACACGGTTTGTTAGGCAGAAACCATCAGGGTAGGAAACAGGCCTTCTAGCAGGCAGACAGGACAGGGGTAAAGTACCAACTGGGCTTTTGTCCCTCCCTGATTTCAGTGAGGACAGAGGAAGGACATTTTGTGCTACAGCAGCTGTTTCTGTACTGGTCAGATGGGGTGTGAGATTTCTGTACTGCTACTTGAGAACACAAGCAATCTCCTCTTCAATGATAACCCAGGGGTGGGGGATGAGTCTGGATATCAGTCTGTTAAAGGGAGAAAACTAACTCTAGCTTCCAACCTTTCATTTAACAGATTCATTCTGGCAAATCAGTATTCAGGGTCCAAGATGGGACTCCTTAAATAAATCACAGTAAAAATTAGATGGAATCAACCAGACACTGATCTTTTAATTGTTTGGTTTCTTTTGTTTTTGTTTTGTTTTTTCACGAAAAGAACTATATAAGGAGCCTGAGGAGACAGGGTTTCAAGACCACTTTAAAATAATAACTAAAAGGCTAGAAAACAACTTTAGATCTTCAGTGTTTAAAGAATTGAGTTCTGTTAACTTGAGTAACGCTAAGTGGCTCGGCTCAGATCTTTGCTTCCTGTTGAAGACTTCATAGACTCATCAACATCTATCCTTCCGCAACTTAACTAAACCAACTCCAGGAAAAATAACTTCAGGGGAAAAAAAGCCTCAAAAGAACCATCATTTATAACTTCTCAAGAGTTAACTCACAGAAAATATCCAAATTACAAACCAACCTGAAGATGAAATTACTACTTGCATTAAGTAGACTACATTATTAAATTATATTATTATGCTATTATAGAATACACAGGTTAAGGGAATATCACAGTGGGAGACAGACTCCAAAGAATATAAACAGGAAGAGGTTGTGCCATATTTTTTTTTAAATCCCCTTACTTATTTCCGATCAATGATCCTATCATGAAGAATACCACTTAGAATAACCAAAAAATAATTTGTAAAAATCAACTTTTTATTATTTGTTTATTTTTAAAGACAGGTTTTCTGGGTAGTCTTATCTGTCCTGGAGCTAGCTCACTCTGTAGACCAGGCTGGGCTTGAACTCATAGAAATTCACCTGCCTCTGCCTCCAAGTATTGGTATTAAAAGCATGTACCACCACCACCACCACCAGCCTCTTCTTCTTTCTTCTTTTCCTCTTCCTCTTCCTCCTCCTCCTTCTCTTTTTCTTTATTTGCATTGATGTTTTGCCGGTATGGATGTCTGTGTAAAGGTGTCCGATCCTGGAGTTACAGACAGCTGTGAACCACCCACGATGTGGGTGCTGGGAATCGAACCCAGGTCTCCTGGAACAGCAGCCAGAGCTCTTAACCACTGAACCATCTCTCCAGCCCCATGATCAATTTTTTTTTCAATTTTTTTTTTTTTTTTAAAAAACAAGCAGTAATTGCAAAGGTATGTATTCTCTTGAATAGCCAACTTCTTTTTAAAATGAGCTAAATTCAGTTCCTTATTTTTAAAGTGTGGACATTTTTATTTAATTTTTATTAAATTATTGAGAAGATTTTTGTTGTTTCTTTCGCGGGACCCAACTTTCTAAGAATATGACCTATGGCCAATAAACTAGCTCAGTGGTAAGGAACCTGCTCTACCAGCTGACAACTTGAGTTCTGAGAGCCACACAGAGGAAGGAGAGAATCTACTCCACTTCAGACCCATACCTACTGAGTGAGTGTACTGGCCAGATAACCTTATTTTCTAAACAAAAGTAAATGATGTTTTGCTAATAAACTGGAATATGTTTATATATACTTATTGTTTTGTTTTTGTAGTGGTGAGAAAAGAATCCATGAACTCTCAAATGCTGTCACTAAGCTAAGCTACCCCAGGTCTAATGATCTATATTTTCCTTTTTTATTTTTATTTTTGAGGCAGGGTTTCTCTGTGTAGCCTTGGCTGTCCTGGAACTCACTCTGTAGACCAGGCTGGCCTCGAACTCAGAAATCCACCTGCCTCTGCCTCCCAAGTGTTGGGATTAAAGACATGCGCCACCACTGCCCGGCTTCATTTTTATTGTATATATGTGCTCATATATATGTATGAGTGTGATTGTACCTTGCATGTGTATACACTGGCATAGAGACACTTGAGTTCAAGCTCAGATGTCTTCTTTATCTTTTCACCTTATTTTTTAAGACAAATTCTCTCAGTGAACCTAGAGTTCTCAGATTGGCTAGCAGGTCACCAAGCCTGAGAGATTGTCTCTGCTATATCCATGTTTATAGACATGAACTAGGAACCCAAAATTCAGATCTACATGCTTGCAACACAATCACTGTCTGATTCATCTCCCAGCCACCTTTATGTAGACATCTTTTAATCAAAGAACTCCA
Organism: Tokudaia tokunoshimensis; assembly: GCA_036184795.1. Lineage (NCBI taxonomy): Eukaryota > Metazoa > Chordata > Mammalia > Rodentia > Muridae > Tokudaia > Tokudaia tokunoshimensis. The sequence goes on along the minus strand of BTHU01000010.1, from coordinate 19,517,983 downwards.
AAAAAGTCAGGCCTGGTGACTAACATCAGGAATGACCAGCACTTGGGAGGCTCAGGGTAAGAACTACAGCAAATCTGAGGCTAGCAGGGGCCAAATACATAGTGAGTTCTAAGCCAGGCAGAGCTGGAGAGGGAGAGGACAACCTGGTCTCAAAAACAAAAGCAATGACCACTACAACCACAGTAAAGTGTGCTTATAAAGTGACTATATACGGTTCAGTAATTACTTCAGCATTCACTGAGTGACATTAGCTCATCTAAAATAAAGAAATTAGGAAGGTTTAATAACAGTGTATATGCTTCACTTCAATTCTAAATCTGAATGGTAGACAATATTTGGGGAGCTACATAGCTGATAATAGTAGTATCTTGACAAGCAAATGGCTTCTTGCAGCTGTATCTCCTACTACTGGCTGTGTTACGTGTTCTGTAACTACAATGAGAAGTTCGTACTATTGCAGGAGTATTTTAAAACCCCCAAAGACTTTCCAGCTTCATGTAAACCACTTTCCTTGTACTTTTCACAGGTGCCCGCCCCAGCACACACACTTTCATGAATTCCTTAGTACAGATTTTTAGGGTTGTCCCTCTAAAAGGCTGGGCTGTAAAATTCCATTTCTCTAAGAGAAGACAATCACCAAACAATGTGTTTTACAACTGTTTTTACAACAGCATAAGTAGATGACTATCGTCTCTATTTTCAAGAGGTCATAGAGATCAAAAGATGTAACAAATAAAGCAAACTTTATAAACACATCACTATACAGAAGGCTGCTGAACGCTAAGATAGTCATCACAAGGATTCAAAACCCCTGTATGTCTGAGTGCCAGGGTGCTTGTGCTATGTGCGTGTGCACATGTTCAAGAAGGCCATGGGAAAACTGCCGGTTTTAGTCCTTAAGCGCTATTCAGCTTGTTTTTTGAGAAAAGCTTTCTCGTGGAGCTTACCATGTAGCCTAGGCTAGCTAGTCAGTCCAAAGGATCCGTTATGTCTCTGCTTCCGCCACACTGGAATTAAAGGAGCCACATTCATTCTTTTGTAACCTGGGTTCTGTGGTGAGACGGGTAAAGATGATGGGGACTTATAAGAAATGGACTAAATGTGTTTTTGATCATGAAATGAAAACGAGACTTTAGGAACCAGAGTGGAATGCTTTGATCTAAAGTGACGTGTCTGCACTGACAAACAGCTCAGCAGAGAAAAGCTCTTGCTGTGAGGCTGGACTACGTGAGCTCAATCCTTGGAACCCATGGAAAGGAAAAGGAGAAAACAAACTCCACAAAGTCATCCTGTAACCACACACCCGCCATGGCATTCAAACACACGCTTAACACTCATGGACAGGCACAGGGCTTTAACCCCAGCACTCAGGAGACTGAAGAAGCAAGAGTCTGTGCTGGGCTGGGGAGGAATTAAAAAAAAAAAAAGGTACTATTAGGGAGCCAGAGGCAGAAGCAGGCAGATACCTTCAAGTTCAAGGCCAGCTTGGTCTACACAATGAGTTTCAAGAAAGCCAGGGTTTCATAAGAGTCTCAAAGGAAAAACAACAACTACAAAAGACAAAATCAGATTTGCAGGGCATGCTGGCACATACCCACAATCCCAACACTCTGGAGGCTGGGGCAGGGGGATTTTGATTGAGGCTATTCCAGGGTATATAGTGACACTACCCATACCTTGGCAGGGATGGGTGGGTTATGTGCTTAGAAGACATTAAATGTTTTCTTTTCTAAATAATATACCCTGCTATTTATGTTGGTGGTAATCTTTTTGTTCTTTGTTTTTGGAAACAGGTTTGTGATGTGACCCAGGCTGGTTTTGAGCTTTTTATTCTCCTGAGTTCCCCAAGTACTGAGAGTATATTTGCTTTCAGCTTCTTTTTTTCTTTATAACACTGTTTCTAAATAAAATATACTTTTTACTTGATAGTCTTATATTCTTCCCAACTTTGGGGGTACGGTTCAGTTGGTAGTGTTTGCCTAACACATACAAAGCCCTGGCATTGATTCCAACACTACATAATCTGTAATAAATGTAATGTCAATTAGAGTGACAGCAGAGGACTCTTCAGCTACATAGTGAGTATGACTCAAGGAAGCCTTGGCCACATGGAAACTATCTGAAAAAAATCCCAGAGTGGAAGGTGGGCAGAGGTTGGGGTGGTAAGCAAGCCAAACGGATCATCAGGAAAAGGAGCTTACCACCAAGCCTGATGACCCGAGTTCAGTACCTGAGAACCTCATGAGAGGAGAGACAACCCCTCAAATTGTTCTTTGACCTCCACACACACACCATATACAGATAAATAAAAAATTTTAAATAAACACGGGCTGGACCTAGGCCTCCCCACACATATGTAGCAAAGGTGCAGCTTGGTCTTCATGTGGGCCCTGAACAACTGGAGCAGAGGCTATCCCAAAAGCTGTTGCCTGTACATGGGATATATTCTTCTAGCTGGGATGCTGTGTCTGGTCTCAGTGGGAGAGAAAGCACCTAGCCTTCCAGACTTGAAGTATCAGGGTATAGGGATACCCAGGGGATACCCAGAGGAGAAGGGAAGAGGGGTGGGGAAGGATTGTGGGAGGTGGTGACAGGAAGGGGGGCAGTGATCGGGATGTAAAGTGAATAAGTAAAATATAAAATAAAAATTTTTTAAAATAAAATTAATAGCAACCATTGTTTCTCATGGCAGAGATACCAACAACCAATAGATATGTGTTTCATACATCTACTAACAAATATATTTTGTCAAATGTGAAATAGTTGCTTGCTTCAATATTCTCATAATAGTAACATTTCTGCCTGTTCATAGGAGGTGAGACATCTGTCAGAGAGAGAGGGATTCTTGGAAATAGTCAGACTAGAGAGATTTGCCCCAGAATGCTGAGGAGACCTATGTAAATCAGCACATAGCTGAACTCAGGTTAGAATAAAAGGAATAATAAGTTAAGAACAAATCAGAGAACAAGTTGAACCTTATGGCCTAGGTGTTTATTAATAATTAGTCTCAGAGTTGTTTTTTCTGGAAATTAAGTAAACGGGAGGAAAAACTGGCATTTTTACACATTTGTTCATTCATTCACTCACTCATTTATTTATTGGTGGTAGTGGTCATGGTGGTAATTATCATGACAAGCGTGTGCGACCAGAGGTTGGAGGACAACTGGTAGAAGTCAGTTCTCTTCTCCCACCATGTGGGCCTTGGGTTCTAAGCTCAGTCTGCTGAGCTTCCTGCAAGCACATTACCTACCGAGACACCTTGCTCGGCCCCAATCTGTCTTCAAGTATTAGTGTTTTGGGTTATTCTAAGGAGTCGGAAAACACACGTAGAATAAACCATGCAAAGTAACAACAAAGAACATGCAAAAAACACATCAATTACAAGTCTTTAGAAACTTATAGTTCAGGAAGGATGAAAGAAATACATAAATAATAAAAATTATACAAAGTAGAACACTAAAAATTCCACAGAGAAGAAAAATAAAACATAAGAAAAAGCATCAAGGAAGCACAGCGGCTCACACCTATAATCTCAGCACTCAGAAGATAAGGCAAGGAGAACATCTCAAATTTGAAGCCTACCTGTCTACACAGAAAGACCCTGCCTCAAAAAACAAAAACAAAACAAACAAAAATACCAAGGAGAGTTGGTGAAACAGCTCAGTGGGTGAAGAAACTTGCTACCAATCTAACAGTCCTGAATTTGATCAACAGGACGTGCATAGTAGGAACTCCCAAAAGGTATTGTCTGATCTCTACACATACCATGGTAATCTGTTCCCAATAAATAAATTCATGTAAACTGAATGCACGCATGCACATGTGTGCATGGTGCAAAAATAAAATGGAGAAAATTATAAGGGACCAAAGTTTTAGTATTTTCCTTTTGAGAGATTAGAAAATCTTTTAACAAACAAACAAACAAACAAAAAATGCCAGGCATGATGACACACACCTTTAATCCCAGCACTCAGGAGGCAGAGACAGGCAGATTTCTGTGAGCTTGAGGCCAACCTGGTCTACAGAGCAAGTTCCTTCCAAGATAGCCAGGGCTACACAGAGAATCCCTATCTAGAAAAGCAAAACAATAACAAAAACAAAAGAAAGAAAATCCATAAAAATCTGTGAAAGATTTCTACTACCTAATTTAGCTTCCTGAAGAACTAGATTAAAGGCACTGGTTTTTTATACAGAAAGAGCTCATCAATAAAGCACTTGACCAGCGAAATCAAAAATTAAGTCCTAGGCTTAATACCTAGAATCACTAAATAAATCCATAAATATAGAAAAAACCTACTCATGAGGATTCTATTAAAATAGAAAAAATGCACAAGTTTTAGCATGATTCTACTACTTATTTGCTATGGGATCTTGGACAAATTGCTATTTGAATGGAAACTTCCTGGAGGCAGAAGTTCAGGGCCTGCCTAAGTAACACAGAGTCATAGAAGAAACTTATCTCAGAAAATAAGACTCAATTTCCCGATCTGAAAAATGGGAATTTATTTTCAGAGAGAATACTGTAACACTTGCAGGTCAGCTAGCCTAGCAAATGGAGAGGCAAATTACCTCTGACCTTCATATACAACACACACATAACATTATCATCCTCTTCCTCAAAGATTCAAAAAATTAAATCCATAAAAATGAGCTCTAGAAGTTTCATTTATATTGAGCATTGTGGCACATGTCTTTACTCCCAGCACTTGAGAGGCAAAGGTGGATGGATCTCTTTCAGTTTGAGGCCAGCCTGGTCTACATAGGGTAAGTTTTAGGACGGCCAGGACTGCATAGTGAGACCTACCTTTAAAAACAAGCAAACAAACAAACAAATAAAAAGGTGGTTTTGAATTTAGTTAGGCAGAGTAGTGGTGGTGTACCCCTATAATTTGGCATCTGGGAGGTAGAGGCTTGAGGATCAGGAATTTAAGGTCTTTATCTACAGCAAGCTTGAGGCCAATCTGAGTTAGATGAAACCCTGCTTCACAAACAAACAAAAAGACCTTTTATTTAGTCATTCTTCCAAATTAATTTACCTCTCAACCGAGTCACTGTGTGTGTGTGCGTGTGCGCACACGGAGGTTAGAAGTGAGCCCTGGCGCTGTTCCCCAGGTGCCACCCTCCTTGTTTTTAGAGACAGAGTCTGGGTCTCTCTTTGACCTTTTAATTCTAGCATAGCCAGGGCTACATGAGAAGCAGAAAACAGACAGACAGACAACCCCTATAATGAAAACCAAGTGACCTTTCCTATTACTACTTCTGTCTACCAGTAGTTCACCACTTCCTCTGACTACTGTTCTTCAATCCTTTCTTTCTAGTACTGTTTTTTGTTTTTGCTTCTTGAGATAAGTTCTCACTATCTAGGTCTGGAGGTCTTGGAACACCCTGTGTAGACCAGGCTGACCTTGAACTCACAGTGATACACTTGCATCTGTCCCCCAAGTGCTGGGATTAAAGGTATGTGTCACTAGGCCCACCCTTTCTGTTTTAAATGTATGTATTTTTAAGATTTTACACTCATCAGTGTTTTGCCTGAATATATGTGCGCCATTTATATGGCTGGTGTCTACAGAAGTCAGAAGAGGGTGTTGGAGCCCCTAGCACCAGAGTTACAGTTGATCATGTGGGTGCTGGGAACCGAACCCTGGTCCTCTACGTGAGCAACAAAAGCTCTAAACTGCTGAGCTCTAGCTCTAGCGCCCCATCACCGTCATTTTAGCTCTAAAAATTAGACATCTTGGAGCTGGAAAGACGGTTTAGTGGCTAAAAATGCATACTACTCTTCAAAAGGACTGGAGTTCAGAATCCAGCACTTACTTCAGGAAGCTCACAACTATACTTCCAGCTCCAAGGAATCCAACACCCTCTTCTGGCCTTATAGGGAGCCCCCAACATATGGCATATGGTGTCAAAGAAATACACATATAAACATAAATACATCTTTTAAATTTAAGATTTTTTTAATGTGTGTTTTGCCCGCGTGTATGCATGTGCACATGTGTACCTGGTGTCTGAAGGTTAATGGCTTTAGATCTCCTGAAAGTGGAGTTACTGATGGTTGGAACCACTATGTGGATGCTGGGAAGTAAATCCAGGTCCTCTACCAGAGCGACAAGTGCTCTTAACCACAGAGCTATCTTTCTTGACTATACAGATAAGTATTTTTTTAAAAAATTTACGTATCTTACTGAAGACTGAATTCTAATTATTTACTATCTGGGTTTATCTATATCAACTAAATTCTACTAAGAAGATTAAAGACAGCTAGATGTGTTGGTGGTGTTCATCTATAACTTAGTACTTGGTTTACAAATTCAATGCCAGCCTGGATTATATATATTAAAAAAATGTTAACGGCTGGGCTGGAGAGATGGCTCAGTGGTTAAGAGCACTGACTACACTTCCGAAGGTCCTGAGTTCAAATCTCAGCAACCACATGGTGGCTCACAACCATCCATAATGAAATCTGACGCCCTCTTCTGGTGTGTCTGAAGACAGCTACAGTGTACTCACATAAATAAAATAAATTAAAAAAAAAAAAAAGTTAAAGGCTGGCTGGAGAATCGGCTCAGTGGTTAAGAGCACTTGTTGTTGCAAAGGACCAGGGTTTGATTCAACTACTCACATGGAAGCTCTCCACTTCCACACCAAGCACAAATGTGATACACAGACACACATGAAAGCAAAACACTCATACACATAAAATAATTAAATAAATCTAAAATAAAGTTAAAGGCTGAATATTATAAAATTGTAAAAGTAGTTTATACTTTTATATAATACTAAATCTATACTTTATATAATACTACATTTATTATTATATAATACTAAGTGTATGTTTTTAGTTTCATAAGTTTTTAATACCTTTATATGATTTTCTATATTATAATACTAATTTTATATAATGCTAAATTTGTACTTTTATATAATACTAAATCTAACTCAGAGATTACTAAGACCAGGCTTGTCTTATCCATCAGGAAGAAGAATCAGTACTTCCTAAACTATATTAAGCTCTGTGTAAAGTAAGCTACAGAAACAAGGTAGTCTCAAACTACAGGCCTCATACCAGGAATCTTGACTCTTTACCTTCCAGAAGCTTGGGTCAGAGGGAACCGCCATACTAGGCACAAGCTTTCCTGACAATCCATACCTTGCTTCGTGATTCAGAGGAGCTATGTTTCCTGACCTCCCCCAATCCATTCCTATTTTCAGTATCAGCTTTCTCTGAAAGGAAAAGGGGCATAAAGTATATTTAAGATCATGGTTGTACTTAAATGGCAGATACTCAGTAGCTGTGGGACTTTTCTAAAACTGTTTCAATTTATAAAATGACCATACTTAACTTGGCCTGGTACTCATAATGCCAGCACTAGAAAGACAAGGGCAGGAGGATTACTGATAGTTGAAGGCCAGCACAGGCTACACAGTAAAACCTCATCTCAAAACAAACACATTGATACACACCTATGATCCTAGCATTAAGGAGGCTGATCCAAGAAGGATCAGAAGTTCAAGGCCAGCTTTGGCTATCCTGAGTCTAAGGCCAGTATCAGGTATTTGAGACACTGTCTCAACTCATCCCCCTGAAAAACTACTATTTTATTAAACAGGACAATCAGAAACACAGATCCTAGATCAACATCAACATTTGGCCTATAATATGTATTTAATATTATTTTCATTTTTCTAAATTTCACAGGGAAAAATAGACTGTACTTTTACAAATATGCCACTCATCTGTCACAAGAATATATAAAGAAAACTGATCAACATGGCTGGGGATTTGGTCAATTGGCAGAGTGCAGCTGGGCAGTGGTGGCGCAAGCCTTTAATCCCAGCACTTAGGAGGCAGAGGCAGGTAGATTTCTGAGTTCGAGGCTAGCCTGGTCTGAGTTCCAGGACAGCCAGGGCTACACAGAGAAACCCTGTCTCAAAAAATAAATAACCACCCCCACAAAAACAAAACAAAACACCAAACAACAACAACAACAACAAAAGTTCTGGTTTCAATCCCTAGCACCTATAAAAACGGTACATACCCATAATCTCAGCAATCTGGATGTAGGAGGATCAAGAGTTCAAGGTCATCCTTGACTTCCTAATGCCTTTGACGCCAGACTCTTTGAGACTTTGTCTCAAAAAAGTAGAAGGAGAAAGGCCTGGTGGCACACATTTTATTTCCAGCATTTGTCCTTAATCTCAGCATTTGTGAGGTAGATGCAGGCAGATCTCTGTGAATTAAAGACAAGCCTGCTCTACATTGTGAATTCCAGGACAGCCAGGGCTATATAAAGACAGCCTGTATCAAGGACTACTATCCCCACCTCACCCCTACCAGTGCCCAAAAGAAAAAAGAAAAGCAGAAGGAAGGGAGGGAGTGAGTGAGTAAGGGGAGGAGGAAGGGAAGGAAGACAGGAAGGGAGGGAGGGAGGGAGAAAGGGAATGAAAACAAATGAAGGCTAGGAAGATGGCTCACTGGGTAAAAACACGATCGGTGTATGCCTGACGACCTGAGTTTAAGCCTCAGGATCCACATAAAAAGCCAGGTACAATGGTGGCTACCTGTAACCCTACCATTCCTACTTCAAGATGAGAGGTGGAGACAGGAGAATAATTCAGAAACTCTTGGGCCAGGTAGTTTAGAGTACATGGCACATCTGGAGGAAGGAAAGGGGAGGGAGGAGGAAGAGAGGGAAGGGGGACTATGACTTAAAAAGGGAGAAGCAAATAACCAATTCTAACCTCCACACGCATGCCATGGCACAATGTAACTGAGTAGATTGTGCATGACAATTATTAATTAAACATACTAATTAATTAAAAAAAGAAAGAAAATTGACAGAAGTATAAGTCTAGTAAAATGGGTAATCCCAGTGGGTAAAGGCATCAAAACCCCTTATAAGCTGAGTCTGCTCCCAATGACACGCATGACAGAGAAAATCAAACCCCACAAGTTGTCCTCCGACTTTCATTTGCATACGCACCCACAAATAAACTATAAACAAATAAATGTACTGTTTTAAACATTTAAAATATCTACCTATGGCCCAGGCACTCTGGAGGCAATGGCAGGACTGACAGGTATGGAGGCACCCTGAGCTACAGAGCGAGATTCAATCACCACAGCAAACAACACAACACGACACTGCTCCCACCCAACTGAAGCACTTCTTCACAAAAGTAACTGAAAATCCTTATTTTCAAGAAGACCGGGGCTGGAAAAATGGCTCAGCGGTTAAGAGCACTGACCCCTCTTCCAGAGGCCATGAGTTCAATTCCCAGCAACCACATGGTGGCTCACAACCATCTGTAATGGGATCGGATGTCCTCTTCTGGTGTGTCTAAAGATAGCTACAATGTACTCATATACATTAAAAAGGGGGGCAGGGGAGACTGAAGAGATCATTCCCCAGTTAAGAGCATTGGCTGCTCTTCCAGAAAACACAGGTTCAATTCCCTGACCAATCATCTGTAACTACAGTCTCGCAGAAATACAGTCTCTGGGTCTCTGTGAGCACCATGTATGCATGTGGTACACAGACATACATGTAGGCAAAAAACCCAATACATAAAATAAAAAATAACAATAACAGAAAAAGTCACAAAAATATAAGGTATGGTATGAACCCTGGCCTTTAAAAAAAAAAAAAAAACCCAGAACAAAAAACCTTCAAAGGTCTCAAATAATTAAAGGAGCAAGATTTGGGGTGGGAGGTGGGGAGTGTGGGTCTGGGAAATAAGCTTAAAAAGCAGAAACAATGTCTTTTTGAACTCAAGGCAATCCACCTGCTTCAGATTCCCTAGTTCTGAGATTATAGGCATAGGCCACCATGCATAGCCAAATAAGCTAGTAGCTCAGCAATATGTTAGCTGGCTCACTCTGCCAGTTTACCTTTCTAGACAGGATGAGTTCTGAAACAGTATCAGATCCCATTCATTCTTCCCAAGACTGCAACTTTTAGTTTGTCATTGTGATGGTTCAGTCCAAGGAGTGGATCTATTAGAAGGTGTGGCTCCATTAGAGTAGGTGTGTCACTGTGGGTGTGGGCTATAAGACCCTCATCCTAGCTGCCTGGAGGCCAGTATTCTGCTAGCAGCCTTCAGATGAAGACAAAGAACTCTCAGCTCTGCCTGCACCAGGCTTGCCTGGATGCTGCCATACGCCCGCCTTGATGATAATGGACTGAACCTCTGAACCTGTAAGCCAGCCCCAATTAAATGTTGTCCTTACAAGAGTTGCCTTGGTCATGGTGTCTCTTCACAGCAGTAAAACCCTAAGATAGCCATTAAAACAAAACAGCCAAACCAACAAATAGCTTAGACAATATAACAAAGGAGGTTTCAATACCACTTCTGAGCTAACCTACTAAGAAAGATATTTTACAGCAAAAGATTTCAAAGCTGAAGAAATGTTATAATTTTTTTTTTAGAAATGCATCCAGTCTAATGGTCATAAAATATAACTGTAAGTCATTCTTGTTTTGTTCTGAATTAACTATATCATCTGTTTCTATCATACATAATGGTTCAAAATGTTTCTCACAAGCTGGTTCTCTCCTTCAGAGAGGGCAGATAACTTTTCTGCAGGTCTTTGCCCACTATCAACAGGGAAGCCCCAAAAGAAGTATGGCCTGCCACCTGTAAAAACCTTGCATGGACTGAAATAATATTCCAATTCTTGACAACAAAACAAAACCAACAACAACAAAGCAAAAACCTTTAGGAGACAAGGTTTAAATTTTAGTAAATGGTTACATGTTCAATATGTTAAGAGTTGTAAATTCAAATAAGAATTAAAGTTGATAAATGTATAGAATTCACAATAATGTGTGAGTCTAGAATAACATACACTGAAAGTGTAATGATACCAAAAGCGCAGTTTCACTTTTTAGAGTAACAGGGCTTTCTTCTTAAAATTACTTATAGCACAGACTTAGAACAGTGAAAAAGAATCTGCAACAAATTACTTAAATGTGCCATTACTATGATCTATTCTAGGTAAAATTCTGTCAACAGGAGAAAGTAACATGACAATATATGGCATAATATCTGCACAATGTTGAATCTGACACTAAGAAACAAAGCTATTTTAAAAATTAACTTGACCATTAATCTTTAAAAGATTTTTGACTATTTTTAAAAGATCAACAATGTAAATATATTTATCATTACTAAACTACACACTTCAAATAGCCAAGTGACACCATCCTAGCCATTGCAAAACAGAGTCCACAGTCAGTCTGGGCTATATAAGTGAGACCCTGTTTCAAAAGAACAAACAAGGGCTGGAGAGATGGCTCAGCGGTTAAGAGCGCTGACTGCTCTTCCAGAGGTCCTGAGTTCAATTCCCAGCAACCACATGGTGGCTCAGAACCATCTACAATGGGATCGGATGCCCTCTTCTGGTGTGTCTGAAGACAGCTACAGTGTGCTCATATACATAAAATAAATAAATCTTTTAAAAAAACAAAATACAAAGCAAGAGATTAAAACAAAAAGTCTATGATGTTGCTCTGTAATAGAGCATGGACACAGGATATACAAAATCCCTCACTGGATACTAAGGAAACAAAAATCAAAAGGACAGAGAAAAAATGAGAGGGAGAAAGATGCTATGAGAGAAAAATTAGTTGTAGGTTTTATCACAATTAGACTAGAAAATAGGCTGGACATAGTGGCAAAAAATATTGTATTACATGGATTATTATTGTAATTCTAGCACTTAATGGGCTAATGCTGTAGGATCACAGTTCAGGCCCAACCTCAAGTTACACTGGGACTTCAAGGTCAGCCTGGGCTAAAAGGAAGTCCTGTTCCAGCCTTACTCCCAACTCAAAAAGAAGAAAAACAAATAAAAAATAAAAGCTGTAATCTCAGCATTCAAGAAGCAGGATGACAGGTACAAGATCAAGACCAGTCAGGTCTACACATCAAGTTTTAGACCAGCAAGGGCTATGTTACAAGATCCTGTCTCAAAAAATATACCAAAGCAAAATTAAACTTCAAATAACCTTGTTTATTTGTTCACGTTCTCCCCACTCCTTCACATCAGAGTTTCTTTGTGTGTTATTGGCTTCCTGGAACTAATTCTATAGACCAGGCTGGCCTCAAACTCAAAGATCTGCCTGTCTCTGACTCCTGAGTGCTGGGATTAAACATAAGTGCCAAACCCACGCTGGTATCCCTTGTATTTTTCAATAAACGTATTTGGGTTATTGTGGCTCATTATGTGCCTGTAACCATGAATCGGGGGAGCTAATCAATAAGCCTGATTCAGTGGTCTCCAGAGCTCACTGGGTATGGAACTCCACACTGAGCTATATTCCCAACACCTGGGAATCGGAGTCAAGAGAACCATGAGGGCTTGAAGCTACCCTGGAACTACATAGTAATATCTATCTCAACAAAACAACCTTCTTTTCAAGAAAGTAAAAATGTAAAGAGAATCAAAATTCAACAGTTTTTAAAAAAAAAAAAAACTTAGATCAATGGGTGGTGGTAGTGATTGTCTTTGATCCCAGCACTGAGTGCAGAGGCAGGCCTATTCCTGAGGCCACCCTGCTCTGTAGAAGTATCCATTTACCTGTCTGCGTATACACACACACACACACACACACACACACACACACACACACACACACACACGCGCGCGCATGCTGAGGGGTGCAGCTTAGTGACAGAAAATTTGCAGATACCTGGTACCAAAAAAAGAAAACAAGAAAAAAAAAAAGCACAAAAAACACAAGGAGAAAAAAACATACTTCCCTCCCCATGCTCTAATTATAAAATTTCTGACACTCAACATGAATTACTTTTGGATTCAAACGTATTTCCTAACTAATCCAGGTAAATAGCCCTAACTGGCCTAAAATTTGCTATGTAGTTTAAACTGGCTACAGACAGAAATTCAGAGATCCACCTGCCTCTGCCTCCAAAATGCTAGGATTAAAGAAATGCACTTAGCCTATCTTTAATTTTGAACCTTTACAAAAGCTATGGTCTCTGCCATACAAATTGCTCTAAGTCATACAGCAATCTTGCATTTCTGCAGGGCATTCTTATGTCACTTGAAAAGTAAGTTTATTGGCAGTCAAATATTTGTATTATCTCTCCAAAAGAAAAGGTTAATGTTCAGAAAAAAATTCTTTAAATATGTTTCCTGACTATCTCCTATGTGCCATCCTTGAATACAACAATTTGTAAGTAAATTTTGGGTGTCATAGGATATTTGAACCTGTTTCTAGCTAGGGTGTGGCACAGCCTTTAGCACACACCTTTCATCCCAAACAATAAAGGTAAAGTTAAGTTTGTAGAAGGAAGCAGCCATGTTTGAAAGTGATGTGTAATTGAGTGGCAGACAAAGTGACGGATCAGAGTAAGATTTGACAGACTAGGATGTGCCAGCTCTCACCAGAAGAGAGGAAAGGGAAGCAACTTAAGGAGAGACAGCCAGCACAGGAGCTCAGCAGAGTTCATGGAGTAGCCTTGAGAGGGAGAGTGGAGCCGCAGGGAGGAAGGAGGAAATAGTTTTACCCGGAAAGTTTTACAGACACAGACTGAAGAGAACAAGCTAGACACAGGTAAAGACAGAATGAGCAACAGAATGAGGAGCCGGAAGATTAGAAAAGATTACTAGAGTTAGTTTGAGGCCAAGAGAAAAGCCAGATTGAATAAATAAACTGGGAGAAGAGTTTGGGCCCCAACAGCTGAGCTGAACCAGCCACCCAGAGCTTAGAAAGAACTAGAAATGGTGTGCTTATTCAGCAGCAAGTCTCCGAGGTTGAAAATATTATAGGCCTAGATTATACTGTACAGAGGCTAGAAGCTTCCAGGACTAACTAGTCCTAGGTTAGCAGACAGAGGCAGTAAACTTCCCAGACATCAATTACAACAGGAGAAAAAAAGTTACTTTTACATTTGTTTTTTGTTTTTGTAAGAACTTAGCAAGCCAGGATGGTGGCGCACGCCTTTAGTCCTAGCACTAGAGAGGCAGAGGCAGGGAATCTCCGAGTCCAAAGACAGCCTGGTCTACAGAGTGAATTCCAGGACAGCCTGGGCTACACAGAGAAACTCTTGTCTCAAAACAAACAAAAACAAACCAAAAAACAAGACCCAAACCAAACCAAAAAAAGACAGAATAAAATTTTTAAAAGGGGGCTGGAGAGATGGCTCAGCACTTAAGACTGCTCTTCTAAAGGTCCTGAATTCAATTCCCAGCAACCACATGGTGGCTCACAACCATCTGTAATGAGTTTTGAAGCCCTCTTTTGGGGATAGGGATAGGGATATAGCTCATTGGCAGAATGTTTGCCCCGTACACATGCATGAAGCCTCCAGTTTAATCCATATCACAAACAAACCAAAAGTAGTTTGCTAGGGTTTTGGTTCAGTTTTTGTTGTTTTGGTTTTTGTTTGTTTTTCAAGACAGAGTTTCTCTGTAGAGCCCTGGGTATCCTTGAATTTGCTCTATAGACCGGGCTGCCTTTGAACTCAGATCTGCCGGCCTCTGCCTCCTAAATGGTGGGATTAAAAGCATGAGCCACCACTGCTGCCACCATCACTACCTGGCTTGGTTTAATTTTTTGAGACAGAGTCTCATTAAGTAGTCGAAGCTGACCTCAAACTCCTGCCTCCACCTCCCAAGTGCTGGAATTGCAAGTGTGCACGAGCACACCGACCTGGCAAAAGCAAGTTTTACTAATAGAGCATAAAGAAAAGCTAACATCTGTCTCTTGTGGTCCACCACTGTCACCTCCACAGGCAAACTCTGTAGCGTTCCCTGTTCTCCTGCTCACCTGAACACTGATGAGACTTCGGCTTTCATGTGACTAGTCATTTACAAAATTCAAAGGACTACTAGCACAATTACCTTCAAACCTCTCTTTACATAAGGCCCTATGTGGTCAGATGAAGTTTCCCCTCGTTTCTGAGCTGGTAATCATATCACATCTGCAACTATCAATAGTTTTCCAATCAGAAAGAACTAAAGAATAAACACAGTTGGTTGCTTTCCAACTAGCAAGAGCATAGAAGCAGACATGTTAGTATTTTAGATTTTACCCAAATGACTAGTATAGTTAAAAGGAAAAGTGTAATAGAAACTTTAAACCATGTATTTTCCAGAACCAGATCTAAATCTGAGAAATAGGCTCTGCTTGGATAGTACTAGGAAATTTCTTCTTTCAGTTCACATTTCATACAGATTAACTTTCCTCTCTGCCACCCAATCTGATCACAAAAGCAAAAGAGCCATAGGAAAATCACTGGCTTCAGGGAGAACTCAGAAGGTCAAAAGTTAAACTTGGCTGTTTAATGATTCTCTTTATGATTCAGAAATCACATTAATATCACTGAAAGCATAAAGAGAACCTAACATATGTTCCTTGTTGTCCACCACTGTCCCCTTCACATGCAAAATTCAAACATGTTGGGTCACCATATAATGTATGGCCCTGTAAGTGTTAATGACACAGCAACTTATTCTCACCAATTATTGGCAAATATGGAGGTTATACAATAACTTAAGATAAGCCTAAAGGAAAAACAGGCTATTCTAGCAGGGGAGAAGATGGGAGAAAACCAAATACGTATTTAAAAAGACAACAAATACATCTGGATACAAGATTTGCTTCATAAACATTTTTTACTGTTTTTATTATTTCATCGTCGTCATTATTATTTTGGTAAATTTAAAAAACTTACCCTGAAGAGATTTTCCCAATCCCTGGCCCAGCTTCCACCCATGTTTCTGGAGTAAGCGGTGTCCAATATTATCCTGACAGACAGAACAGAGAGACAAACCAAAAATATTCCAATAATATATTCTTCCCTTCCTAGTGACATTAAAATAGGTGATGAACAAGAGAAGAATCTACATATATGCATGCAAAAAAGGTGCTAATAAAAGGATAAATGTGCCCAGTAAAAGGGACATTAATGTAAAAAGAAATGCTGGCTAGTATTTTATATGGGAAGGACACATGGGGAAGGGTTCTTTCTGATAGTGTGCTGGGCAACTTCTGTACAGAACACTTAAAGCAAGAAGGGGGGAGGGGGAGAAAAAGGGGGAGAATCCACTTATAAAGTTTTAAAACTAACATTAAAAAACATAAATCAAGATATTTATACAATCGTATCCACCACCTAGACAGCACCACTTTAAGATCTTTTTTTAAAGAAAAGAAAATCTGCATTGTGTTTAGTTACTTTGTTCATGTGTCAGGCTTTCATGACATAAAGGAAGCTGTAAGTGTAAGGCTACCCCAGCACGAGAAATGGAAACAACCACCAAATCCAGGCTAGGCTTGATTGGCTTTAATATATATAGCATATAAATATAACCAGCATGCAGCCAATATTAAACTGAAAACATTGAGGTTAGTAAAACAAGAAGTTAAATCGAGTAAACAAAAAATAAAATGAGCTCAAGCACAGACTGAGTGATGCATTTCAACGTGTAGTCTAACAAAAATGCTAAGATGTTAGAATGAAACAGGCCTAGCAATAAGTCAACAGTAAAGAACCATTAGTGCATGTGGGGTTGACATACATAATGTCTCATCTGGAAACGGTATTTCAATGTAAATCGTATGAAAAGATGCCAGAAACAACAATTAAATGTCAGCTACTGTATAAAGAGTCAATAGATCAGAAACTTCCATAGCCCTCTGCTTCCTTCTCTACTTTTTAAAGACTACTGTGAAGTAACAAGACCAAGCTAAAGAACTACTCAACACCAGAGGGGGAAATGCTACCAATCCAGAAAAGAGTGAAAAGCTGAGCTGCAACTCAGAGAAGAGCAGTTAGTTGCCTAGCAACTCACCAGGCTGAGTCCAATCCCCAGCACCACACACACTATTAAAATAAACAACATCAATTAATGAAGTCTCATAAATTATCTATGTGTTCTGTTCTTTCTCTCTTTCATTCTATCATTCTTTCTTTTTTACCTTTTGCTTTCGTTTTGTTTTTTAAGACAGGATTCTGGGTAGCCCTGGCTGTCCTGAAACTCACTCTATAGAACAGGCCAGCCTAGAGCCCATAGAGATCGACCTACCTTTGCCTCCTGAATGCTGGGATTAAAGGCTTATGCGACTAGGCTAAAGAAAGCCTGTTTTCTTTAAAAGAACAATATTCTTCCACAGGTTTAGAACAGCATACAGCTGAGTGGCTGCAATTTTACTGGTGGAGAAATCACAGTATGATCTCTCAGGCAGGATCTCATTGGCATAGGCTGGTCTTAAGACTTGCTACACACCCAAGGATGACCTTAAACATTTGATTCTCCTGCCTCTACTTCCCTAGGGCTGAGATTACAAATGTGCATGCCCATGCCTGGTTTATACAATGCTGGAGACTGAACCTAAAGCTTCAAGCATGCTAGGCAAGCACTCTACTGATGGAATTGTATTCCTAGCCCCCAAGACACTTTTATGGTTTTGCTTTTTCCAGATAGGTCTCTATGTAGCCTATCTGACAGGCGTGGAACTTGTGATCTTCACTCCTTGGCCTTCTAATTAAGTAATGCTTGGATTACATAATTGTGTGGGGTTCCAAAGAGTTTTTAAAAAACGAAAGGAGAAGGCAAACAATGAAAAGCTGTTTTTACAACAAAAGGCACTACTGTGATGTATGATATACTCACACATACATGGAACAGTAAAAGGGCATAGAAATTATTTTTGCTAAAACTGGAAAACACTAGAAAAGAAGGCTCTGTGAATCCCCAGTGATGATACTCACAGTGTTAAAGATCACAAAACCTTACTGGGCACTATTGCTGCTCCTCTTCTCTCTGCACTGCTAAGAAAAGCATCCTCATCCAATCCTGAGTATTTCTTACTATAAATAACTTCACTATATAAAAAAAATTAGGCAAATCATGTTGAATCACATCTGTAATCCCAGAACTGGGGAGGTGGAGGCAGAAAGCAAGTGGATCAGGAGTTCAGGGTCATTCTTGACTACATAACAAATTCAAAACCAACCTGGGTTACATGAATCACAAAACAACAAAAAAGGCCCAGAGATTTAGGATAATTGCACAGTATTTGCCTAGTATGTGTAAGGCCCAGATTTAAGCCATACCACCTCAAAATTTTTAATTTAAAAAATAAAACAAAATTACATGAAAACAGAGCACAACAAAACACTTTATTTTCCCCACTATCAAACAAGTTTAGCTACTTATAAGTACCTTTGGAAATGATAAGGATAGCAAAATGACTTTTAGAGTATATGAGCTTGTTATAGGGGCGCATTCCTTATAATCTCAGCAGCAAGGAGGCTAAGGCAGGAGAATCACCTAGAGCTCAATGACAGTCAGAATCAAAAAGTGAGATCGTATCTCAAAAAATTAGATAACTAACAATTGTAGTTCGTTATTGTTTACTCTCTTGCTATACGAATGCTCTAACTGTGTATGGCACAAAGATTTATGTATTAAGTAATGCTGACAAAAACTGTTGCTTCTCCCCCATTTTGTTATCATCTGTTTCTGGGTTTTTTTTTTTGTTTGTTTGTTTTGGTTTTTTGCTGTTGTTGTTTTCTTTAACAAATCAATCTTTGGCCACAAGAGATGAGACATTATGCTTACTGTGTTATATTATGAATGCACTAAAATAAACAGACAGATGAAGCAGTATGCTATTTCCAAAAGCAGTGCAAGTGGAGTGAAAGCATTTCCATACGAACCTGGCTTTAAAAACTGGGCTGTCAAAAGAACAGTTAAATGTAACACAAAGTAAGAAACTGTCCGATCACTAATGGTCGCTTTATTTTTTTTTTGTCTTGTTTTCAATTCACTGCTTGCAAGTAATGTATTTATTAAAGAAGATCGAAAGCATAAGTAAAATCACGAGTCAAGAGCAGCTGAGATTCAGAGCAGCGTGTTGTGACTGGCAACAGTGAGAGGGAGAGCAAATGTTAAGGAGAACAGAGGAAAGTTTAGGTCATACACATTAGCAGCACTTTTACAACACCACTCAAGAGGCTGGCTGTCACCTCGGAGAAAGCTACTGACATGGAGTAACAGTGGCAGCGCTCTCCTAAAACCTAATGTTAAACTGTCCTTTTACTAAATACACTTTTCTAAGCAGGAGCAGAGAATGGACTGTCCCAGACTATAAACTATCGACACAATGCTGCGTCCTTCTGACAAAAACAGACAACAAAACAGCACACAGGTCCCCGCCAGCCTCCTCGAGTAAATGAACGACTAATAAAGACAACCTGAGCCTCTCCTATCACTTTAAACTACCTGGTTTTGACAGGAAAAGCTGCTGTGTGGCTTGTCACAAAACTCTTCAGCGTGATCTCCTACCAAAAAGGGGCAAAAAAGGCGGTGGTGACTATGATGAAGAAATCCTGTACAACTTGTTAAAGACTTGTAAAAGCAAAAAACTACGTTTTTTAAATGTGTGTGTGTGTGTGTGTGTGTGTGTGTGTCCCTGAGGTCAGAAGTGTCAGATACCCTGGAGCTGAAGTTAGCAGGCGGCTATGAGCTTCCCTGAGTGCTGAGAATCAGTTTGGATCTTTGTGAGAATAGCACTCATTCTTAACCACTTAGTCATTTCTCCAGCCCACTGAATAAATTAAAAAAAGAGAAGAAAGAAAAGAAAAGAGGGAGGGAAGGGAGGGAAAGGGAAGGAAAGGGAAGGGAAGGGAAGGGAAGGAAAAGAGAAAGGAAGGGAGTGAAGACAGGTGTGGCAGCACATACTTTTAATACAAGAAAAAAAACACTTTTACAATAAAATGACACTTGCCAATCTCTGAACTATAACAATTTTCATCAACAATAAACAAGGGGCTTGTGGAAAACCAGTAATATCTTTACTTTATTTAGGATTGTGATTTTGTGGTTTTCCTGTATTAGAGTCCCATGGTTATTTATAATAGTAGACTAAAAACTTAAAAGCTCCAGCAGGTAATCATGACAAATACAGAAATGAGCACTAAATATAGTTCTAAAATTATTAACAATTACAAAAAATATCTTGCAAGAATCAGCAACTCTTTACAAATTTTGTCACTACAATAATTACAGATTTTTATTTTTTAAAGTAATAAACTTAAAATATATAAGGCCAGACATAATGGCACATGTCTACAATTCCAGAACTTGAGAAAGAAAATCCAACTTGTGCACACAATGACTTCCAGGGCCATGATATAAGTTAGACTTAAAAGAGAAAAAGTAAACCGAGCATGGTGGCTCACCCTGTAATTCCAGCAGGTGGCTCTCTGTGAGTTTGAGGTCAGCCTGGTCTACATACAGAGTGAGTTTCAGGACACCCAGAGCAACATAATAGAGATATTTCTCAAAAGAGAGAGAGAGGGAGAGAGAGAAAGAGAGAGAGAGAGAGAGAGAGAGAGACAGAGAGAGGAAACTAAGTAAAGAAAAAAATGTCATGTGCCTACAATCCCAGCATGAGAGGAAGAGGAAGGTGGATCAGAGATCAGAGATCCAGGTCATCCTCTGGGTCTCAAACCAGTAATGTCTCTAAGAAACTCTGTCTCAACAAACAACAAAAACAGCCAGGTGTTTCACACCTGAAATTCTAGCCCTTGGGAGGTTAAAGCAGGACTGTCATGTGTTCAAAGCTATCTTAAGTTACACACTGGCATCTAGGTCAAACTGGACCCTATTTCCTCCCACAAAAAAAAAAGTTAATAATATCTACTATCTACATAAAGATATAATTTGAGTTTTAAATTGTTTATAGAAACAAAAATTAATCTTTCAGTCTTTTCAAACAATTTACAATTAACAAAGATTTGTGGTGGTAACAGGCCAGATTATTTACAATTTAAATGTACATGTAAGAATTACAAGAAGGGGGCTGAGAGATGGTTCAGCAGTTAAGAGCAGTGGCTGCCTTCCATGATGATCTGTAATGGGATACAATGCCCTCTTCTGTTGTGTCTGAAGACATCAACAGCGTACTCGTATACATAAAATAAATAAATAAATCTTAAAAAAAAGAGTTACAAGGATATTTCTATTTTAAACTAAGAAATAAGGCAAATGAAATTTTGTTAAGGAGGATACAGAAAGACAATTTTCTATCTGATTCAGAGTTTTCAGAGTTGTTCAAAATGGCAGCTTTATGATCTTCAGCTGAAAATGAAGTCCTAGTGTGTTCAAATGAAGTTGAACTGAAAACTCTTTTTGGGGGGAAGAAGGGAGCAAGATTACCTCAATTGACTTGTTCTGGATTTCTATTTCTAAATTAAAAAGTAAATTAAAATTCTGTACTTCCAACATGTGTTCCTGTCTATTATGTTAGAGTTTTTAAATGAGAGGATCTTCAAATGCAGCAAGTGCTTTATAAGTAACCACCAATACATTGAAAATGTAATACCAATGTTAAAAAGCAAACAAAAACCTCAACAACTATTTTAGATGGTCCTCAACATTCTAATTTATCAATTAAACTCGAAGTACAAAACCCTCCCAGGAACTGCTCTCTGCTCCATGTCCTATACAGCACTACAGGAACTAGGACCACTCGGCAACAGCACCACAGTGTATGCCAAAATACAGATAAAAATGTATTTTATTGCAAGAGCTGACAAGTTTTGATACTAGAAAATAAAACCTCATATTCTCAAAGAAAACCACTTCAGATACATCAATGACTAGATGAATATTAATCCCACACTCAATTTTCTTTTAGTTGACAACCGGATTTAATTTCTACAATTTAGCCCGTTTCAGCAGAACAAAAGTGGCAAGTCTCTTGAGTGAGCTGTAAGCTTTGCTGATTGTGTATTAGAGACTCTAGAAGCAAGAACCAACGTTACCAGGTGAACCCATGCAGAGAACAAATTTGTAAAAATTCCCCAAACAAAAAATCTATAGCTCACTACAGATGACAATGAAGACCAGAGAGAAAGCCATATAGTAATGCTACACCATTCAGCTCCCAGAAGCATACTGTTTATTGTGCAGTCCACATAAGGTCACTGCTAAGAGTCAAATTAGCAGTCTCACAGAGTTACATTTTGGAACTAGTGGAGTCCACAGATCTACACAGATATGCAACATGACAATACTTCAGGTATACATGTTCTACTAAATCCCTACATAAGTAAACTAAACATTAGCAACTAGATATTTGGAAAACTTAACACTACCTTTTTTAAAACCCACTAAACCTGACAACTCCTAAAGTCAGGATTTTTATCAGTCAGTTACAATAAAAAGTAATTAATCTGGTGGAAAGTTGTACCAGTGACAGCATTTTTTTCAAGTCTATGCTGCAAGCATTTTTTCTTTTGTCCAACATCATTACCTCATCTAATTTATCATCTTCAAACTAAGATAAGGTCATAAAAAAATCATATATCCTAAATTGTACTAACTGATTCTAATTACAACAGAATCTAAGATTGGGCTATAGTTTTAGATTACATTTAGTTTTCCCAATATTTTAAATGTATGGAGGTCTAAATTGTGGCTTGTACATCAAAATCTCGTAACTAACAACTTTTAAAGTTGAAACTAAAAAAGTTGTTTGCGGTAAGGAAAAACCTTATATTTTTTTCCTTTCACTATAATTCAGATAATCAAGTTATCTGCGAATTCTAGTGTAATTTTCTTAGAAAATATTTTACTCTTGACCAAAAGGACATTTTATTAGTTGAAATAAGGAAAATAAAACTTTACAGCAAACATTATCATTTCTGATTCTTGGGGTTTTTTTTTTTTTGTGAATTTTGTTCTTAACTTTTGCCTACTAAAATTGAATGACTGTATCATCTCATCAACAAATCCAGACTTCAGAAGTTTGGTTAATGTATAATTCATAAGTATCTTCGAATCTCATTTCACATTTTGCTGATTTGTATCAAATATGCTCTATTATGAAACAAATAGCCTTAATTCCATACTTGTAATAGCCCTTCATACAGGCATATTCTTGACACAAACCTGTGCAGACTTCCACAGTCATCAGCTGCTGCAGATTACCTTATGTATTTAAATGACTACCCTTTAGCTCCTGCAATGATCTGTAGACTCCCAAAGCTGTATATTCCCAGCCACTTTTGAGTTGCATGCTGTAGCAAAACAGTCAGCACCTCTCAAGATATTGCTGCAGAGAAAGATCTTAATTCAGCAGAGGCTCTTTCTGTGTTAAAAGCAACATTCCCGCTTAGAATAAAACAGCTCAAGATAGCCAGCCAGCCCCAAAACGAAACACATATTATCTGCTGGGCATTCAGATAGAGGATTTTGTCTTTAGAGGAGAAGGAACACTACCTATTTTGATATCAATCATGTAAATGTTCTTTTAAAACTTCAAATTTTATTTCCAAATGATTAGGTAGCAGAAATAAAGCTCTTTGTTTTCTGGGTCCCACTTTTCTTTTTTTGAGTCCTACCTTCTATTTAACATCATGCATCCTAAAAGGTCTTCCTACTATTATTTAAACTATCAATTCACAATTAATGTGTATATTTATAGACTCCAGAAATAATCTTCCACCAGAAGTATAATTTAATATAACATATATATCTCTGACTACACACTTATTCTAAAAAGTAAAGATACAGTCTGAGCACAGTATAATTTGTTATTTTAAATGGAGATTAACATTCTCTAATAAACAAGACTTAAGCTGATTCTACTCTTACTCACTGAGATTACTCGACAATGATTACACAAGCAGACTGTCTTGTCACAGTGCTTTGCTTACAAATACGACATGTCCAAGAAAAAAAATATCCTGGGCACTGTGAGGAAATAGTATCATTAGTCTCATGTCATAGGAATGGCTTAAAAAATTATAGTGTGGACCTACACAGAATTTAAAAGGGCTAAATGTAAATGCTTTAAAAGTAATATTCATTAAGTACATTACAAATGAATGGCTACAGTTTCAGGCTAATTAAACTTCCTGATACTGAGAAGTCGAAGTGCTCAATAGAAACAGTGCATCTGTGACACTTGGGACATGTCCTCACAGGATATGGGACTGGGAAGCTGTAATAACTAGGGGTTTGCTCTTAAAACTGATGCAAAGAAGTATTCTTAAATTAAAATGG
Organism: Tokudaia tokunoshimensis; assembly: GCA_036184795.1. Lineage (NCBI taxonomy): Eukaryota > Metazoa > Chordata > Mammalia > Rodentia > Muridae > Tokudaia > Tokudaia tokunoshimensis. The sequence goes on along the minus strand of BTHU01000010.1, from coordinate 19,493,931 downwards.
AAAACTAAATTATTTAAGTACAAACCATGTATCTTGCCTACGAATTTCATTATAAAATTCTGCCTGAAGATAATCTCTGCTAAAGAACAAGGCACAAGCCTTGGTGGGTTTTAATTAGCAAAGTGGGCTTGGCATTTGACTCTTACGTTGAAATAGCAGACTGGGCTTTCAGCACATCATCAGACATGACCTCTCTCTCTGCAGCATTATCACATGCGTCATCAATTACTGCCATGCCTAGTCTAGCGTCATGCCAGCACATTAGGACAGAAAGTACTATATGCAGTGTTCACTGGACCAGAAAGACAGAAATAAGAAGGGGAGGTAGGGAGAAAGAAACCCTAGAGAAGAAATAAAAAAAAGGCAGACCGTGCAATACAAACCAGATCATGGCTGCTTAGCTAATATGGGCCAACTGCTGTGGAAGAAAAATGTCGAACACCCCAAGTTGTGTAAATTTCTGTAAACATCTAAACACACACACAAACACACACACAACACCAACCTAATTAGGAACATAAATATATGTTGATCCTTTACTATGTCATAGCTTTGAAAGCAAAAGCTAAATTAGATATACTTTCTCAACTGCTCTGATATTTCACAGAAGGAAAAGAAGCTAGTGTTTCTTAAAGGGAGAGGACCTATCTTGAAGGATATAAAACATAGGATTCCCATTTTGACTTTGTATTTACTCAAGTTTTACCAGTGCCTCAAAGAAACCTTCTTAAGTATATACATGTAAGCACGAAGTTTAAATACTGACAATAGCAAGCTAGAGACTTTAACAAAGGACAGTTTTTCTAAAATAACATGATGTTTTATGTCCAAAACTTAAGACTTTTCTTTCCTCCCAGAAACAGCTTTCTCTGTGTAGCCCTGGCTGTCCTAGAACTCACTGTGTAGACCAGGCTGGCCCGGAACTCAGAAATCCGCCTGCCTCTGCTTCCCAAGTGCTGGGATTAAAGGCGTGAGCCACCACCACTTTTTTTAAAAATTAAGAGGCAGAGAAAATCTCCTTGTTCTATGGCTTGGTATCATTACTGTCATAGACTAACAAGTGTGAAAAGACAAAAGTAACTAACTTTTGACTTGGAAAACCAAAAACCAAAAACTACCAGTCATTTCTCAAGCTATAGAGACCAAGCTTACCATGTCTCACAAGGGTCTAATAGTTCGCTACTTCGTAACTGTTTCTACTAGAACATTTCACACATGATTATGTTGCTGGGAAATGGTATTAAAGGATCAAAATACATTTTACTCCTTTATTCGACTTACAAAAACACTATACTCAACTTTCTATCTTTTATCAAGGTTTAATATGGACCAAAAATGATATTCTTTCATTAAATCTTAACTTTTTCTCTATGCTTTACATTGATTTTCTAACATTATTAAATCACACCCAAAAGTCCACCTGATTACTCTAGGGCATGCAAGAAAATGGCTCTAAACTGTACTATCAATTGTACATAAGTTTAACTTCACTCACATCAAGTGTCACACAAGCTCTACCTAACTAACTGGCTAAGACCCAAAATAAGCCCAGGTCATCTTACCGATTCTATAGGCTTGTCAAGGGACGCTTGCTCAATCTCCAAGTGTCCTTCTTCATACTGATCAAAGTGATTACCCTGGGGAAAAAAACTGCAGTTATTTTTCAAAAGTAATTATTATCGAAGTAACTGATAATCTAGCCAACCACAAGTTATTATTTTTTATTTTTGATATAAAATCAAAATTATACTACAAATTGAGACTCTTTAAAAATCTAAAAGGCCCAGTGAGGTGGCTCAACATTGTAGAGGTATGTGCCACCAAGCTTAACCACTTGAGTTCGATCGCTAGCACACATGTGGTGGAAAAAGAGAACCTACTTCAGCCAAGCTGTCCTCTGACAGACACATGTGTGCCATGTAACACACATACCCCACAAACTGCCAAATAAATAACCAGAAAACCCTGCCACCAGAGGGTGCAGTTCAGTGGTGGCACACAAAGGTCCTAGGTCGATCATGGGGTACGGAAGATATAAGCTCACCCACAAAAGAACAGCTCAGGAGGAAAAGGATGGCTCAGAAGGTAAGTCTTGCTGCCCAAAGATACAAGCCTGATGACCTGAGTTTGATCCCCAGAACCCATGTAAAGGACTGATAAGGGCCTAGTAGGCCTGGTACACACCTTCAATCCCAACACTCGGGAGGCAGAGGAAGACAGACCTCTGATTTCAAAGCCAAAGTGAGTTCCAGGATAACCAGAGCTACCTGTTTCCAGGGGGAAAGGCTGCCTAGTATGCACAAGACCGTAAGTTCAACCACTATCACAGACAGGAAAATAAGAAAAAGAAAGGAAGAAACTGTCAAAGGAAGGCAGGCAAGCAAAGTCACACAAAACAAAAACCTTAAGAGTCTGTCTTGGACTGGAGACATAGATGGGTCAGTGGTTAAGAGCACTGGCTATTCTTCTAGAGGGGTTCAGTTCCCAGCACCCATATGGCAGCTCACAACTATTTATAACTCCAGTTCCAGGGATCCAGCATCCAATTCTGGCCTCCTTAGGCACTAGACATGCACATAGTACATATACATATAGACAGAAAAAACATTCAAACAAATTTAATAAATATAATAAAAATTTAAGAGTCTTGAGTCTGGGGGCTGGAGATGCTGCTCAGAGATTAAGTATTTGCCCAGAATGCTAGAGGTGCTACATTCAATCACAAGTCCTGGAAATTAAAAAAGAAAAAAGAGACTAAATCTCAAATTCTGAACCTCTTCTAAAACTATTATCAACCACTTGTGACATTTGTGCTTAAAATGATTCACTTGTGTCCTTTGACTTTCCTCCTCCTCCTCCTTCTTCTTCTATTTTATGTGCATTGGTGTTTTGTCTGCATGTATGTTCTTGGAGTTACAGACAGTTACAGACAGCTGTCATGCAGATGCTGGGAATTGAAACTGGTTCCTCTGGAAGGGCAGCCAGTGCTCTTAACCTCTGAGCCATCTCTCCAGCCCACCCTTTTACTTTCATAAACAGTATTTCTTTCAAAATAAATGTTATGTTTCCTTATCATATGTGTGTGCTTGTGCATTCATGACTGTGCCATGCTGCGTGTGTGGATGTCAGAGGCCAGCTTCCAGGAGTCAGGTCTTTATTACACTATGTGGGTTCTAGGGATCAAACTCAGGTGATCAGGCCTGTCTGCAAGAGCCACTGTGTTGGCTTTTTCTTTGTTGTTTTTAAGATTCATTATTATGGGGGGAGGGCATGCTCCTCTAATCCCAGAACTTTAGGGGCAGAGACAGGCCGATCTCTGAATCCAGGCCAGTCTGGATTACAGAGTGCGTTCCAGGACAGCCAAGATACACAGTGATACCCTGGGGGAAGGGGAGGTATTATTATTTTTTTTAATTATGTGTGTGTGAGTGGTGAGCTGTCTGATGTGGCTGAGAACTCAACTCCTTCAGGTGAACTGCAAGAGCAGAACTGCTCCTAACCATGGAGCCGTCTCTCTAGTCCTATCTGCTCCTAACCATGGAGCCGTCTCTCTAGTCCTATCTGCTCTTAACCATGGAGCCGTCTCTCTAGTCCTATCTGCTCCTAACCATGGAGCCGTCTCTCTAGTCCTATCTGCTCTTAACCATGGAGCCGTCTCTCTAGTCCTATTTCATTTTTCTTTATCCTGTAGAAAGAAAGTCATAGCTAGGTATGGTGGAGCACACCTGTAATTCTAGGAGGCAGAGAGGACTGATAATTCCACCCCCATCATCCTTGACTGGGTTACACAGCAAAACCCTTTTCAAAACACAAGACAAAGCAAATCAAAGCAAAACAAAATGTCATAATAGAGGAATGTTAGATCATGAGCTAGAAAGATGGCTCAGCGGTTAAGAGCACGGACTGCTCTTCTAGAGATTCTGAGTTCAATTCCCAGCAACCACATGGTGGCTCATAACCATCTGTAATGGGATCTGATGCCATCTTCTGGTGTGTCTGAAGACAGCTACAGTATACTCATATACATTAAATAAATGATATTTAAATAAATAAATAAATAATAAAAGTTGGATCATACTGTTTGATTTGCCAGCATTGTTCTTTGCAGATGAATCTGCGGAAAGATAAATGTGCCCTTACAATGTAATATGCAACCATAATCAAGCTAATTGTCATTGTAATAAGACAAAGCAGTTCAGACTTCTTGGAAGCTATCTCTAATTGCAGGTTTTTTCTGACCTACTGGCTTCATTAGGAAAGAATAATTCATGATATAGCACTGAATCAAATATTAGTTTTTTGGTCTGGTTCTCTTTTCCTGTACTGGAGATATGTATGTATATTTAATGTTACAAGAGTTTTTGAAAAAGAAAGAAATGAATGTTCTGTCATGGTTCTAATGAAATTAAACCCAGAGCCTTTTAAATTCTAAGCAAGCTACTATTCAGCTCCATCTCCACCCCTAAAAACACTAATAAGGGCTGCCTTGATGGCTTAGAACAGTATTCTCAACATGTGGGTTACAACCCTCTTTTTGGAGGGGGGGAGTCAAATGACCTTTTCATGGGGGTGAAAGTCACCTAAGACCTTTGGAAAACATATTTACATTGTAACTCATAACAGCAAAATTACAGTTATGAAGTAACAACAAAAATAATTGTATAGTTGGGGGGTCACCACAACTTGAGGAACTGTATCAAAGGGTCACATCATTAGGAAGGTTGAAAACCGCTGGCTGATAAGGTAAAAGCACTTGGTGCATAACATTGATATCCTGACTTCATTTCCAGGAACATACCATGAAATGAGAACCACCTGCCAAAAAGTTGTCACCCTAACTTCCGAATACCCACTGGGGCACATGTGCCCTCACACATAGGCATATAAATAAACAAAATAAAAATCAGTAATGAAAATGTTGCTTATAACCAAAATTAGGGGATTCAAAGTGGGTTTGTTTTGTTTTTGTTTTTTAAGACAAGGTCTCTCTATTTAGTCTACTGAGCTAACTGGTTGCAGTTCAGTAGACCAGGCTGGTCTCCAACTCAAGTTGCCTCTGCCTCTGCCTTCTGAGTGGAGGGTTAAAGGCTTGAGCCATAATACCTAGCCCCCTCAAAATGTGGTTTTTATTACTAAATTAAGGCTTTAGCAATTTCTTTTTAGTTCATTTTATTTATTTGTGTGTGTGCAGGCTTGCACAAGCACTCACTCCAAGGTATGATAGGGAGCAAACACTCATGGTCCTCATGTGGAGGACCATATCAGAGGATCGCTGGGAAGCCGGGTCTGTCTTTCCACTTACTGTAGGTTCTGGCGATCAAACCCAGGCTGTCAAGCTTCCCAGCAAGTGCGCTGGCACTGACATGTCGCTGGCCCAGATTCTAAGTTTCTGATGATCATATCAATCATTAACAAAGCCGTAAACATCTGACTTTCTCCATCTAGATGAGGTCTATGCTAAGTTTGACGTGATTTTATCTTTGACACACCCCTTAGTCTACCTTTGACATGACTCTGGCTAGTAAATATGTTACATAGCTGTCTCTGTCTTTCTCCGCTCGGACCAAATACAATTTCTTGTTTGTTTGCTTCTTGAGAGAGGGTCTCCTACAGCCCACACTGCCCTTGGACTCACTCTAAGGAGCTGAGGGTGACACTGAACTTCTGATCTTCTTGTACCCATTTTTCTTTCAAGAGCTGGGGCCACTGACAAATGCTGGCACACCCAGCTTTACCATCTCTACTCCATTTATCCACATTGCTTAGAAATTGTCTAACCCCTAACATAGTAGCTACAGCACTACCTCATAATTCAAATAACATAATGATCTGTAATTTGAAATTTTTAAATTACTATTACATTTATTGGTAAGTGTACGTGTATAAGAGTGTACACATTTGTACCACAGCACACATATGGGGGGTCAGAGGACAATTTGTGTGAGTCAGTTTTCTCTGTCTACCATGTGCATCCTGTAGATCTAATTCGGTTGTGAGGCTGGTGGCAAGCATCTTTACCCACTGAACTATTTGCTGACCCCAATTTGGACTTCCTAAATCTAAACCATATAATGATGTCAAGGGTAGAGACACAGCTCAGTTGAAAGCAATGTTTGCCAAATATACACAAAGCTCTGACTCCATCTCCAGCACCACACAGGGTAAGTGTGGTGGCATACACCAGTAAGCTTAGATCTCAGTGCTCGGGAGCCAGAGGCAGGAGGATGGGAAATTCAAAGTCATCCTTTGCTACATAGCAAGCAGAAGGCCAGTCAGGGCTCTGAGACTGTCTCAAGAAGAAAAATAAGTATACAATGATTTTGATTCCACCTTTCATAAATGAAAAGAAGGGGGAAAAAAAAACAGGAGAGAAAGCAAGTTTGATTTTCATAACCCATGAACGGCCTACCACAGTAGTCCTCTGACCTCCACAAGCCCACTGTGGCACTCACAGCCCACATTCATCCATACTAACACAATTTTCTTTTTTAAAAAAGTCTTTTTTTAAAAAGTCAGTATCATTATATAGACCAGGCTGGCCTTGAACCCCAAAAGATCCACCTGCCTCTGCTTCCTGAGTGTTAGGATTAAATACATGTGCTGCTACACCTGGCTAAAACCTCACATTTTAAAAAAGTGGCACAAAACAGAACCATACAAGGCAGCTTCACATTTAAGCTATGAACAAACCCAATCCCTCTCCTTTGTCACCAAATAAATAAGACTTTATTGATTGCCTCTTCTTTACACATTCCAAATAAGTAAATTTTACTACTAAGACAGTGGAATTGAAGAATGTCTCAAAAAGAAGAAAACATAAAATCTATCTTTGAAAAAGAAAACTAGGGGCTAGAGAGATGGCTCAGTGGTTAAGAGCACTGACTGACTGCTCATCCAGAGGTCCTGAGTTCAAATCCCAGCAACCACATGGTGGCTCACAACCATCTGTAATAGGATGAGATGCCCTCTTCTGGTGTGTCTGAGGATAGCATCAGTGTACTCATATAAAATAAATAGATCTTAAAAAAATAAAATAAAATAAGCTAGGCCAATCAATGGGCTATACAAACTGGTTTTGGGAAAAAAAAAGAAAGGAAAGAAAGAAAGAGAGAGAGAGAGAGAGAGAGAGAAAAAGAAAAGGAAAACCAAACTAGACATTCTGGATATTAATGGCATTGTTTTATTAGTATAAAGTTTATTGCAATTTAAAAAGCAAACAGAAGCCAGGAGGGCACTTATTTCCAGCATTCCAGAGGCAGAAGTAGGGAGATCTCTGAGTTTGAGGCCACCCTAGTCTACACAGCAAGTTCCAGGACAGTCAGGAATACACAGAGAGACCTTGTCTCAGAAAACCAAAATAAATAAACAACAGCAATAATAATAATCTTAAAAAAAAAAGAAAAAAAGGTCAGGTGTGTTGATAATGCTTTTAATCCCAGCACCTGGAAGGCAAACCCAGACAGATCTCTGGAAACCTTAGGTAGCCTGCTCTACTAAACAAGTTCCAGGACAATTAGGGCTATATAGTGAGACCCTGTCTCCAAACAAACAAACACAACCAAACAAAACTAGTGTAATACAGTATACTAGCCTTTTTTCTTTTGTGTGTGTGTATGTGTGTGTGTTGGAGTCAGTGTTTCTCTGTGCAGTCCTGGCTGTCCTGGAACTCGCTCTGTAGACCAGGCTGGTCTCGAACTAAAAGATCCACCTGCCTGCCTACTGAGTGCTGGGATTAAAGGTGTGCACCACTGTTTTTTATCGTGAGCATATTGATCTTTCTACTCTAATACAATATGCAATAAGCATATTTGGTTACAGTTCCACAGTCAAAGGGTCAATCTGCTTTTTATCAGAGGAAAATCAACAGCACACCTTCTGGCATTTGCTGTAATCTCAATGACTTCTTTCAGTATCTGTACAGTCGTTTATAATTCCGTTGGTGATCCCCAAGTCTCTTTCACTTAAGTCTAAATGGCAATGCTGGCACAGCAAGGGAAGCAAGGGCAGACACAAGCAAAAGTACCAGTGCTTCTAGGAAGAAACTAGCAGAACTCGAGAAACAGAAATAGACCTCAGGCTAGATCTATTTTCATTAGTAGTATCAGAATTGATTAAATCAGTAGAAAAAGACAAAAACCTCTATATACACCAGATCCACAATTCAAAACACTTCAAGTCTAGTGTGGCATGTGCCTGTAACACTACATTCCTAAGGCAGAAGCAGGGAACAGTTGCAAGTTCAAGGTCAGCCAGGGCTACAAGCCCTTACTTGTCTCAAATAAACAAGGAAATCAAATAAGATTTCATTAATTACCATGCTCAGAGAACAGGTCTGACTCCCAGCACTTGGAAGTTAAAGGCAGAAATATTCAGAACTGGGAGTTCTAGACCAGTCTGAGCTACATAAGACTGTCTTTAAAAAAAACAAACCAAACATGAACTTTGCCACTCTCTTACTCTCTTTCAGAAAATAAGTATGTTGCCCCTCAGTACTAGAGACGATTCCATGAACTTAGGAATGGTAAGCAAGCATTCCACTGCTGAACTACATCTCCAAACCAGAAACAAACGAAAATCTATTTTCGTTACTATTTTTTGTTTAGAGATAAATTCTGTAGTAGCCCAGACTGGCCTTGAATTCGTTATGTAACTGAAGCTAGCCTTGATCTTCTAATCTTCCTGATTGTACCTCCCAAGCCTAGTGAAATTAGAGTGTGAATCACTGTGCCTAGTAAAAACAGTAATCTTAAATATGTTAAGAAAATAAGCTGTTCTTTCACCTTTTCTCTCTTTCTCTCCACCCGCTGTGGTTCTTATTTTTGACATTGTACCACTGAACTCTTTTTCCCTGCCTCAAGACAGGGTTTCTCTATGTATCAGTCCTGGGTGTCCTGAAACTCAGTTTGTAGACCAGGCTGACCTGAACTGTAGAGTGCTGGGATCAAAGGCATATGCCACCACAACCCGCTCACCACTCTTACCCCTGAGAAGTTTTAAGGGGTCTAAGACTCTAACTCAGCCATGGAGCATGTGTTCAACACGAGCAACAGCCTGTGTTTAATCCCCAGAAGAAGGAAACTTTAGAACACATGACCCACACAGAAAGTGCATAAAATGTGAAGGATCCCAGCTATAAAGGAGTAAATCAGGATAGTAAAGTGTTTTGTTGTTGTTGTTTCTCTGTGTAGCCTGGCTGTCCTGGAACTCACTCTGTAGACCAGGTTGGCCTCAAACTCGGAAATCCTCCTGCCTCTGCCTCCCAAGTGCTGGGATTAAAGGCGTGCGGCACCACTGCCTGGCTAAGTGTTTTAAAAACATTTTTAAGTCATTGTTTTAGAAAAACAGCTTGACCTTTGGGTAAAGGCATGTGCTACCAAGTCCAAGAAGAGTTCTATTCCTGGAATCTGTACGATAGAAGAACTGTCTTCTGATCTCCACATGTGGATGTGATATGGATGTGCCCACAAGCACATACCACACAAACAATTAACACATAATTAAGTCAAAACATTTAACTTTGAAGGGTTAATTGTAGTGTGCTTGCCTAGTACATACAAGGCCCCGGATGCAATTCCCAGCACCACATAAAGTGGATATGGTGGTGCACAGGAGGTAGAGACAAAAGATTCAAGACTACTGTGACAGGCTATGTGAGACCCAGTATCAAAAGAATTTTTTTCTTTTGAATCAGGCTCATAATTATAATACAAAACCAAAGTATGCTGATGAAGAGACTGCTAAGAGGTCAAGGCCAATCTGGGCTATATAGTAAATCCTAGGAGAACCTGAGTTACTCTTGAGACACTCTCTCAAGAAACAAAAACAAGGGCTGGAGAGATGGCTCAGCAGTTAAGAGCAATGACTGCTCTTCCAGAGGGGCTGAGTTCAATTCTCATCTGTAATGGGATCTGATGCCCTCTTCTGGTGTGTCTAAAGACAGTGAAATAGATAAACCTTTAAAAAAAAAAAAGAAAGAAACAATAACAAGATTCAGGCTTAATACCAGAGAAAAGAATGTGGATTTCTGTGAGCTGGAAGCCAGCCTCATCTACACATAGTTCTAGGCCAGCCAAGAACCACAGAGACCCATAGAGAACCCGTCTCAAAATAAAATTGTATTTTGGCTATATAGTATCATTAAGACCTAAAAAGATAAGTGTGGTGGCATGTATCTATAATCCTAGCACCCAACTCAAGTAGCAAGGGAAGGGGGACTTAAAATTTAGGACCAGCTTGGGCTACATAAGAAGTCCCTATCACAAAAAGGAGAGAAAAACAGAAAAGAAGAGGAAGGGAAGAGACCAGAGCTGAGAATATAATCAAAGAATCCCTCTACAGTACTCTAATTAGAATTTTATAACATGACAACAAAAGTACTGTACTAGATAATATAAGGCCTTGTTGTATCTTGTAAACAACAATCTCTCTCTCTCTCTCTCACGCACAAAAGTGTGCACTCGAGGAAAAAAAGAGTACAAGCACATCTGCTTTTTCTCTGACTTTATCATACAAGAACAGTCTTGAATAAAGATCAGACTAACGGTACAACTGTCCAAGTCTACTCTTGGACCCCTACACCAGGGTGAGACAAACTAAATGCATGATCACAACAGCCTTGTAACTATAGTTCTTCCCCAACCCATTCTCCCACCAAAAAAATCTGTTTTTAAATAAATATCTTTCTCTTTATTATTCATATAGAATTAGAATGTGGCCTTTGTATAATCCATGTTTGTTTTGTTTGTTTTGCCTTAATTATATACCCTGCATCCTTTGTGAGTTTTTGGTTTGTTTTGTTCTTTAAAAAAAATTGTCAGGCAGTGGTAGCACTCTTCTTTGATCCCAGCACTGGAGAGAAAGGCAGGGGGATCTGAGTTCAAGGCCTGTCTGGTTTACAGAGCAAGTTCCAGGACAGCCAAGCCTATACAGAGAAACCCTGTCTTAAAAAATAAAACCACCAAAGAATCTCAGTATGCAGTCCAGACTTGCCTTGAACACTTAACTGCCCTGCTTCAGAGTCTGAAGCCCTGAGATTACAGGGTACAGCAGGGACACAAGCCAGCAGGCCCGGCGTGCCTTTAGTTTTAGATCACTTCTAGGGACTCTTCAGGCGATCTTCCTTTGGTCACTCTCGACATTCTTCACTTGCTAAGAATCATATCATCATTACTATTTTGTAATTGGTTTCATCCCTGAATCAAATTTTTCCCTCTTTCATACTTTGATAAATTTATCTAAGTTTTAGCATCCCAAGCATATCTGAAGTTGATTTATTGCTAAAGGCATTTCTCCCAATTGAAAGTGGAGAAAAAGACAGAAAACTGTTGGGGATTGGTTCTAATGCTTTGTCTTAACTTGGCTCCCAAAATCATACAGGAATTTGCATATTCAGATGCTAAGGGTCCCTGTCCCCAATGGTGGTTTTTTTTTTTGTTTTGTTTTGTTTTTGTTTTTTTTGTTTTTTTTCCAGACAGGGTTTCTCTGTATAGCCCTGGCTGTCCTAGAACTCACTCTGTAGACCAGGCTGGCCTTGAACTCAGAAATCCGAGTGCCTCTGCCTCCCAAGTGCAGTGATTAAGCACCACCACCACACCCGGCTCCCAATGGGTTTTTTGATTGATCAATAAAGCGCCATTAACCAGTGGCTAGGCAGGGTGACAGAGGTGGGACTTTTAGCATTCCCAGGGAAGAAAAAAAAGGGGATTCCGCCAAGAGGGGCATAGGATGGGCCACACCATGATGGGGGAAGCAGAGAGATCAGAATTAAGAGCCACTCCCCTGCTTGGGTCTGGGGCAACAAAAATAAAATATAGATTCAGAAAGTGTTAACTAAGGAATACTGGAGGGAAGTGTGTGCTAGCCTTGGGGAGGTTTGGAAGTACCCAGCCATTGAGATAATCAAGGCATATCAAGATTAAGCTCGTGTGTGTGTGTGTGTGTGTGTGTGTGTGTGTGTGTGTGTGTGTGTCTTTCTTTCATTCGAGAATCCAGAGAACTCTGGTGGGTGACTACAAGCAAGATCACCCACTGGGAGCTCGGTGAGGATTAACAATTCACCACTTAAGGTAATAAAAATCTGTCCATTTGTTATCTCTCGCACACCTGCATTGGAATAGCAACTCTAGTCCATAGTACTAGACACATGCACACAAACATACACACAAAAACTGTTTCTGTGACCTAATTAGACAATGAACCTCTTTTCAAGTAAATGTCTTCTGAGAGTGCTATTCTATTATCACAAATGGCTCACAAAAGATGCTAGGGTCACAATTCGATGGTAAAAGGCTTTCATGGCATAACTGAACCCTGATTTTTGATACCTAGTATAAGGGAAAAGGGTCCCAAAAAGGAATCCTATAAACATACTACATAAAAGTAGCAGATGGCTTTCTCACTGCTATTTAACACTGAGATCACTTAAGCAGACTCTAGAAAGTCCTTGAGCAAATGTTAGATTTTTTTATTATGATGATGATCATTATTTTATTCCCCAATGCTAGTAGGTGAGAAGGGCACTCAGTTTGGATCTGCTTAGTAAACACCAGACTCCAAATCCCTCTCACATCTCCAAGTAAGCATGAGGATAGAAATAGGCCCTGCTCCTTCAGGATACCTGGGTAGGCCTACTCCTATCCCCAGCCCAGGGTTGTTGACTGGATGTCTATACCAGGCTCACATCCTGGTCTCAGCAGTCTCAGTTCAACTGGCAACAGAATGAGAGGTACATACACAGTAGACCAAACTGAAATACAGACCACAGTGCCAGATTATTTTCAGTTCCTAGGAAAATCAAAACTCAAGGACTGGCAAGATGGCTCAACAAGTAAAGGCCCCTGTTGTCAAAGTTGTTGAAATATGTTTAATCTCTGAGACCAGCATGGTGGAGAGAACTAACTCTAACGAATTGACTTTGACCTACATATGGCACATGGGTGCACAAACACACCCCCAAACACATGCACTTGTATAACCAGTTTGTCCAAAGTAGAAAAACCAGGATCTATTTGGATTTTCAAAACAAAACAAAACAGGATATTTGTGAGCAGTCAGTAATAATCTCTTAGACTTTTTTTTAATAAAAATTATTCTTATGAGGCCTGCCACACACCTTTAATCTCACCACTTGAGGCAGAGGGAGGCAGGCACATTTCTATTGCGTTTCAGTCCAGCCAAGGCTACATAGTGAAACCCTATCTCTAAAAAAACTCAAAAATAAATAAATTATTCTAATCTTTAAAAAATATGCTTATGGGGACTAGAGAGATGGCTCAGCAGTTAAGAGCACTGACTGCTCTTCCAGAGGTCCTGAGTTCAATTCCCAGCAACCACATGATGGCTCGCAACCACATGATGGCTCACAACTATCTGTAATGGGATCCGATGCTGGCTTCTAGTGTTTCTGAAGACAAGAGACAACATACTCACATAAAATAAATAAATAAATCTTTAAAAAATATATATGCCTATGAGCCAAATATGGCAGCTCCTGCTACAATCTCAGCCCCTTGAGTCTCAAGCAAGGGTAGAGTACAAAGTAAGGCCCTGAACTTAAAAAGAAAAGAGGCATTTTATTTTCACATTCCCGTCTATTGTTGTAACCTTTATTTCATTAAAAATCTAATGCACAGCCAGGCAGTGGTGGCGCATGCCTTTAATCCCAGCACTTGGGAGGCAGAGGCAGGCAGATTTCTGAGTTTGAGACCAGCCTGGTCTACAGAGTGAGTTCCAGGACACCCAAGGCTATACAGAGAAACCCTGTCTAGGAGAAAAAAAAAAATCTAATGCACAAAACAAGAACCATTAGTCTTCTTGGATATAAATACTAAAGAATACTTGATCACTAGTATTTAGCCACATCACCATTAAAAGCTGCACAACCACAAAATGCTAAGCTTAACAGCACTTTACAGCTACATGTCATGTATAGCTAAAATTTTAATGCATCTTAAATCCAAAATGTTATCATATTGTAAATTACATTATACATTTTCATTAGTTTATGTAAAACTTGAATCTGTGAACAAATGTCTTATTTTGTAAATGCAGAAAGAGCTGATGTCTCACTCAGAAACTGAGGTCATTAAAGGTCTATTAGACAAACAAGAATCAGTCTAGATCACCAAGGTTTGCAAAGATAAAATGCCAATTTGAAAAGCTACAGTTGTGTAGCACGTGCCTCAGTACCCAACACTGCCCACCTAAAACCCAGGATTGTAGTGCAGGCCTGCATCCCAGTCATTTGGAGGCTGAGGCAGGAAAGCTATGAATTCAAACAGAACCTGCTGAGACAACAGAACAGCTAAAGGCCAGCCTAGGTAATTTACACCCTGTCTCAAAATAAAACAGAAAGAGGGCTGGGGGGAGTGGTGCATGCTGACCATCTGTAAGCCCAGCACTCTGAAGGCATAGGCAGAATTAGTTCAAGGCCATCCTGGGCTACAGTGTATTTGAGGCCAGTTTTTGCTACTTGAGATCCAGGCCCTGATCCTGGGGGTAGGTGTGGGAGATACTGTCAATGGGAGAGAGTAGAGGGGAAAAGTCTAAAACTGAAACATAACAATGTATCCTTTATGATGAGTGAAACTTGGTCAGAAGTCCGTGTGGGCAGGCCCTTGAAAAACAAGATACAGATCTGGAAAACAGAACAGAGAAAAACTGTCTAAAAGGCCACTTATTTGTGTGGCCTAGAAATCTACCCTCATAATTCATGATTCAATTATTCAATTATAAAATATAAAATCCAGGCTAGTGATACAGCTCAGTTGGTAGTATTAGTCTTATTCAAACGAGGCCCAGTGTTCAATCTGGACAAGTAGACACAGTGGCACATGCCTAAAATCCCTGCATTTGACAGGTACAAGAATCAGATGTTCAATACTATTCAGCTAGGGAGTCTGAGGCCAGCCTGAGCTAAGTGAGCCCCTCTTTAAGATAAATAAATAAACAAACAGCAGATACAACTGCTAGTGCAAAAAATGATCTTCAATACATGTTCAGGAGTCAAAACATCAGGCAGCAAGATAGTTCGGCAGGTAAAGGCACTTGCCACGCAAGCCTGACTACCTGAGTTCAATCCCACAGTCCTCATAAAGATGGAAGGAGATAACTAACTCTATAAAGTAGTGACCTGACCTTCATACATGCACTATAGCAAGCATGCACGCGCACACACACAATCTTTTAAAAAAAGGTGAAAAAGTCAATCTAGGGGTGGGTTAGAGAGAAGACTTGGTAGTAAGAACATAAAGTACTCTTGCAGAGGACCCAAAATTTGGCTTCTACCACCACCCATGGAGGACACCCACGGTACAACTCACAACTCCCTCTTGGCTTCCATAGGTACTGCACTCACAAGCACAAAAACCTCACAGATATTCATGTATACACATCATTTTGAAAAAACAAAAAGACAATCTTCTAAAAAATTTTCTTCGATGAGCAGTGGTGGTACATGCCTTTAATCGCAGCACTCAAGAGGCAGAGGGAGGCATATCTCTATGAGTTCAAGGCCAGCCAGCTCTACACAGAAAGTTCCAGCCAGGGCTACACAGAGAAACCCTGTCTTGAAAAACAAATAATAAGTAAATATATATTTTTTTAAAAAAATGGAAAAGCTGGGGCTAGAGAGATGGCTCAGTAGTTAAGGGAACTGTTTGCTCTTCCAGAGGTCCTGAGTTCAATTTCCAGCAACCACAGGGTGGCTTACAATCATCTGTAATGGGATTTGATGCCCCCTTCTGGTGTCTGAAGACAGCAACAGTGTACTCACATACATAAAATAAATAAATCTAAAAACAAACAAACAAACAAAAAAACCCTTCATGATGTTTCCTTCTTAAAAAAAAAAAAAGGAAAAGCTAATCCCTATGATGTGACCGATATATTAACCAAGCTACTTACGCTATCTAAGCCACAATTATTTCACTTAAAAATAGCAGCTACTTCTTAGGTATTACTATAAAAACTGATATATATATAAAACCTCAAGAACATTTTTTTTACTCATTTTCTTAATGTTTTAAACTTTTATTTGTGGTGTTTGTGGGAGCACACATGTGGAGCTGCTCAAAGGACAACATGTGAGAGTCAGTTTTTTCCTGGCATGTGGGTCCTGGGTGTTGGGAATCAAATTCATGTGATCGGACTTGGCAGCAAGTGCCTTCACTAACTGAACCATCTTATATGCACCTTATTTAATTTTTGAGACAGTGTCACGCATAACCCAGGCTAGCTTTAAACCAGCTTATATAGCCAAAGATAATATGGAAATCCTAATTTTCCCTCTACCTCCAAAATTCTGGGATTATGGGAGCTCACCACCAGAAGTAGCCTGAACTTTTTTTTTTTTTTAAAGACAGGATTGAGCTAGAAAGATGGCTCAGTGGTTAAGAGCACTGACTGCTCTTCCAGAGGTCCTGAGTTCAATTCCCAGAAACCACATAGTGGCTCACAACCACCCTGTAATAGGATTTGATGCCCTCTTCTGGTGTGTCTGAAGACAGCTACAGTGTACTCATATACATAAAATAAATCCTTAAAAAAAAAAAAGGACGGGGTCTTGTTATGCTCAACTACTTAACTTAAAAGACTACATTTAAATTAAGTAATCTAAACTTGAAAACATATTTCAAGATATATTACTCAAAGAGCATCTTCCTGTTTCATTCCCTCGTAAATGGCTGGCTCTAAACCAAAGGACAGTACTGACAGTTGATCAGTATTTTCTTTTTCTTTTATTAAAACATCTAGAGATAACTATATTAACTACTCTCATTTTATTATATTTTTGTTACTATTATTACTACCATGGTGGTAAGGATCAAATCCTTCACATATTAGGGGAATACTCTACCACTGAACATATTATAGCCCCAACCCTTAAATATTTTTAAAGGCATGATTTTTAGAAACGATAACATAATTTACAAAAGGGACTGGGAACATAACTAGTCATTGAGAACCTGCTACACACATACACACAAACATAAGTACACACAGAAATAAATAGAACATAATTTAAAATATAAAAATTCCATTTCTGAATTGGTGATTTAACTCAGTGGGTAAAAGTGCTTGCTAGTATCATCTGCAAACACCTGTAATCCCAGCACCTTGGAGGTTAAGGATGAGAATCAGACATTCAAAGTCATCGCTGGCTATACTGCAGACTTGAGGCTAGTGCTAGTATGGAATATATTAAGACATGGTTTCAAAACAATTTTTCCATTTCCAATACCCTTTATGCAAAATACTAGGACATTTAGAATTTTAAGTGGGTTATGTCTGAGCAAGTGCAGAAAATACAATTAAAATGTATGTACTAACATCAAAGAGTCCAAAGGATCTATTTCTGGTTTTAAAAACTTTTTATTATATTTACTTCATGAGGGCTGTCAGAGGCCAATTCTGGGGAACTGATTTGGTTCTTTCCTCCACCTTGTAGATCCCCAGGAGCTAACTCAGGTCAGATTTGATGGCAAACTCCCTAAGTCACCTCCTCTAAGAATGTTACTTTTTTTAATTATTATTATTTTTAATTTTTTATTATTGTGTATATTATGTGAGGGGACATACATGTTGGGGTCAGAAGACAACTTTTTGGAGTTGGATCTCTCCTTCCACCTTCCAAGGATCAAACTGAGGTTGTCAGGCTTGTGGGGCAAGGGCTTTTTACCCACTGAGCCATTTCACTAGTCCATAAATCAGATTTTATATCACCTCAACTAAAGCATCGAAGAGTCTCCCTGCTTCGTTTCCAAATGACAACACTCACATCCTAATAGCCAGTTTTCAATATCTTCATTCAAAATCCTGTTTGAGCCTGCTGAAACAGTTGAGGGCTCTTTTTCCTCAAAACTGTCTGTTTTTAATTTTATTAGGTCACCTTGAAATTCTCTTCTCTGAAAAGCATCCGAAGGTTTTCATCATCAGTCTATCTCCTAAATAATTTTAAATTAATAAAAAATAGTAATAAAGCTTATATACTTTGTACCTGCTTCATAGGTCTTGCTATTGGGAGAAAAAAAGAAAGAAAGAAAGAAAGAAAGAAAGAAAGAAAGAAAGAAAGAGAAAAAAAGAAAGAAATGGAAAGAGAGAAAGACAGCCTTTCTTCTCAGATATCAAATGTCCAAACTGAATTACCTCAAACTTGGGAGGACCTGAGATAAATCCTTAAAACACCTTGAGATGCTGTATCGTGCTGCAGCTTATACAGCAGGCACATGACCCACAAGGCTTTTTCAGTAACTCCCAAATCTCTTACTGCTGCAAAACTTCTCATAGCATTCTAAACATAAGACTATTAAACACAGTGTTGATCTTAAACCAGTTGAAATTGCTTTGTCTATTTATCAACTCAATCATCTTCAAAAATTCAAACTCTTCTAATTGCCTTCTGACACAGCTAGAGCTTCGTTGAGTAAGCTCATAGGAATATAAAAACTTGAGTTCTGAGTCTCATCCCTTGACCTAAATTGCTGTTGCCAGGAGATGCGGTAGTAATGCAGTGATTTGCAACTGAGGATGTATTTTATCTAGAAATGGCCAAAGGCTACTAAATCCTTTATTGTCTCCAATTATTTCTGCAGTAACAATTTCAACAGCTAAAAGCCGAATTATTCTAATTCGGCCTTTGTTGGGTTTTTTTTTTTGTTGTTGTTGCTGTTTTTTTGTTTGTTTGCTTTTTTTTTTCTTTAATGCCTGCCATCCCAAGGACATCTTTCCCAGATCGACATTTGCAAACGAAGAAAGAAAAATCAAGGTTTAGGGACGAGTTATCTCCCGCTTGGAAAGGCCATTAAGCTTCTTTACAAATCTTGGTAGGTCTCGAAGTTGAGTTTACACCAGTCCACAGACCTATACCTTACTGTTTCCCAACCCAATTAACAGCCTGTAAACAACAGCAGTTATTTATGCCCAGCGAAAGCTCAATGGCTCGCCTCAACAAAAAGGCGTCTTTGATAAGTAAGGGTACCCTTTTCCAGGGTGAAGACTAGGTTAGATCGATGATAAAGGGTTTGTTCATCACAATGAGAAAACGGAGAGAAGATTCCCAGGATGATCAGGACGAGCAAAATCCAAGGGTTCCATAGCCCTGGCCTGAAAACCGCTGGCCCAAGCCTTCTCAACCCCAGCCCTCTCCCCTGGGGGCCAGCCCTGCGCCAGCACAGGCCCCGAGACAACCAAAGCGCATCCCCGACAAAGCGCCAGGCTAGGGAGCGGAAAGCCAGAGGCAAATAGGAGGAAACCCGAGTTTAAGAGGCGACGTGAATAGGGATGAAGCCGGAGACGCGGCCTCATCTCAGCCTGGGAGGCCCCTAGAGAAATGAGAGGCAGAAAAGAGAACCGGCTTGCAAGGCGGAGCGCAGAGCAGAAGGAAAGAGAACGGGGAGAACAGGAGGGAGGCGGCCCCGGGCTCGCTGCGAGGTCTCCAGGGAAGGGGGTGGTCCTCGGCGACGCCCGTGTTTACCTGAAAGTCTCTGTCCTCGTTGAAGCGGGAGAAGCGGTCCGCCATTTTGCCGCCTTCACTCCTCCTAAGGACGACGCTCTCCGGTTCGCTCCTTCCCTCCCGCGACACCCGCCCCCTCCCTGTTTCCACGCCTCCTCCCACGCCCACCGGGCGCGCGCAGCTGGCAGTGGAGTTGCGGGGGGGTGAGGATGTTGGGGGGCGGTGATGGGAAGGAGGGAACAAAATGCGTCCCGACGGGAATCCCGAAAGCGCAAACGCCTTGTAGGTCTGGAAGCGGAACCTTCCCCTCACCGCTCGGTTTCGAGCCCGGCCCCGAGCGACCCCAACGGGTCGCGCATGCGCTCTCGCGCTGGAGCGCTGCAAGCGTTTCCGGAGGGAAATATCAGCAGGGCAGGGCATGTGTGGGACTGGGGAGTGTCCACTTGCTCCCTTAATAGTGTTCACAAGTCTTCCTTTCTTATGCTTTTATTTACGGTCAAGCCCATCCTGTATTTGTAATAATATACAGTATAGTACTATACAGTAGCGTGAGATCTGACTTTACGGCTAGAGTACTTTTAAGTGTTTTTTGTTTTGTTTTTGTTGTTTTGTTTTGTTGACACGGTCTGTTAGAGCTCTCTATGTAGTAGAGGCTCGCCTTCGAAGTCCAAGGAGGGTATTTTTTAAATTGATACATAATAGCATTACTTACGAGGTAGCAAAAAAAAAAATCTTCTTAAAGGGCTTCCATTCCAGGCAGGATGTCAGATAACCAATAAAATGATCTAATAGTTGTAAATATTAACGAGTGTCTAAAACTAGGTATAGCCCTGCTTGAGACTGAGGGAGGATTAAGTCAAGCTTATCCTTGGCTACATAGGGAGTTCAAACTAGCCTGGGCTAAATAAGAGCTTGCTTCAAACAACAAAATCTAAGTGAAACTACAAGAGGGGGGAAACTAATGAAAAGAACGACCTACCTTAAAGCTACCAATAAATCAAGGCATAACAAGGGGTCCACAACGTTAGAGAAGAGAGAACCTAAAACACACGGCTGCCAAGAACTTGACGTTTTTCTTACTATTTTCTTCTCCCTTCCCCCCCCCCATATATATGCTCACATTTGGAGTGGTTGAATCCCCTGAAACTAGAGTTACAGACAGTTAAGAACAACCATGTCCGTGCTAGAAACAATCTCAGTTGCTCTTCCTATGAACAAGTGCTTTTAACTGCTTAGCCATCTCTCCAGCTCTTATTTCTTTAATGTTTTCACAGGGCGGTGGGGTGGGTGGGGCTTGTTTAACTTTACTTAGTGTAAGATTGCTTTACCTGCATGAACGTATGTATGTATGTGTATCAGCTCTTAACAGCTGAGCCATCTCTCTAGCCCCCTCCACGAGGTCTCTCCTTAAACCTGGAACTCTCCCTAGTCAGCTAGCAAGCGTCAGGGATTTGCACCTGGCACCAGAGAAGGTGAAGGTGTGGACAGGACTGAAAGTCCAAGGAACTAGTCAGTCACAAGGCAGTCGAGAGAGCAGTTGGATCCTAAATCATTTTCTTCACTCAGGTAGCAGCTGGAGGATTTCTCTAGAAATGTTCACCAAACAGATCATGGACTTTAAACATGCCAGCTCTAATCAAGAAGAAGATAATTTGCTGAAATGAGAGGATCTGTTAAAAAACCAACTGTCTTAGTCACTGTTTTAGTGCTGTGAAGAGACACCATGACTAAGGCAACTCTTAGAAAGCATTTACTTGGGGGCTTACAATTGCAGAGGTTTAGTCACCACGGCAGGAAGCTTGACAGAATGCAGGTAGGCACTGGAGCAGTATCTGAGAGCTATATTCTGAATCACGGCAGGAAATGGGGGTGGCGGGGGGGGGGGGATAAGACTGGACCTGACATGAGCTTTTGAAACCAATGACACACTCCCTCGGACAAGACCACACCTCCTAATCCTTCTAATCCTTTCAAGCAGCTCAGCTCCCTGGTTGCTAAGCATTCAAATATATGAGGCTATGGGGACCATTCTTATTCAAACCACCACACCAATACTCTAGTCAGAGTCAGATTTTCCCTGCAAACCATCATAGGTACCCTCTGTGGGAAGCTGGCTTACAGCAGCAAGGTCTTCCTTATCCACAAAGAGATGGAAGGATTATTACCCCAACATAAAATCACAGTTCTGACCAAATACCCCATAGGAAAGCTTACCATTCTGGAAGCCCCATTCACAAAGAATATTTGAAGATTAAGACAGAAATCTTGGAGGATAGAATGGAGGCTTAGCAGTTAAGAACGCTTTCTGTCCTTGAAGAGGACCCAGGTTTGATTCCCAGCACTCATATAGTCTGTAATTCTGGTTCCAGGAAATCTGGTGCCCTCTTCTGGCCTCTATAGGCACTGCAGGCATGTTGTACATACTGTGTGACACTTTTCCTCAGGAGACATGAATAAGCATCTACTCATCCCAGATAAGGAGCCAAGAACAGACCAAAGTACAGGCCCCTCCCAAGTCTAACTTGGTGAACACATGAGTTTTATTGCAGTTACTACTGGAGTATGGGTGAGGGGTAACTATACACAGCTACAATACCGAAAGCCTATCCCAGCACGGCTGACAGGTCACAAAATCTGGGTACCTGGAGCACACTGCATAATATGCAGGCAGCTCGGCCAGTCGCAGCCTCATTTACGTGGCTACCTTGTCTGGACTCTTTTAGGTATCTGGTCCAGTCTTAGCATGTTGCTCAGCAGTTGTACTGCTTATATATGCTCATAGCAGGAGAGGTGAACCGCATCCATTTCAGGAACTTCCTGAAGCTTATTAGTTGTTTACAACCTGAACTGATGGAACCTCCCTGTAGGGTTGAAGGTTTTCAGAGGAAATTGCTATTTGGTAGTACATAGAGACACACACAGGCAAGCCATCATGACATAAAATAAAATAAATGAATCTTTTCAAAAAGAGAAAGAAAGACAGAACTTTTGAAATTAAAATATTTTATTTCATTCACTTTGGTTACCTCCCCTGGTGTTAATGTTTTGTTTTGAAATAGGGTCTCCTGTACCCTAGATTGATGTCAAAGTCGCTATGTAGACAAGAATGACCTTGAATTCCCGATTCTCCTGCTCAACCACTAGACTCACAGGCGTGCACCACCATGCCTGCCCCAACATTGACAGCTTATTTTAAAGATAAAATTTGGGGACTGGAGAGATGGCTCAGTGGTTAAGAGCACTGTCTGCTCTTCCAGAGGTCTTGAGTTCAATTCCCAGCAACTACATACATAAAATAAAGAAATCTTAAAAAAAAAAAAGATAAAATTTTACTTTTATGTGTGTGGGTGTTTTGCCTTATGTATGTCTCTGTACCACGTGCATGCCTGGTACCAAAGGAGGCCAGAAGAGGGCATCAGATACCCTGGAACTGGAAATGCAGACAGTTTTAAGCCTCTCTGTGGGTGCTGAGAATTGAACCTGGGATCCTCTGGAAGTGGAGTCAGTGCTCTCTTCTCTCACGTCCACTTTTTTTTTTTCCAGAGCTGAGGACTGAGCCCAGGGCCTTGCGCTTGCTAGGCAAGCGCTCTACCACTGAGCTAAATCCCCAACCCCTCGTCCACTTTTTTTTTTAAAGATGGGATTTCCTATATCCCAGGTTAGCCTCCATTTCTTTATGTAGTGAGTTTATATTAAACTTCCTATCCCCCCCCCCGACCCCAAGAGCTGGGAGTGTGTTCCACCACGCCTGTTTTGTGTGGTGCTGGAACTCAGACCCAGGCCTTCACACATGCCAGCAAGCGCTCTACAGATTGAGCTCTGTACCCAGCCCCTTCCAGCTTTTTTCACTCCGTGTTTTTGGCCATTCATTGATGACCTTCATGGGAACCATTTACCATAAGCAATGCTTACAAAGCGAAGAGTCACAGACGGCTCTTGTTCTCTCTACTGGCCCCAGCTGGCCTCACAATCCAGCTTCCCCAATACCAGGATTGCAGGCATGCATCAGCAGGCCCACTTTCCTTAGCTTTTTTAAATCTGGTTGGTTTTGGAAGGCTGAGACGGGAGGATTATACAGCAAGTCAAGGCTGGGCTGAGGTACACAGGGAGTTCCAGTCAAGCCTTGGAAGCTTCATAGTGAGACCTTGTCTCAATCAGTAAGTAAATAGATACTCTGATTCTGATACATTCATTAGTAGGAACTCTTTCGGGGTATCACGTGGACCCGTAGCTGCTGATATCCAGTCCTCTTTTGTTTGGCTTTGGTACACTATACTCTTTTGTTTGGTTTTGTTTTTTTTGAGACAAGAGTCTTATTATGTAGCGCAGACTGGCCTTGTACTCTCTAATAACCCCAGCTGGCCTCAAATTTCTTGGCTTCTCCAATGTCCGGATTATAGGCATGCATCAGCAGGTCTCCTTTTCTTATCCTTTTTTTTTGTTTGTTTGTTTTGGTTTTGGTTTTTCGTTGTAATAGGGTCTCACTGAATAGCCTGGAATAGCCTGGAATAGCCAGGAGTATCTCCTGGAACTCACTACATAAACCAGGCTGGCATCGAACTCCCAGAGATCTTGTTCTTCTGCTTCCCAAGTGTTGGCACTAAAAGACCATCATTGAGCCAGGTGGTGGTGGTGCACACCTTTAGTCCCAGCACTTGGGAGGCAGAGGCAGATAACAAATCTTTGAAAATCGATGGCAGCCCAGTCTACAGAATGAGTTCCAGGATAGCCAGGTTTACACAGAGAAACCCTGTCTCAAGACCGCAAGCAAAGAAGAAGCAAATCCACAATCCTTATTCATTTTGATACTCAGATGGCCCCACACTTGATCAAGAGAACAATTGTTAAACACTTTTTAAAATGTATCTCCTATAGTTGTTACTCTAATTGCAAACTGTTTGCTTTTTGTTTCTGTTTTTGTCTTGGTATAGACAGGGTCTGGAATAGCCCAGGTTGGGCTCCAACTCAGAAAGTGTGAGTATGGAGCTAAGGATGACCTTGAACTCCTACTCCTCCTGCTTCCGCCCCACAAAGCAACATTGTCTACGCTGTTCTCTATGCCAGACACCATGTTTGTTTTTTAAAAAAAAAAAAGAAAGAAAGAAATACTACTCATTTTTTAAAGATTTGTTTTATTTTATGTGTGTTAGTTTTTGCCAGTAAGTATGTTTCTGAACCATATGTCTGTAGTATGGAAAGACGCTAGAAGAGGGCGTCTGATCTACTGCGACTGGCAGTGCAGGAAATTCCAAGCCACTATCAGGGGTGCTGGGAACCAAACTCCGGTTCTCCGTAAAAGCAGCAGATGTTTGTAACCACTGAGCCATCACTTCAGCCCTCATGCTAACCTTTTCACTTGAATTACCCTACTCAATGACTGTGGCCACTGTCCGGGTTTGAATATGCTTGGCCCAGGGGGTGGCACTATTTGGAGGTGTGGCCTTGTTGGAGTAGGTGTGTCACTGTGGGCGTTGCCTTTAAGACCCTCATCCTGCCTAGAAGTCAGTATTCTGCTAGCAGTCTTCAGATGGAGATGTAGAACTCTCAGCTCCCCCAGCACCATGCCAGCCTGGATGCTGCCATGCTCCCACCTTGATGATACTGGACTGAACCTGTGAACCCATAAGCCAGTTCCAATTAAATGTTGTCCTTATAAGAGTTGCCTTGGTCATGGTGCCTGCTCACAGCAGTAAAACCCTAACTAGGACAACCACCCAGAGGTGGGGACAACAATTGTTTTCCACATAAGGAAACAGATTTATAGGACTCAGTAATTTTCTAGTGAGAAAGAAACAGAGCCTGTGGGCTGTGTGTGGCAGCGCAGCTTTAATCCTAGCAACTGGAAAGCAAAAGCAGACAGACCTCTGTGAATTCAAGGCCAGCCTGGTCTACATAACAAGTTTTGGGCTAGCCAGAACTACATAGGTGAGACCTTGTCTTAGAAAGAAAGAAAAAGTCGGGCAGTGATGGCACATGCCTTTAATGCCAGCACTTGGGAGGCAGAGGCAGGCAGATTTCTGAGTTTGAGGCTAGCCTGGTCTACAGAGTGAGTTCCAGGACAGCCAGGACTACACAGAGAAACCCTGTCTCGAAAAAAAAAAAAAAAAAAGAGAGAGAGAGAAAAGAGAAAAAAAGAAAGAGTAGAACTTGAAGTAGAACTTGAATTAATCAAGTCTTGTGACATATAATCTCACCACTGAGGCGGGAAGCAAGAGGATTGCTGTGCATTGAAACATGTATTGACTTCTAGGCAGGCTAGCCTGGTCTACAGAGTAAGACTTTATCTAAAACAAAACAAAACCAAAAAGTTGAAGGCCAGTAAGTATGGGAAGAAATTTAGAACTCAAGATTATTTTTAAAGTTTTTTAATTGTGTGGCTGGGAGAGATGGCTCCGTGGTGAAGAGCACCGGCTGCTCTTCCAGAGGACCCAGGTTCAATTCCCAGCACCCACATGGAGGCTCACACTCTCAGTTGCAGGGCATCGGACACCCTCACAGACATACATGCGGGCAAAACCACCAATGCACATTTAAAAGACAATCAAAATAATAAAAGGGTAACTCTTTTACTGTTTTGCAGACAGAGGAGTAGAAATGTCACACATATCTGTGGACTCAAACTTTCACTTGTTTTTTCTTATTGTGGGGAGCAGGGAAGAGATGGTGGACCCAAGCTCTGTCTGTCTTCCACGGTGTATTCAGCCGCGTTCCTCAGCTTCTCTTTGAGTTGGGTCTCGACTGCTGCAATAAAAACCACGGGGAAGAAAGAGTTAATTTCATTTTATAGCTTACTTCAAGAAAGGATGTCAGGGCAAGAACCCAAGGCTGAAACTTGGAGGCACTAGCTGATGCCTGGGCCTTGGAGGAGTGCTGCTTACTGGCTTGCACCCGGTGGCTTGCTTTCTTATACAACCCAGGACCACTTGCCCAGATCAACCAATCATCAATCAAAAAAGAAATGCCCCACATGCTTGCCTGTGGACGATTGTGATGGAGGCTTTGTCTCAACTGAGGCTCCTCCCCTTGACCTTGATGTTAATCCTTCTTCCCACACTGAAGTTGGAAAAAAACAAAACCAAAATGCCACAAGTTCCTCAGGCACCTGTATGTAGAGATAATCTCTTGGGTGCTGTGTGGAAGGATCGCCTGCCAATAAAAGGTTAATGGGCAATAAACTGAGGCAGGATTAGGCTGTGGGATATCCAGCAGGAGAGGGGGATTCTGGGAAAGAGTCAAGATGGAGGTTCTCTGCCCAGACTCAGAGGAAGTTGGACATATGAAACTGAGGAGAGGTAACCAGCCATGTGACAGACATAGAGTAGTATAAACAGGTTAATATAAGTTACAAGCTATGGGAATCGGCCTAACTTATGACCTAGGCAATTTTTTTAATAGATTATAAGCCTCCGAGTCATTATTCGGGAACTGGGGTGTGAGTGGAAAAGCCCACAGTTACAGTATTTATAGCTGTGTGAAAGTCCTGTCCTGGTGACCCATCACCTCCGGTGGCCTCCTCTCATTACTCCTCCAGGTAAAAGTAAGAAGACACCTTCATCTGGAACTTTCCTCTGATAAGGACAACTTTACTGTGAGACAGGTTATCCCTAACAAGCTGGGTTTGGTCATTAAGACACTGAGTCAAGAAAAAAGTCATAGTTAAAAGGAAGATAAATTCAGTGTGGACACATTGGAAGAGGAACAAGTGAAGAGTCCCAGCACCTGCCGAGTCCATCTTCAGGGTCCTGACAAGCTTTCACTCTAAACAGAAGATAAGAAGTATATATACCAAAGTAGTGCCGATTGGTCATGGTATGGCCTAGTATAAGGCCTTGGCACTTTTTAATAGATAATAAACTATCATTGTCTGAACTCTACACTCTCCTACAGGGTAGTCTTAAGGTGGAAAAACCAAAACCAAAACAAACAAACAACAACAACAACAAACCCGAACACAAAAATCAAAAACCAAAAAGAACTAGAAAAAAAATTATGGGGACTTGCAAAGGCAGAGTTGTCCTGGCCCCTTACTTCATGGTTTAATTGAAGCCTCTTGCAAACTGTGAATGAAGAATTCTTGTTTATTAATATCTGCTTAATGCCAGCCAGGCATGGTGGCTCATGCTTTTACTCCTAGCACTAGGGAGGCAAAGGCAGGTAGATCTCTGAGTGTTCAAGGCCACCCTGGTCTACATAAAGAGTTCCAGAATGGCAGGGGTTCCAGGGTGACTGGGGCTACACAGAGAAACCTTCGTTCAAAACCAAAAGTAAACTAAAACCATTTGCTTAATGTCTTTCTCCTCTCTCAGCTGTAAACCTTCTGTATTCTAAGTATCTCACCAAAGCCTCTTTGTAGAAAAAAAAAGTGTCCTAAACTCCTTGAAAGACCCTAGTGGCTCCCAGTTTTGCTGTATCAGAGTATAATCCCATCAAAAGCACCCCCTGGAACTACCCATAATAATCTCACTTATCAAAAGAGAGAGACGGTTGAGACCTAACAAATGGCTCTGTAGTTAATAGCTCCATGACTGTTCAGAGAATATATTGTCCTCTCCTGTTGGCCTCCATAAACAACTGCACTTAAGTATACACATATACCAGACAGACAGACCCAGACAGACAGACAGACTAACACCAGGCTTTGTGATGAAGAGAGACTAGATGACCCTTCTTTAAATTCAGCCAGATCAGTGAGATTTGTAGAGAAGGTGCCATTTTTGAACTGAGAGCTAGGAGTCCAGATGGGTTGAATACTCCCAGTCAGAGACTCAGCAGGAGACAGCACAGAGCCGCTGTGGATGGCCCTTCGGAAGGACTGCTGTGCTCAGTAGTGGCTGTGCTTGCTTTATATAGGTAAGGTGCCACCACACAGAAGTCCTTATGTGAATTCTCTCTCTCCTGTGTTCTTGTTTGTTGCAAGACAGGATCTTACTGTGTAGCTCTGGCTGTCCTGGAACTCATTATGGAAACTAGGCTGGCCTTGAACCCTCAGAGATCTGTCTGCCTCTGCCTCTGTCCCTGCCCCTGCCCCTGCCGAGTACTTGGATTAAAGGATTCAAAGCAAGCATGGTACCTTGGAGATCCAGTAAAAAACTTGTCAAGAGAATAGATTAGATGTTAGGGGCTGAGAAAAAGCTAAGAAAGCTACTCAGAGCTGGCGAGATGGCTCAGGAGGTAAGAACACATGCTGCTCTTCCAGAGGACTAGAGCTTAGATCCCAACACTAACATTCTGAGACTCCCAGTGAAATTCTGTCCCCAATTTATTTTTTCTAGAGCCGAGTAGTGATGGCGCATGCCTTTAATCCCAGCACTTGGGAGGCAGAGGCAGGCAGATTTCTGAGTTCGAGGCCAGTCTGGTCTACAGAGTGAGTTCCAGGACATCCAGGGCTACACAGAGATACCCTGTCTTGAAAAAACAAAACAAAACAAAAATTTAGACTTTTTAAGATTTATTTATTTATTTCATATATGTAAGTACACAGTCGCTATCTTCAGACACACCAGAAGAGGGCATTGGATCCCATTACTGACGGTTGTGAGTCACCATGTGGTTGCTGGGATTCAAACTCAAGTCCTCTGGAAGAGCAGCCAGTGCTCTTAACCGCTGAGCCATCTTTCCAGCCCAGATTAATTTTTTTGTTTGCTTAAACTTTTTTCTGAGACAGAGTTTTCTTGTGTAACAGCTGTACCCCTCGAATTTTTTTTATAAATTCTATCTATCTATCTATCTATCTATCTATCTATCTATCTATCTATCTATCTATCTATATTTTCCCCTCACCCAAAACTGGGTTTCTCTGTGTAACAGCCCTGGCTGTCCTGAACTTGCTTTGTAGATCAGGCTGGCCTTGAATTCACAGAGATCCGACCGGCCTGCCTCAGTCTCCTCAGTGCTGAAATTAAAGGCATACATCACCACATCTGGCCTCTTTTTTAGTAAACAAACAAAAAAACAGCTGGGTAGTGGTGACGCACGACTTTAATCCCAGCACTTGGGAGGCAGAGGCAGGTGGATTTCTGAGTTCGAGACCAGCCTGGATTACAGAGTGAGTTCCAGGACAGCCAGGGCTACACAGAGAAACCCTGTCTCAAAAAACCAAAAACAACAAGAACAAGAACAACAAAACTAAAACAACAACAAAGCAAAAACAAAAAACCCAACAAAAACAAAAACCACACAAACCCAAAAAAACACAAAAAACAAAAACAAAAACCACAAACACACAAACACAAAAAACACAAAAACAAAAACAAAAAACCCCACAAACACAAAACAGCAAAAAACACAAACACACAAACACAAAAGTAAAAACAAAAACAAAAAACAAACACACAAAAAACCCAAAAATGAAAAACAAAAACAAAAACAAAAAAACAAAACAAAACAACCCCCCCCCCAAAAAAAAAACAAACCTTTTTTCTTATTTATTTTGAGACTGAATTTCCCTCACTAGCACTGTGCTGTCCTGGAACTCACCATGTAGACTAAGCTGGCAGGCCTCAAACTCGGAGATACACCTCGGCGTCCCTAAGGTTGGGAGTCGCAGGGGTGGGGTGGGGTACGGTGGGGTGTTCTGGAGTCTGTGGTTGTCTGTAGGGCTCGCACAGCACTATGTAGTTCCCTGGGATCGAACTAGGGTCCTTGGTGAACTCCGAGGCTAGAGCTCTTGAGTCATCTGACTTTGGAAGCAAGCATTTACCCGCTGTGCAATCTGCCTGTGTAGGCCATGGTCAGCCTAGAACTCAATTCCGAAATCAATCAGCATGCGATGGCATAACTGGCGCCTATTATGGCGCCTGTCTAAAGTTTAAGAATGCTTTATAAGCTATACCAGCCGGCTGGGAGTGGTGGCACGCGCCTGTAGTCCCAGTAGATTGGGAGGCTGGGGCAGGGTTGTGCTTGTGAGTTCAAGGCCAGCACCCTGGGTGTCACACTACCCTATGGGAGCATGGTCATTGTAAGACTAAGATCCTGTCTCCTTTGTAAAAAACTATTGTTTTATTTTATTAATTTAATAGCTTTGAGCCGTGAATGGCCAGCATACCGTCTTCAGCTGGTACGCCGTGGGTAAAGGAATGCGGCCAGGAGATGCTGTATTGGATGGGAAACCAGGCTTTGATAAGGTGCCTGGTACCTCAGCTCCATCCAGGGAGAAGGTTGGAGAGGTCCTCCACATGTTCTGCTTCGGAGGCGGGAATCCAAAAGGGTTCTACTTGGGGGAGTCACATTCTGGTCTGACTCCAAACTCCTCCTACCGGGCCCACTGCTGCCTCCTACTGGCCAGCCAGAGGCAGTGAGTGTAGTCACCTTCGCGGCTCCTTTCCTGCCCAGGGTGATGTGTGAAATAGGGATTTCCCGTTCTAATTCTTCTGTCATAGAACTCGCTAACAAGTGCCCCAGCAGTCACGCCGTCAGCGCCTGTGTTCTTTGTTTTTGTTTTGTTTTCTTGTTCTTGCGTTTTGTTTGTGTTTGCGAGGTAGATATGGTGGTGCCCACCTTTAATCCCGGCACAGACGCTAGTGTTTTCCTTTGAGTTTAATGCCAGTTTAGTCTACAGTGAGATCCAGATCAGCTAGGGGTATAGAGTGAGACGCTGCCTCAAAAAATAACGGAATGAATGAATAAATAAATAAACAAGATTTTGTAGAGCATGCAAGGTCCCGTGCTCTCGGAGAAGCACTAGGAAAACCAGAAATGTAGAGCACGCAGGCTTGTCTCCTCAACAGAAGGGATGTCTGTGCTTGTTTTCCAGAAGGCTGGGAGTGGGTGTTGTTTAATAGCCTGGTGTTCTTTGCTATCTACAGGGATGAGTCACACCCGAATCCCCTAGATTATTGTGTTTATCCCAATTTTTTCCTCCCTAGACCTTCATCTTGAATATTGCTTTTCAGTCAATAATCCTCTGTGGGGGAGATGTCACATGGACTTTGCAAGAGTTTCGATGTGGTCATGCCTTAAGTTTTCTTGTACGCCAGCATCAAGATAATTGTTACCAGGAAACCTTTTTCCAAAATTATACTGTACTTAGATATGTTTAAAGCAGGCCTGGAGAGATGGCTCAGGGGGTTAAGAGCACTGACTGCTCTTCCAGAGATCCTGAGTTCAATTCCCAGCAACCACATGGTAACTCACAACCATCTGTAATGGGATCTGATGCCCTCTTCTGGTGTGTGTGAAGATAGCTACAATGTACTCACATATATAACTCATATATAACATATTAATAATATATTATTATACATTATATATTTATTATGTATAATTAATATATACTCATAATATATATATAATAAATCTTTAAAAATATGTTTAAAATAAATGGCCTGGTATCAGATTCCAGAAATTTGAACTAGCCTGGCTGACTAAATCGTGCTAAGCTGGGTTTGCTTTTTGCCTCTCATGGCTTGCTTCTCTGCTGGTGCTAGCATTTTCAGGAACCTCCTCCCCAGCCCCTCACTCGGTTTCCAGGGTTTGGAGAGATGGCTCAGTACTTAAGTGTGCTGGCTACTCTTCCAGAGGTCAGGAGTGTGATCTCCAGCACCCACGTCTGATGGCTCACAGCCGCCAGTGACTCCAGCTCCACCGGTCACAATCTGTTTTCTGGATTCCATGCCTGCACACATATGGCATACATTCATACAGACCCATGAACATATATAAACATAGTTCCTTAGATATGGTTTTGTGACTAGGGTTATAGCTCAGTTGGTAGAGTTCATGCCAACCATGCTCTAGGTCCTGAATTTCTCCCCCAACACCACATAAGCTAACTAGAAGTGCAAACCTATAATCCCAGCACCTGGGAGGTGAGGCAGAATTAGAGGCCAACTTGTGATGGCCTTGAACTTGTGACCCTGGCAGAGGGGTCTTAACCGGTGCTGCTCAAAGTCTGGTTAGACCACAAAAGCTGCAACACCTACTGAACCCCAATTTTTCCCATACTCTGGATGTAAGGCAAACCATTCTAGTTCTAGGGCAGGAACGTTTCACAGGAGTGGAACAAAGAAAGGGTTAAAACCAGAGGCCATTCTTAGCTTCCATGTGGGTCAGCAAGGGAGGCAGAGTGGTGTCAGGTGGATAAGATGAGGAGAGAGGAGCTTCTGTCTCCTTTAGTTAGCGGTAGACCGAGTTATTTGTTTGCTTTTTGATTTTGAGGCAGGGTCTCCCTGTGTAACTCTGGTTGCCCTGGAACTTGCTGGTATAGACCAAGTTGGCCTTGAACTCACAGAGATACATTCCTCTGTGTTATATAGGACTATCCTCCAAGCCAAGCTACTAATCATAGCTCTTGTGAGTTCAAAACTGCCAGGACCATGCTACTCCCCAAAGACTGTGTTCCTCTTCACTCTCTGGCTCTCTTGATTGTTCTGCCTTATCTACCACCATGTCCCCTGAGCCTTTTAAAGTAGCCCTGATTGTTTTTTAAATACAGGATTTCTTACATTCCAAGCTGGCCTAGAGTTCATTAAGTAGATGATCCTTCTCCTGTTGGGATCACAGGCGTGGCCTCCACACCTCAGTCTGTACAGGGCTGGAGCTCAGGCCCAGGGTTTTATTCATGCCACAGAAGCATTACTAACTGAGCTTCATCCTCAACCCAGTTCCAGTTACAGAACGAGGGGCCTTCAAGATGGCTGCTCAAATGGTAAAGGAACTTTGTCACCAAGCCTGAAGACGTGAGTTTAAGCCCTGTAACCCACATGGTGGGATGAGAGAACTGACTCTTACAAATTGTCCTCTGACCTTCCACCGATACGCTGTGGCAAGCACACCCCAACACACACACACACACACACACACACACACACACACACACACACACACAAAGTATCGATGTAATAAAAAAAAAAAAAACCAAAAAACCTTAAAATTTAAAACAAAGCCCAATGGTTTGAAAACCAGAAGTAAAAGGTTCAGATTCACGTACAGCAGCCCCTGCTTAGCCTCCGGTAAATGAGAACGGTATTTGAGGATATGTAGCGGTGAGTTTGGGCTACACCGCTGCTTTGGCTCCCGGGGAATCCGGAGTACCCGTTCAGGAATTATCTTTGGATCCTTGAGTGAAAGACACACACACACATTAGCTTATTTTTTAAATGCCTTGACTGCCTTGAAGGCTGGGCACTCCTAAACCTTTCCTTGCTACATTAGGTCCAATCAGGGAAGTGGCCAGTGGCTACCCGCCTGAATTCTCACATCTGGTTGGCTTTCTCTCCTGCCGCTCCTGCATCCCACCCTTCTTCCCCGAGGCATGTCGATTCTCCTGATTCTCCTCTGTCCCTCTCTGCATCCTACCCTTGAAACTCTAGGTGTCCTGCCCCGTGTCCAGCCATTAGCCATTGGCATCTTTATCGATCAGTCAAAAACCAACTGGGGACAAAGACCTTCAGCATCTGGACATGCAGATTTCTGATAGAATCAAAGCCTTAGAACCAATCTCCAACATATGTGTGTGTGTATACACATACATGTATGTATATAGTGCGTGTAAATAGGTACACAAGTGGCAGTCAGAGGAAAACCTGCAGGAGGTAGTCTTCACAGTTGTTTTGAGAATTCCTTCCAATATCTGAATGTGAGGATTGAACTCAGGTCCTTAGGTTTAGCAGCAGGCCCCTTTACTCACTGAGCCGTCTCTCTCAGGTCCTTTGAATATATATATTTTAGAAGTTTTATTTCTCGCCATGCCACATGCATGAGTTAGCATGCAGGCATCACACGCCACAGCACACGTGTGGAGGTCAGGTTCAGGAGTGTATTCTCCCCGTCTGCCTTGAGATGCAGGGAACAAACTCAAGCCTTTAGCCTTTCAAAGCTCAGATTATTCTGACTCTCTAGTCATGTGACTTTAGGCAGGTGACCTAAATACATACCTCAGTTTCCTGGGATGTAAAATTGCAGATAGTATCTGGCTGTATTGTTCTGCAGGTTTCAACTTCAATTGCAAATTGCTTCTTTTAAGAAGATTTATTTTATATATATGAGTACACTGTAGATGTTTACAGACACACCAGAAGAGGGGATTGGATCCCTTTACAGATGGTTGTGAGCCACCATGTGGCTGATGGAATTGAACTCAGGACCTCTGGAAGAGGAGTCAGTGCTCTTAACCACTGAGCCATCTCTCCAGCCCGGCTAATTGTTTTTAATCTACAGCCCTAGAACTCTGAGGGGCTATGAGGGAAAGTGCATGTCATACAGCATGCATTTACAGACACAACTGTGAATAATCACAAAAAATAACCATCTGCTGAACAAATTTCATGCATATATATATAATATGTATATATAAAAAAAAAAAACCAAAAAACCTTGTGAGTTCAAAACTGCCAGGACCATGCTACTCCCCAAAGACTGTGTTCCTCTTCACTCTCTGGCTCTCTTGATTGTTCTGCCTTATCTACCACCATGTCCCCTGAGCCTTTTAAAGTAGCCCTGATTGTTTTTTAAATACAGGATTTCTTACATTCCAAGCTGGCCTAGAGTTCATTAAGTAGATGATCCTTCTCCTGTTGGTCTATACCAGCAAGTTCCTCTTGCAAAAAGCAACAAGTACTCTTAACTGCCGAGCCATCTCTCTGGCCTTCTGCCCTCTCCAAAAACTATTATTTATTTTTTTAAAGGTTTATTTATTTATTTATTATATGTAAGTACACTGTAGCTGTCTTCAGACACCCCAGAAAAGGGCGTCAGATCTCATTACGGATGGTTGTGAGCCACCATGTGGTTGCTGGGATTTGAACTCAGGACCTTCAGAAGAGTAGTCAGTGCTCTTAACTCCTGAGCCATCTCTTCCAGCTCCTCTCCAAATATTATTAAAAAAATTAAAATAAAATAAAATGACTCCACACTGTGCAACCTTAGAATGTCCCTTAGCTACTTATATATAAGTAAAAATAAAATAAAATGACTCCACACTGTGCAACCTTAGAATGTCCTTAGAATGTCCCTTAGCTATATATATAGTTTGTTTGTTTTTTGAGACAGGGTTTCTCTGTGTAGCCCTGGCTGTCCTGGAACTCACTCTGTAGATCAAGCTGAACTCAGAAATCCACCTGCCTCTGCCTCCCAAGTACTGGGATTAAAGGCATGCGCCACCACTGCCTGGCACGTTTATAATTTTTTAATAATTTATTTACTTTTATTTTATGTATATTGGTGTTTTGCTTGCATATACATCTGTGTGAGGATGTCAGATCTTGGAGTTAGATAGTTGTGAGCCGCCATGTGGTTGCTAGGAATTGAACCCAGATCCTCTGGAAGAACAGTCAGTGTTCTTAACCCCTAAGCCATCTTAACCCCTAAACCATCTCTCCAGTCCCGGGTTGCTCATTATGTGTGTGTGAGTGTGAGTGTGAGTGTGTGTGTGTGTGTGTGTGAGAGAGAGAGTGTGTGTGTGTGTGTGAGTGTGTGTGTGTGTGTGTGTGTGTGTTTTGAGGTCTCATTCCCAATGTAGCCTCCTGCCTCTATCTTCCAATACGGGGAATTACCGGCGTGCACCACCACGCCCTGCTGTTACACTTTTATTAAAAGATTCTATGTGCGCGGTCTCCCAGAGAGTGCGGAGTGGGAAGGACCACATATGGACCTGAATTCCAAATCACCCCACAGGGTCACTCTAGCTGGGGCCCTCTAGGACCTCAGTCCAGCAGAGGGCGCTGTGGCCTCAAAATGCAATTCTCAGCCTGCCCTTTGCTGAGTCTTGCGGAGAGGGAAGAAGGGAACCCACGGGGGCATTTTGGCTGCATTCCCTTCAGACCCTTTGTCCCAACCAACTTCTTTCTCCAAGCTCTCAGCAAACTTCCCCAGTCGCGCAGCTTGCTGCGGAGTGAACATCACCTCCCTCACTCGGTGAAGGGATCGCTGGAGTTTTCAGCTTTCTAGATTTTTTTTTTTTAAACCGTAGACACCGCATTCCAGCAGTGAATCATCGGCCTTATGCTGCTCTCTTTCTGTTCCAAATTCCAAGGCGGCAACCTCTGTCTTAGCCTTCTGGGCACCCGCAGCCATCTTTATCCCAGCCCAGCTCCTCTGAACAAAGTGCGCTCACTCTCCAGCCTGCTCCCGTCTCACTTTGCTGGAGGACAAAGAGCCTCTTCTCCCAGTCTTCCACCAAACAGTTCTTCGGGACCAAGATTACCATCATGCAGAGTTGAAGACAGTTAACCTTTATTGAGCGCGTACTGTGCGTCAAGCTCTTGACATTATCCTCTCAGTTACTCTGAGAGGTTTCTGGCCCATTTAATAGATGACATAGTTAAGGCCACAGAGTAGCTAAGGGACATTCTAAGGTTGCACAGTGTGGAGTCATTTTATTTTATTTTAATTTTTTTAATAATATTTGGAGAGGAGCTGGAAGAGATGGCTCAGGAGTTAAGAGCACTGACTACTCTTCTGAAGGTCCTGAGTTCAAATCCCAGCAACCACATGGTGGCTCACAACCATCCGTAATGAGATCTGACGCCCTTTTCTGGGGTGTCTGAAGACAGCTACAGTGTACTTACATATAATAAATAAATAAATAAACCTTTAAAAAAATAAATAATAGTTTTTGGAGAGGGCAGAAGGCCAGAGAGATGGCTCGGCAGTTAAGAGTACTTGTTGCTTTTTGCAAGAGGAGCCAGGTTTTGTCTTAAACTCCCTCATGGCAACTCACATCTGTCCATAAGGGAAGATTTCACACCTTCTGGCTGTTAGCATTCTGTCTAAACTCCACCTCCACAGTTACCTGGCAACAGCCAGGTGTGCCTGACCCACTATAAAAGGGGCTGCTTGCCCCCTCCTCCCTCTCTTGCTGTTTTGCTTCTCTCTTGATCTTCCCTTCTTACTCCCCATTCCCTCTCTCCCCCTCCTCCATGTGTTCACGGCCGGCCTCTATTCTTCTCTATTCTCTCTCTCTGCCTTTCTCTGCCTCTACTACCCTCTTAACTCCCTTCCCCATGCCCTGAATAAACTCTATTCTATACTATACTGTCCAGTCGTGTGGCTAGTCAGGGGAAACGGATGCCTTGGCAGGGGCCCGCAGAGACATCCCCTTCCCCCACACCCGAATAGAACATATCCTCTTTCTCTTTTTATAAAACACATCACTGACTTCCTTGGGCAACAGACACACATACAAACCTAAATGTTTTAAATTAATTTATTGTGTTGCACTGTGCACACACAAATGCCTATCATGTTTAGAACACTGTTCTGCAGGGTCAGATTTCTTCTTCCATGGTGTGGGACCTTTCTTTATCTTTCTATCTCTTTTCTCTATTTTCTTAATAATAAAACATCAAAGCTATGGGCCGCCTCTTATTAAATTTGCCACACGGAGCTAGCTGGTACGCGCCGTCTGAGACTCTGGGGTTCAGCCACACGGACAGTCTGAGCACAGGTAACGCGCAGAGAGATCCACACTAGAACGCCTTCTGTGTGGCATCTCTCTGCACCCCCGAGCGCCATGTGCGGGACCAGCGGTGTGACCGGCCGCTCCCCGTTAGGCTGAGGCACGCGTGCAACTTGCCTGCGTCCTCTGCATATGCACGCTACCTTGGCCCGAGAGCGAGGCCCGGGCACCACCGGCCCGGCCTGGCGCATGCTGCTTCCCCACCATCACCCCCACCCCACCCACCCCACCCCCACGTTTGCGCGCGCCAGGCCCCGCGCTTCCTTTCTTTTTTTTCCCCCACACCATGGTGTGCATTGTGGATTAAATTCAAATACTATACCAATAATATATGTCCCCAGCCTTTGAATAACATTTGTTTGTCCGTTTTGTTTTGTTTTGTTTTCCAGACAGTTTCTCTGGGTAGCTCTGGCTGTCCTGGAACTCACTCTGTAGGCCAGGCTGGCTCTATAACATTTTAAAAAAAGATTTATTTGTGTATTTTATGTACAAAAGTATTGTGCATGTATTGTTGTATACCAGAAGAGGACATAGGATCCCATTACAGATGGTTGTAAGCCACCATGTGGTGGCTGGGAATTGAACTCAGGACATCTGGAAGGACATCTAGTGCTCTTAATCACTGAACCATCTCTCCAGCCCCCAATAAATTTTTTTTATTACATTTGCTGTGATCATAAAAAGAGAAAGAGGTTTAGAGAATATGGTATATGGCGGTGTGGGGGAAGGGGGTGCCCAGCGGGCCCATGCCAAGGCATCCCTTCCCCCAAGGGACCAAACACACACCGACATAGTATAGAAAAGAGTTTATTCAGGGCATGGGATGGGAGTTAAGGGTGGTAGTGGAGGCAGAGAGAGGGAGAGAGTAGAGAAGCAGAGGCCGGCCATGACCTCGTGGAGAGAGGGGGGAGGGGAGGAGAGCCCAAGAGGGGCAAGAGAGAAGCTGAGAGTGAGAGAGGTAAGAGAGAGAAAAGAGGAGTAAGGAAGTAAGAGAGGAGGGGCTGAACACCCTCTTTTATAGTAGGCCAGGCCTACCTGGCTGTTGCCAGGTAATTGTGGGGTGGAGCTTAGACAGAACCCTAACATTTACTTGTGAGATGGGGGAATATGCACACCATAGAGGATACGCAAAGGTCAGAGGACAACTTACAGAAACTGCTTTTCTTCTGCTGTGTGGGTCCCAGGGATTGCAAGCAAGTCATCAGGCTTGGTGTCAAACGTCTCTACCCACTCAACCATCTCACCAGCCCACTAATATCTTTTTTTTTAAACAAAAGGGTTTTTTTTTTAAGATTCATTTATTCTTATATCTAAGTACATCATTGCTGTCTTCAGACGCACCAGAAGAGGGAGCCAGAGTTCATTATGGATGATTGTGAGCCACCCTGTGGTTGCTGGGATTTGAACTCAGGACCTTTGGAAGAGCAGTCAGTGCTCTTAACCACTGAGCCATCTCACCAGCCCCCAAACAAAGTATTTTATGTGTAGGAGTTTTTGTCGGTGTACTGTGTTTTTGCAGTGTTCACGGAAACCAGAAGAGGACATTGAATTCTCTGGAACTGGAGTTACAAACAGGTGTGAGCCGCCATGCGGATGCTGGGAATGGAGCCCAGGTTCTCGGGAAGACCAGCTAGAGTGCTCTTAATTGCTTAACCAGCTCTCTAGCCCCCTAACAATTTATTTTATTTTATTTCATTTCATTGAGGCAGGGTCACACAATGGAGCCTTGGCCAGCCTGGACTTGCTATTTAGACCAGGTTGGCCTAGAATCATAGAGATCCACCTATATGCCTCCTAAGTACTGGGATCAAAGGTGTGTATCGTATGCACATCCCAACAATTAAAAAAAAACAATAAAAATATTTTATTTATTATTAGTTTTAATTATGTGTTTGTGTGTGGGTGCGTGTGGTGCGCACGTGCGGGTGCGTGTGGTGCGCACGTGCGCGTGCGCGCGCGCGCGCGCACACACACACACACACACACACACACAAGTACAGGTATCTTTGGAGGCCAGAAGCATTGGATTCCCTGGAGCTGGAGTGGCAGATGGTTGTGAGCTGCCATGGTAGTGTAGGGAATTGAACTCAGAACCTCTGGAAGAACAGCCAACGCTCTTAACCACTGACCCATCTCTCCAGCTCCTCCCACAATTTTTTAAATGGGCTTTTAGTATCTGGACTTGTTGGACCCAAACAGGCTCTACACATTGTTCAATATCCTTCTTTAACTTTATTATTACCTTGCATACGTAATGCGTGTGCATATGTGTGCACGTGCCATAGCATGTGGGCGAAGGTTAGAGGACAGCTCCCTCCCTCCTCCTTTTACAAGGTGCTGAGGATTGGTCTTTTGCTGTGTATTGCAATGCTAAGTGCAGGCCCCCAAGACCTGGTTGTCCCAGAGCCAAGAGAGTCTGCACATAGACCCAAGTGACCCTATGTGCCCTTGTACCCAAGCTATTTTTGATTGGTAAAGATGCTGACAGACAATAGACAGGCAGAAGAGATATAGGTGGGTTTTATGGTTTTCGGGCTGGGGGTGGGGGTTGTTGAGAGGGAACCAGGAGCTGGAGAAGAAGTTGAGGAGAAAGAAGAAGCCACCATGGGTGGGGCTGGAGAGATGACTCAGTGGTTAAGAGCACTGACTGCTCTTCCAGAGGTCCTGAGTTCAATTTCCCAGCAACCACATGGTGGCTCACAACCATCTACAATGGGATCTGATGTCTGCTTCTGGTGTGTCTGAAGACAGCTACAGTGTACTCATATATAATAAATTAATGAATCTTTAACCAAAAAAAAAAAAAAAAAAAAGAAGCCACCATGGGTTAGGTGAGTTCATGACAACATGGCCCTGAGGACTGGCCAATCAGAGTTAAGAGCAGCCCAGATGGAAGCTAGTGAGTAATATCCCAGGGTTATCAATAGGAAAGTAGATTCTAATAGCATAGAGGGTAGATATCTGCCCAGTTCTTGTGCTGTTTAAGGCTTATTGTAAATAATAAGCAGTGTGTCTTTCTGGAGACTAAATGATCAAAGGCAGAGTAGAAATCCCGGATTGATATTAAAAATTTCGACAAAAACATTGACTCCAGGGATTGAACTCGGGGCCTCAGGTTTCGTGCCGACGGCCTCTACCTGCTGAGAGCCATCTTTTGAACCCCACTGGATAATATCTTGGGTTTTTTTTTTCTTTTGTTATAGTGTTTTGTTTTTGAGATGGAGTACCACCATGTACCACCTGACTATCCTGTAATTGTCTATATAGAACAGGCTGACCTCAAACTCAGAGCCTCCTCTGCCTCCCCAGTGCTGGGGCCGAAGGCCTGCACCCCCACACCATGGCTGCCCGCTTGTCGTATATGAGTCATGTGCACACAACTGCACCGTGGCTGCCCGCTTGTCGTATATGAGTCATGTACACACAACTACACCGTGGCTGCCCGCTTGTCGTATATGAGTCATGTGCACACAACTACACCATGGCTGCCCACTTGTCGTATATGAGTCATGTGCACACAACTGCACCGTGGCTGCCCGCTTGTCGTATATGAGTCATGTGCACACAACTGCCTAAACAGAGGTGCTATAAGGGCAAATCTAAATTCCAACGACAGTTTAAAGAAGGAGAAAAAAAAAAAGGAAGAAAAAGAAAAATAAAGAAGCAAATTTAGCACTAATTATATTACATTGATTGAATAATATTGATTCCATATGAAAATAACATATCATTGGATCAAATATTATTAAGATTCATCTCACTTTCTGTTAAAATATGTGGCCGGGCGGTGGTGGCGCACGCCTTTAATCCCAGCACTTGGGAGGCAGAGGCAGGCGGATTTCTGAGTTCGAGGCCAGCCTGGTCTACAGAGTGAGTTCCAGGACAGCCAGAACTATACAGAGAAACCCTGTCTCGAAAAACCAAAAAAAACAAAAACAAAAAAAAAATATGTGGCTACTAGAATATTTTAGATGTCCCGGGTGACTCTAATTCTTTCTCTCTTGAGTCAGCGTTGCTCTGGGAGCTGTCTGTCTACTCAGTGTAGGTCGGGATGATTCAAATATGGGCATCCCTTGGAATCCAGAAGAGTTGCTTCTAGCAACTATGTGGGTATCAAAATCTTCAGGTGCTGAAATCCTTTATATCAAAATGATGTGCTATTTGGGTACAGCCTATGCAGGTCTTCTTGGAAACTAACAATCCCTCCTGCCTGTAAGTGCTGTGTAGATAACCATTGCTGTTTATGGAGTAATAACAAGGAAAGAAAGGACGTTTAATGCAGATGCACACATTTTTCCCTCATAATATTTTAGAGCCATGGTTGGTTGAATACTTTGTAGGGGAATCTGGGGATAAAAGATCTGGGGTGGCTGTAATATTAAGACCAAAGAACTCCTGGGGGAAGGATGCTGCTGTCGCTGTCCTAAGGTCCAGGGTGTTCTAAAAGTCCAAATATGGTTCTGGGGAGAAGAGCAGTAGTAAATCAGAGGAAGGAAGACGGGCAAAGCCAGCAGGATGCCCGGGCACCTGGTAAGGCCACACAGCCTTAGACTGTCTTGGCAGCATGGAATTCCAGACTTCCCACGTTGGGGAGCTACAGGCTGGGCAGCGCTAGGTCAGTGAATGACAGCCCTGGCCTGCCACCTCGGCTCAGGCATCTGCCCCTCAGGTCCTTCTTCCAGCCTGAGGGGAATGCAGCTGAGGGATGCTGTAAGTGCTCTCTCCTAGGAGCCCGGAGGACAGCTCTCCAGACCGCATTTCCTGTAGCCTTATGACTACTTCCTGCCCAAAGCTCCCAACACTTGACCCCATTAAATCCCTTCCTTTCTGGGGAGTCAGGTGGCCATGAAGGCTTCACAAGCCCTGAGGCACCGAGCTCCTCGGCAGACTGAAGGATCCCAGATGTCTAGTCCGCCTGGGGCCTTCTGAGGGGGGCACTGACATCTGGGGGCTCCCTGGGCAGGTGTGGAGGAAGGAACTGAAGCTTCACTTCACCTTAAGGTGAGGGCGGCAGTCCCAGCATACCTTCCTTCCTTTCCAGTTTTCCTCTACCATCTTCTCACCTCTGCCCACCCTCACCCCTGCCCACCCCTACCTCTGCCCACCCCTACCCCTGCCCACCCCTACCTCTGTCCACTCTGACCCCTTCCCACCCCCACCCCTCCCACCCTCACCTCTTAGGAACTCATCTTCCTTCTTTTACTAACGCAGCCCTTTTCCCAGACAACGCTTGGGAATTTCTGAAGAGAAAGGGAGTCTTTAAACCCCATAGGAAAGAATCCTGAGGGCTTCCTGGGGCCCCGCCCACCTCTTCTCTGAGAGGAGAGTTGCAGTTGTGTTGTTTCTGATGCGGGAGACCAGGTCCCAAGGCTGTGAGGCTTTATTATTTTTATTTTGACTTTTAAAAGACTTTTTAAAAGATTTTTGTGTGTGTGTGTGTGTGTGTGTGTGTGTGTAGTACATGTGTGTTCAACTGCACATATATGGAGATTGAAGGACAACTTATGGGAGCTGGTTCTTTCCTACCGGGTGGGTTCAAGGGATCAACTTCTAATCATCAAATTTGACAGCATCACTTCTGCTCAAGGCTTAGTTTTGAGAGCCCATTAACGGTTGACAGAAAGGAGCCAGCTCTCAGACGAGCACAGTGCTGTACACTGTAAATCCAGCACTTTGTAGGCGAAGGATAGAGAGCTCTGCATAGGGGACTCTGCATCAAAACAAACAGGCCAGCACAGTCTACACAGGGCATCTCTGCACTTCAGAAGCAGAGGCAGGAGGATCATCATAAGTTCCAGGCCAGCATGAAACCAGTACAAGATCCTTTGTCAAAAATAAGCCCTATTCCCCAAAGCAGCCAGACCTTTCTTTTTTGTTTCCTGAACCTATATGATGTACACCAAAATAGGCCATCCCATCCCCATGGGTTCCTGCCGGGCCTCAAAGTCGGCTCTGCCCTTATTCCTACTATAAATTCTAAGAACCCTTTGGAAGGATCTCAACCAGGAACCCCAGACTTCTCCCACAAAACTGTACTGGAGGCTGATACGAACTCAACTCAGGGAGGCCAATCCCTCAGCCCCCACCCCCCCAGCACCCCCGTCCCGTCCCGTCCCGGCACCCCTTTATTGACTAACAGGAGCACAGAGTGTCCTATACCTCGCTGCTCCACTCCTCACAAAGATCTTGAAGGCCTGAGAATTCCTTCAGAACATAGGAAGGATTTCCTCTCCCAGCGACTGTGGACGCCCTCCTCCAGGCCTGCGAAGTTCCCACCGTACCGAGGGCTCCCCCTAGCGGAGGCAAGAAAAACCTATCAGAGACTGGGAGGGCAAGAGGGGAAAAACCTGGAAGGAAGGAAGCAGTGCGTGTCAAAGGCTTGGAGGCCC
This sequence comes from Tokudaia tokunoshimensis, assembly GCA_036184795.1. Lineage (NCBI taxonomy): Eukaryota > Metazoa > Chordata > Mammalia > Rodentia > Muridae > Tokudaia > Tokudaia tokunoshimensis. The sequence continues at coordinate 19,449,698 of BTHU01000010.1, read as the reverse complement.
ACCTAGCAAGGAGGCAGTCCCTCTTCCTCGCTCTCCTCCCTCTAGATTGGGCGTGAGTCTAAAAAGGATGCGGGATCCGAACGTCTCCTTTCATCCTCCGAGCCTGGCCCACCCTACCGTCTGGTCGAAATGAGAGAGGTTGAATCTTCTGTGCTCAAGCACAGAAGGAGAGAAAAGCTGAGTGTCCCCAGCTTCTCCCACAGGCGGCCTCCTCCCGGCCACCGTCACCCTCCCTCCTCCCGACTGGATCTCTTACTAAAAACCTCTTCTCCTTTGGTGGTTCTTCCATCACATCCAAAAGCTAGGCCTGATTTGGAGAAGAGATGGCCCAAGGAGGGAGGAGGGTTGCGGCAGTGTGGGGTTTGCTTTGGGGTCCTCCAGCTTGAGCAAGCCCGGCCCTCCCTCCTCTTCCCCACCCCTCACCCTCGAGAGTTCTCGATTTGACTCCTCGACGTGCTTTCCTTCTTTGGAGAACTCCTAGCTAGGCCCGTGTCTCTCGGGACAGGACAGGGCAGGAAAGAAAAGAGAGGAGTCAAGGAGAGGTCCAGAGAGACTTCAGAAGGTTGAAGGCTGGAATTAGGGGGTGAGGACCCGCGTCCTTCCAGCCTTGAGGGGCGTATGCAAAGAATTGCTAATTGCAACTAAACGAGGCCTCGGCGTGGGGGAAGGGGCAGCCCAGGCTGTCAGGGCCTACCGCCTCTTTGAGTGCCCGGGTAAGGCCAGGCCAGCCCGCTCTTCTCATGTAAAGCAGCTTTTTGTCTGGGGGAGCCAGGGCTGGGGCCAGGGGCTGGGGAAGGGGCCCAAGCCTTTGGCAAGTTTCTTGTTCCCCAGAAAGGGAGAAGGGTGCCGAGGCCTCCTTGGAGTGAGGACGCCCCCTCCCCCGGCCCCCTCTCAAGCTTTTTATGTGGGGGGGGTTGATGGGGTGCTGCCCAGCAGGAGGAGGTGGGCCTGGGATCCTAGCACCCCCCTTGCTGGGCTGTGGGAAAGAACTGAGCACAAAGGAAGGGGCTGGCCCAGTGAGTTGGGAGACAGGGCAGCTCTGATCCAGGGACATCCTGAGCTTGAGGATCCTACACTGAAGCCCCTTCTCCCCGAAGGATGTCCTCACGGGTAGCCCACGAGTTATCTAGCTGCCTGAGTCTTTCTCGTCTGATAAGTAGACCCTCCCTGTTTGTCCCCAGGGGATGGGGTGGGGGACAGGATTTTAGTTGGCTTCCTAACAGCCTATCAGAGGAGATATGTTTGCTCTGAAAACTGGATTTGAGCTGCAAACACATAAATCCCAGATATTAGGAGGACTGGGGCAGAAGGATCATTTGGTCTAGTAGACAGAGGCCTGCCCAGGAAACTTAGTGAGACCCTAGCCTCAAAAAAAATAATAACCACGATACTGAGGCTCCCGGTTCCTGGGACCATATAGCCTTCCGTATGATTGATTGATGGTTCAGTTTTTGTTCTGCGTTAGGTTCTCACCATGTAGCCTCTAACTTCTGATTCTCTTGCTTTTGTCTGCTTGTTAGAGGCCTACCCCATGCATTTTTAAGATCATGGCCGTAGTAGTCGAGAACTCAGGAGGTAGAGATTGCCAGTGTAGCTCAGTTGGTCAGTGCTTGCCTGGCATTCACAAAGCTCCAAGTTTGCTCTCCAGCACCACATAGAACCAGGAATGGTAGCACGTCCCTTTAAGTCCAGCTTTAGAAAGATTTTAGATGAGCTTTGTGAGTTCAAAGCCTACCTGGCCTACATAGTGAGTTTCAGGCCAACCTGGTCTACATAGAGAAACCCAGTCTCCAAACAAAAATAATACAAAACAAGATTCCACTACTTATCCTGCACCCAGTGTGGCCTCAGCTCCCATCCTATGGAGCGGAGAAACAGAGTCCGGCAGGGAACCACCCCTGGAGAATAAAGACAGTTCAATTCCTCAGGGAGACTTGGATAAAATCACTAGGGAGGTTGTTAATTTTCCTATGTGGTGCCCACTAGTTCACTCAAGCAGGGCTCCTTTTCCTTCCTCAATTTTGGTACCCTTTGGTTGGTCTCCTCGTCACCATGTCACCATATGTCACTCTGTCTGGGCCCCTCAGCCAGGTGGAAGATACAGACTTCCAGCCCGCCAGATACCCAGGGATTCTTCGTCTCAGAGTGTCTTTGGCCAAGGGGCTCTGGCATCTGGCCAGTGCCTTTTCTCCCTGCTGGACTCACTCCCCACAGGCCCCTAATCCATCTCACTCAGCAGGAAGCCCTTAAGCTCCCTTTTCAATGGCCTTCCCCGGCCTGCTGTGGGCTCTGAGCCTTTCTATACCACCCTTGGCAGGAGCTATGTTATACAAGCTGGAGAGAACTGCCCTTGGAAAGAGGTCATCTTGCCTCAAGCAGCTTCCTGCTCCTGGCTGCCTGCCTCTGTTCTGTTCCCTGGTCCTCTCCCCAGGATCACCCTTCTAGTGCATTGCCTGGGCATCTCATGGCACAGATAGCCCTGGCTAAATCCCACCAAAGTTCCACATGGTTCAGAGAGGAAGCAACAGAGACGGTGGGCAGGACACTGGGGTCTGGGGATGAGTAGCAGGCAGAAGTGGCCTCTGGCTCTTTTATCTTTTTAAAAGAACATTCTTCACTTTTCCTGATTCTTCCAGCCTTACCAGAGTATTTTCTCAGGCCATAATGCTGCCCAGATAGCACCAGGAGAACTCAGCCATTGGGAGAAAAGAGCCAAGCAGAGGGGTGGCAAGAGTTGGGGACAAAGGTCCTTTCTTTCTAGGATGTAATACTAATTGCTTGTCAATCCTTGGATGGAGACTTGACAGCTTGAATCATTCTAGAGTGGGCTTGGTTTCAAATCCCTAATCCTATGACTCCAGCACATTGACTTGTAATGGTTTTGATTTTTGGTCTGGAAAATGTGAATTCTTTTTTCAAGCTGGCTCACATCTATAATTCCAGGACTTGGGAAAGCTGAGACAGGAGGATTGCCAAGAATTGTGAGTTCCAGTCCGTTTGGATCTTAGAGCGAGACCCAACCTACAAAGCATGCTTGTACCTTCTCTCCACCCTCCCTCGTCTTATTTCGGCATCCCTGTTTCTCCAGTGTCTCTGTGTGGGGTCTTCCCACCTAGGCCCCTTTCAGCCTTGCCTGGAAGTTGGCAGCCTAGGAGTGGCTGGAGAGAAGTTGGGGATGCCGCCAAGAGGTCTGTTTATAGTTCAGATTCCCCTCATTCCAGACTCAGCAGGCTCGCTAAGGGAAGGGCTGTGATCGGGAGGAGGATCCCTGGTGCACCAGCTGTGGGGAGAAGAGGGGTGTTCTGATCTCTTCAGCTGACTTCCAACCCCAAGTAGGACCCTAGGACGGAGTGCAGTCCTTGCTCCCTCAGTACTTTAAGGCCCCTCCCAACATGGGAGCAACAGTGAGGGCTGAGATCTTTGCATCCTCCTGAGTCCCTCTCCTGGGCATGCTAAGGTGGGCATTTAGGGGGAGACTGAGCAAAGAAGGAATTGCCTGGGTGTGACTGGTTCAGCCCCAGCTTCAAACAAGTCACAGTTCCCTGAACTGAAGTCAACCGAGTTTTACTTTAACCCAGCAATGGGTTTGTTATTCTATCCTGCAACCCCTAGGCCAAAGAATTCCTCAAGGGTTATCTGGGGGTGACCTTGCCCTGGAGGAAGGCAACCTGAAACCCCAAGCCTCCCTTCCCAGTGACTTCAGAGTTTAGAAATCCGTGTACCTGCCCCTCTCCCTGGGAAACATCCCCAACGGTTTCTTCCTGACCCAGGCAATGGAGGGAAAACAAACATTGCAGGCGAGGGTTGGGTGTCCATCAAACGAAGTGACCACTTTGTCTGACCTTCTCAACCCTTTGAGGAAGAAGATTAATGTCGCCTTTTGTCATTGAGTGACCTATGCCAGGAAGGACCACATTTAGTCTCAGTTGTTGAGCTTCAGAAGTCTGAATAGAGAGCCTGAGTGGACTGAGGGACTTAGGAGAGGCTGTGAAGACTCAGTTAGAGTAGAAGGGTAGTGAAGATGACAGGTAAGAAAAAATTTTTTTGGGGAGAGTGGGGTTGATATAGGTTTGTTTGTTTTTTTTTCCTTTTTCTTTTTTTCTTTTTCAAGATGGGTCTCTCTATCTAGCCCCGGCTGTCCCGGAACTCTATGAACCAGGCTGACCTCTAACTCAGAGATCCACCTGCCTCTGTCTTCTGAGTGCTAGGATTAAAGGCGTGCACCACCACAACCCAGCACACAAATTGTGTTTAAAGAGAAGTCTTAGGCAGGGCAGTGGTGGCGCATGCCTTTAATCCTCACACCCAGGAGGCAGAGGCAGGTGGATTTCTGAGTTCGAGGTCAGCCTGGTCTACAGAGTGAGTTCCAGGACAGCCAGGGCTACACAGAGAAACCTGTCTCAAACAAAACAAAACAAGAGAGAAACAGAGAGAGAGGGACAGAGAGAGAGAGACAGAGAGAGAGAAGACTTTACTAGGGAAGGGACTTCTATAGAGGATCCTATAAGGTTTGAGAGCAGGGTATTAAGGAACATTTCTAATTCAGACCAGGTCTAAGGAAAAAAGAAGAAGTTCAGGGGAAAAGAAATTCAGGAGGCCAATCTCTTGAGATAGCATCCTTCGAATGATTGATTGATTGACTGATTGATTTAAAATTAAAGAAGCTATTCCTTCCCTCTGTCTTGCTCTCCAGACACCCAGAGATTCAGTTGAATTTCAATGGCAGCTGATACCTCCTCCATCAGTGAGGCCTTGAAGGCCCACCCATTATTACTTTGAATGCTTTGTAAGCAGTTTACATTTCTGGACAATTTTATGAACTAAGATTTGAACTGTGCCATGGACTGAGCATAGTGGGTGTACAAATTTAATCCCAGCACTTGGGAGGCAGACAGGATGATCTCTGTCTGGTTAAGAGAGTTGGCTCAGTGGTTAAGAACACTGGTTGTTCTATAAGACTCGACCAGTCTTTACCTACAGACCCCCTGAGTGGACCATGGGGGGATGGAAATCGATGCAAAACGCAAGAGGAATTTTTATTAAATCCAGCATGCTGGGGCCACTCTGAACATGGAGACAAAATGATTCTGTGCCTAGTGCTGCACGGGCCTTTATACCCTCCTCAGGGCCGCCATCATTAAGCGTGATTGGCAGAACAGTGTTACATTTAAACTAATTGGTTGTTAGGTGATGAGGTTGGTGGCCAACGGTCCGGTCCTTTGGAATGCGTCCCCACCCTTAGGTCGGTCTCCCTCTCCCCTTTGTGATCTGAGGAATGTAACTTAGCCTCTGACCCTTTTAAAGTTCCTGAGTTAACCCTTTCAGTTCTCCCAGGGGACGCAGGTTCAATTCCCAGCACCCACCTGGCAGCTCAAAACTCTCTGTAACTCCAGTTCCAGGGATCCAATGGCCTCTTTTGACCTCTATGGGCGCTACATGTGTAAAATACACAGACATAAAACAGGCAAAATACCCCCATACTTAATAAAATAAAATAATGTAAAAAAAAAAAAACCCAAAAGGCTTAGACTACCTCAGAGACCTTCTCTGTCTATCCTACAGGGAAAGGTGTCCACCCATGCTAAGGGGAATTGGATGTAGGTCATGTTAGTGGTGAATCTTGTCTTTTGTATTTTGGAGGGTTCTGGCACAGTGTCAGGATTATTTGTTTGTATGTTACCATCACTATCTGGTTGATAGTTTCCATAACACAAATTGTCTTTTTGGAAACTGTATGCGTCCATCCTTGCCCAGATGAAAAGCCCAATGGAAGGTCCTTCATTTTTTCCATCTGGAGTTGGAGATTTGACTCAGGGGTTAAGAGCACTGGGGTTTGATTCCCAGCACCCACATGGTAGCTCAAAACTATAACTCTAGTCCCTGGGGAATCTGATGCCCTCTTCTGGCCTCTCCTGGAATTGCATACACATGGTGCACAGACACACAGGCAAAACACTTACACACGTTAAATAAGTTCATTTTCCCATCTATCTGCAGCAGGAAGAAGCAGTCTCTAGAATCAAGCTAATGTGATGGTGCCATCTACAGCTTTCTTTTAAAGAAGCGAGTGAATTATGAAACCAAGGGATTCCTCCACGGTCATGGGAATAGAAGGAAGAGCTGGTATTCCTAAAGAAGCCACTCCCATGCCCCAACCCTTGGGGTTCTCAGTTTTGTGTTCTTATATTGCTCTCACCCTTGGAGGGAGCCCACGAAAGAGAGGCCATGGTGATAACCTGAAGCTGCCTCCTCGGCTGTCCTGTCAGCCTCTGTTCCCTTCAGATGCCATCTGTTCCCTCTGATGCCTTCTACAAAGGATGACGGTCACCCCCTTGGGTGGTAGTATGGCAGAAAGCAGCACGTCTATGTCCTGGTACTTAAGGGGTGCCTGTGGCTTTCATGTTTTCTGCATGGGACACGGAGGACTAATACTGCTTCCTGGGAGTGAGTGTGAATGGTTAGTTTCCAGTACTGACTTAGTCTCAGAGTTCTGATTGTGGCTATCAGTTCAGCCAACTGAGCCCTAATCCCTAGAGGGAAGGAGTCACCTTTGAGGGTATCAGTAAGGGTTTACTATAGGTTATCTGGCTCAGTGAATTCATTCATTCACGAGGAAACTCCCAAGGAAGACCCCTTGCCACGGAACTTCTTTAAGACTTTGCTAGTGAGCAAAGCTTGTAGAATTGTTTGTTCACAGTTATGATTGGGACTTCGAATTTTTGGGGTTTTTTTTTGCATTTATTAATTTTGTGTGATTGCATGTCTGTGGTGTGTGTGTGTATGTGTATGTGTGTGTGTGTGTGTGTGTGTTTCTTTTTCAAATTTTATTATTTACTTACTTATTTATGGGTTTGTTTTGGTTGTTGTTGTTAAGACAGGGTCTCTCTGTATGGCCCTGGCTGTCTTGGAACTCATTCTGTAGACCAGGCTGGCCTCGAGCTCAGAGGTCCATCTGCCTTTGCCTCCCACATGCTGGGATTAAAGAAAGACAGGTGCCACTACCACCTGGCTTGCCTTTGCTCTTCCGTCCTTCCTTCTTTCCTTCCTTCCTTCTTTCCTCTTTCTTTCTTTCTTTCTCTTTTTCTTCCTTCCTTCCCTCCTCCTTCCTTTCTTCTTCCTTCCTTCCTTCCTTTCTGATAGATTTATTATTTTATGTGTATGACAGTTTTGCCTGCATATATGCATGTACACAACATGCTGTGGGTGCCTGGTGCTCATGGTCAGAAAAGGGCATCAGCTATCCTGGACTAGAGTTATAGGCAGTTGAGATCCACCATGTGGGTGCTGGGCACTGCACCCAGGTCCTCTGCAAGAGCAGCAAATACTCTTTCACTGCTGATCCTTCTGTCCAGCCCCATGTTTGGACTTACCTTCCTCTGAGAGGAAGGTAACAGGGTTAAGGAAGTAGATTTTTATTTGAACAGCTGAGCCTTCCAAAAGTAAAACCTGATGTTCCATGAGACTATTATGAGTTAGCTGGCGCCTCCCCTTTGGATTTAAACAGTTCTTCCATGTGAAGGGGGGATAGTTTACTCAAATCCTTCCCCAAGGTTAATTTAGCTGCCCCTGGGATTAACAGAGCAGCTTCAGGTACAGTGCTAGCTTTCTTCACAGGAGCTACCTCTCAGCTAAGGTAGGCTGTTGAGTGAACCCCCGCAAAGTCATTTCTTTTCTTTCAGTTACATAGAGATGCAAGTCATTACCAGTTGGGAACCTCAAAGCTGAGACTCCAGGGAATGCCTACTTATGAAGGCCTTAAGTTTGTCAGGCTCCCTGTTTTTCTTGTCCGGGTTTCTTTTATTAGCTGGTTTCTTTTATTGACAGGTAAATTCCCCATACACTGAAATTCAGAGCCTGAAGAATCTTGTAATCCCCCATAAAAAATTCCCTAAGTTGTTTAATTCATTTTATTATTATTTTATTTTTGTAGTGGGAAAGAAGAGCTAGATCGTACCCAGTCCTCGCTGAATCCCTTTCTCTTTAGCTATGGCTAATACTAAGTACTTGATTGACAGCTAGCACAACTGAACTTTAATTTTAGGAGACTTATAGGCCCATGTCAGATGAAGAGTAACTCGGTTCCTTCCTGGGAATCTTCTGTGGGGATACAAAGGATCATTCACATATTGGGGGGGACCCTGGCTTGAGGGACTAAGAAGTCAAGGGGGTCCCTAGATAAGGCCTCGCCAAAGAGGTAGGGATTGTCCTTGAATCCCAGGGGCAGGATCAATCAGGTGATCTGGGTAACATGGGAGGTTGGGTCCTCAGTGACTAACAGGTACTGGGACTCAGGGTGTGAGGCTTTACAGAAAGGAGCATCCTCTAAGTTTAGTGCAATAAACCATTCTGGGGTCCTTTGGGGTCTGGGCTAGGACAGTGTGTAAGTTGGGGCTGAAGGGGTGAAGTGGAGTAAGTCTGAGGCCTTGGACCGGTCCCCTCTTTGTTAGATTTGGGGTTTCAGGAGTAGGGGCGCTAACCGCCATTTTACATCGGCTGTGTTTGGTGAAGCCCTGCTCTGCCCGTTTAAAGGATGCCGTCATTGATAGGGAAATAAAAAGAAAATTGTTTGTAGAGGCAGCCAGATCTCTGTGAGTTGAATTCAGGGTCAGCCAGGACAGTTGGAGTTACAGAGTGAAACCCGGTCACCAGAAAACAACCACCACCACCATCACAACAACAACCCACCAACAAACAAATGCAAGGTGTTGTGTTGCATGCCTTTGATCTCAGCACTCGGGAGGCAGATGCAAGAAAATCTCTGAGTTTGAGACGAGCCTTATCCACAGAGTGAGTTGCAGGACAACCAGAGCTACACAGAGAAACCCTCTCTCTAAAAACCAACCAACCAGACAACCAACCAAACAAAGGAAACTGTTTTGCATAAAAAGTGTCCCTCATAGGCCCTTGTATCCGATTTCTCAGTCCCCAACTGGTTGTACTGTTTGGGAAGGCTATGGAACTTTTAGAAGGTGGAGCCTGGCTGGAGGAAGTAAGTCACTTGGAGGGTTTGAGGGATTCTAGCCTCTTTCCACTTCTCATTCAATCTCTCAGCCAGCTTCCTGCTCCTGCCGTTTGCCCTAATTGCTGCCGGCCTTCCTTGCATGTTGGACTTTTATGGTTCAGGAACTGTAAGATGAAATAAACTCCTGTATTTCCTCACCGCATCAGACAAGTAACAGAGAGCCTCTTCAATGGATTTCTTTTTTTAAGATTTTATTTATTTTATACATATGAGTACACCACCATTGCTCTTTTCAGACACACCAGAAGAGGGCACCAGACTCCATTACAGATGGTTGTGAGCCACCATGTGGTTGCTGGGAATTGAACTCAGGACCTCTGGAAGAGCAGTCAGTGCTCTTAACCATTGAGCCATCTCTCCAGCCCTCTTCAATGGATTTTAATAGGCGAGGCTATAACTGCCTTTCCAATCTGCCCCTGTGGATATCCCTTACCCTAGGATTGAGTTTAGTTTCCATTAAGTGGAGAATTAGGTCCTATCCCAGGGTCATAAGAATGATGATCCCCAGGAGAGTGCTCCCTAGTATTCTCCAGGCATGTAGAAGAAGGACACCTTCCCAGTGTCCTTGAAATGAAGAAAGCAGATAAAATATTGAGTCATGGGCTTTCCAGAGACGCTCATCACAGCGGTACTACTGGACGAGAGAGGACCAGGATGAGAGTGGATGACTGATAGCACCACTACCTACTAAGAAATTTATCTCATCGCTCCACTGTCTGGTTACCCTGGATTTACATTTGGTGTCAGGTCCAAGGTAGTATAGGATACCCTAGGTCCTTCAGTCTTATTCGTGTTAGGCCAGGGCAGGCTTCATTCTGGGCCCCTGAGTCTTTGCCTCTAGTGACAGCCTGCTCTCCAAATGGTTCCATGGAGAATTAGGATGAAGTACAGGTAGAAACCCTTGCTTTCCATTTGGGCACTGTCTTAGTTAGGTTTAACTGCTGTGAACAGACACCATGACCAAAGCAAGTCTTGTAAAGACAACGTTTAATTGGGGCTGGCTTACAGGTTCAGAGGTTCAGTCCAGTATCATCAAGGCGGGAGCATGGCAGCATCCAGGCAGGCATGGTACAAGAGGGGCTGAGAGTTCTACATCTTCATCTGAAGGCTGCTAGGAGAAAACTGACTTCCAGGCAGCTAGGAAGAGGGTCTTCAAGACCATGCCAACAGTGACATACCTACTCCAACAAGGCCACATCCACTCTGACAAGGCCACACCCACTGACAAGGCCACACCTACTCTGACAAGGCCATATCTCCTAACAGTGCCACTCCCTAGGCCAAGCATATACAAACTGCTACAGGCACTCTCTTCTGGCACTCAGAACATTGTCCAGTTGGAGACATTTGTCCTGACAGTTCTCTGGCTTGAAGGGAGGACACTAACAAGGCAGTCTTTCTTTGGTCTCATGACTCTTGGTTTCCTCCTGGTCTTGATTGTAGACTAAATTGGTGACACTATTGAGAAAATTGTCTAGTGTAAGGGTTGGAAAGATGGCTCAGCAGTTAGGAGCACTTGCTGCTCTTCCGAAGAACCAGGGTTCAATTCCCAGCACTTATATGGTTTCTTAGAACTACCTTTAACTCCATTTCCAATGGATCCAGTACCCTCTGCTGGCCTCTGCTGGCATGACACACATATGGTACACAGACATATATGTAGACTAAATACTCATACACATTAAAAAATAATCCTTAGGGGTCTAGAGATATGGCTCAGTGGTTAGGAGAATTGACTGTTCTTTCAGAAGATCACATAGTAGCTCATAACCATGCATAAATCCATTCCCAGGATGTCTAACAGTTTCTGTGGGCACTGGACACACCTGGTACACATATACACTTGCAGACAAAACATGCATACACATAAAAAATGATCTTATATTTTAAAAAATCTTATAGAATAGTATTAGGCCTTAGGGGATCCCTTGCCTGATGTGCAGGGTAGCCCGAGGTGTAAAAATGATATATCAAAACCCAGAGACCCTCAGGGCTAGAGAGAAGGCTCAGCAGTTAGGAGCCCTTACCTGCATCAGATTAGGGCTTGTTCCCAGAACCCACAAAGTAGCTCACAACCATCAGTTACCTTAGTGTCTGGGGAACTGATGCCCTCTTCTGGACTTTATGGGCATGTGCATGTATATTTTACACATGAGCTCATATAAGCACACATGTACACACAATAGCAAATAAATCTTTATTTTTTTTTTTGTTTTTTTTTTTTTCAAGATAGGGCTTTTCTTCGTATCCCTGTCTATCCTGGAACTTGTTCTAGAGACCAGGCTGGCCTCGAACTCAGAGATCCAAAGAAACGCTTACTTCTGCCTCCCTGGGTGCTGGAATTAAAGGCATATGCCACCATTGGTTTGGTTTTAGATCTCAAAGAGAGAGAGAGGGGAGAGAGAGAGAGAGAGAGAGAGAGAGAGAGAGAGAGAGAGAGAGAGAGAAAGAGAGAGAGAGAGAGGAGAGAGAGAGACAGAGACAGAGAGAGAGAGAGAGACAGAGAGAGAGACAGAGAGAGAGAGAGAGAGAGAGAGAGAGAGAGAGAGAGAGAGAGAGAGAGAGAGAGAGAGAGAGAGAGAAGAACAGGAGGAATTCTTTTGACTCAGCATGCGAGGTGACCTGTTAATCAGGGCCTCCCTAGGTTGCTCTCGGGAGGCTGTAGGAGTCTCTGCTCCTTGCACAACTTGAGCGAGCTTGGAGTAATTGAAGGGTTTAGTGCAGGTCCATTTTTCAGCCTTCTGAGATGCACTGTAAGAAATGCTTTTGTCTGAGTCTCCCTCCACGCCCAGGAGATGATCCCATTCAGGGTCACTCATGGGGACTGCCTGCCATCAGCAGGGAGATGATTTCCTTCCTGAGCCATTAGTGTCAGTCTCCTGCAGAATTTACCTTATACATTCGATCCCACTACAGTTCACAACTGTAGTCTGCTGTGGTTGTTAAGGTTCCCTTAAACATTGGCGTGTCTTTTCATGTCAAATCATAGGATTGGGCCAATTCCCAGGAAATATCTATTAATCAGGAGAATCTGAGAATTTATTCAGATCAGTTTTAATTTGCCTTCAGTCTTGGCGGGGGGGTGGAGAATATGAACCCAGTTGGATCTTCCATCAGGTTCTAAGCATGCCTCTATCAAGGGCAAAAGAAAGAGTAGGGGGAGTCTGGACTTTTGGTACCCCTGGATAGGGTGGGCAGGACGGAGACACTGTAGGCTTCTCCTTCCTAGACTGAGGCTTTTTCTCTACGATACAGGTTTTTTCCTGGTGGGATGTGCTTACGGGCTTTGGGGTTGAGTCAGAACCAGAGCTAGGATCCACCAACCTAGTGGCTTTTTGTTTGTTTGTTTAAAGATCTCTTCTTATTTTCTGAGCCTGAGTATTCTCTCTGCATATATGTATGTGTACTGTGTGTGTTCCTGGTGCCCATAGAGGCTAGAAGAGTGTAGGTATCACATCCCCCAGAGCTGGAGTCCAGTTGTGAGCTGCCATGTGGGTGCTGGGAATGACATGTGGGCCCTCCCATAGAGCAGTAAGTCCTCCTACCATCCAAGCCATCTCTCCAGGCTTCCATGCAGCTGAAAAATTAATGGTTTTTGATGTATTTATTTTTTAAGATTTATTTATTTTTATGTCTGAGTACTCTATCTGCATGTACACCTACCTGCAGGCCAGAAGGATGTACCAGATCATATCACAGATGGTTGTGAGCCACCAAGTGGTTGCTGGGAATTGAACTCAGGACCTTCGGAAGAGCAGTCAATGCTCTTAACTGTTGAGCCATCTCTCCAGCAGGATTTATTTATTTTCTGTGTATAATTATTTTACCTGCATGTACATATGTGTTCTACGTGCATGCCTGCTGGAGGTCGAGGGCATCTGATCCCCTAGGACTGGCTGTGAGCCACCATGTGGGTGCTGACAGCCAAACCTAGGTCCTCGACATAATGACAAGCACTTTTACCCGACCAGCCATCTCTTCAGTCCTTTATGTGACATTTTTTTATATAAATCGGGCTTATCTCTCAAAGCAAAAAAATCTTGCACACAAGGAAGGTCAGACCATTTCCCTCCTCCAAGAAGAACAAGTTGTGTTATAATATAGTATGATAATTAATACTTCTCTCTGGGGAGGGTCATGTCTTCCCACTTTCCATCTGATATTCTGGCCAAGCTTGAAGACAGAAAAACTCCATCTTTTATTTGTTTGTTTCTTTGTTTTTTATTTAGGATCTGGAGGTCAAAGAGGCCCAACTTCTGTTCTGTTCTTTCTTCCTTCCTTCCTCCTTCCTTCTGTCCTTCCTTTCTTCTCCTTCTTCTTCTTCTTCTTCTTCTTCTTCTTCTTCTTCTTCTTCTTCTTCTTCTTCTCTCTCTCTCTCTCTCTTTCTTTGTTTCTTTCTTTCTTCTTTTCTTTCTTTCTGAGACAGGTCTGTCTACATAGCCCCAGCTATCCTGAAACTCACTATGTAGACCTAGACCAGGTTGGTCTCCAACTCATGGACATCCTTGTTTCTGCCTCTGCCTCTGCCTCTGCCTCTGCCTCTGCCTCTGCCTCTGGGACTAAAGGAATGAACCAATGATATCTGGCTGGTCTACTTTCTTAAGCAAACCCCAAAGGAAAAGAAGTGAGGGCAGACTTTGGCTTTGAGTTGCTCATGTATGTGGGTGTCCTGTGGAATCCTGGACAGGTCCACGAGCTGTAATGGTTATTATAGCTGTGACCTGCGACTGCAGGACCACGTCCTACAGATAACAAAGAAGAGAACCCACAAAGTCAAGAACTAGAGCAGGTAGCCAATCTGTTTATTAGAAAGAGAAAGAGAATTTTTGAAACAGGAGGGGTCCAAGAGTAGATACTGTCCAAGGAAGGGCTGTGTTTCTAAATGGTTACAGAACAACAACAACAACAACAACAACATCCTCATGTCCCCAGACTTAGCAGCACACACATTTAATCCCAACACTAGGAAGGCAGAGGCAGGTGGATAGGACAGCCTGGTTTCCATAGTGAGTTCCAGACCAGCCAGGGCTCTACCTATCTTAAAGTAAAACCAGCCAGGGAAAACCTATCTTAAAGTAAAAAAACAAAACCAAAACCAAACAAAAACCAAACAAACCCCATTGATATCAGGCTGGGTACTGGAAAGGTGGCTCAGTGGTTAAGAACACTTGTTCTTTCAGAGGACCTGAGTGTGATGCCCAGAACCCGCAACCACCTGTAGCTTCAGCTCCAGGGAATCTGGTACCCTCTACTGGCCTTCATTGGCACCTGCATGCATGTAGCACACAAACAGAGATGCACATACACACATAAATAAAAGTAAATTTTTTTTTAAGAAAGAAAAGCCAGGCAATGGTGGCACACACCTTTAATCCCAGCATTCAGGAGGCAGAAGTAGGCAGATCTCTGTGAGTTCAAGGTCAAGCTTGGTCTACAGAGTGAGTTCCAGGACAGCCAGGGCTACACAAAGAAACCCTGTTTTGAAAAACCAAAAATAAATAAATAAATCAATAAAATTTTAAAAGAAAAAAAAACCAGTATTGGGATAGGCTGTGAAGGCTGACTTGTCTTCTCCTGATGCACAAGGTAACTGATTGTTTTGGCAGCAGACTTTTATCATAAGCCAGTAAAGTTATCTGAAGATTTTCAAGCCGAGACCTGTGGTCTTGGTGCCGTGAGAGCTTGCCTGGGTGGCCAGGGTCTCCAGATGTTCAGCATCTTACTGGGTCTGGCTCATGACTGCCGAGATTGTCTCTGCCTCTCCTTCCTCAAATACATTTGGAGTCTGGAACCCATGCTACAAGAGAGGCCAGAGGATGACGCTTCTGTCTTCCCAAAGTTGCAGTACCAGAGCAATGTGGAATAGATGCTTGTCCACCACAACGCTGGAAGTGTGGTTTCAGTGAGCAGACATTGTGGTTGGATGCTGAAGGGCCTTGAATAGTCAGAGTATAGAACAGAGCTGAAACCAGGCAGTGGTGGCACACACCTTTAGTCCCAGCCAGCACTTGGGAGGCAGAGGCAGGCAGATCTCTGAGTTCAAGGCCAGCCTGGTCTACAGAGTGAGTTCCAGGACAGCCAGGGCTACACAGAGAAAGCCTGTCTCAAAAAACAAAGCGAACAAACAGACAAACAAAAAGAACAGAACTGAACTGGGTCTCCGTCAAGAGTAACCATGGCTGTGAACACTCTGAATAGCCTGGGCAGCAGATAAGTCCAGAATGTGCATCAGAGTTATTTGGAGATTATAAGCTTGGACCAGCAGGCAGGGCCAAGAAATGACACCCAATCTTCTTCCATACTTCTAATGTATGTAGACGCTAGGAGTCTGTTCTAATGGAGCAGCCGAGCTCTAAAGAAGGTTCTATTTGAACCGGTCACAGTGGTACTTGGCAAGTAAAGGCAGGAGAATGAGAAATTTGAGGCCATCCTTAGCTACATAGCAAGTTTCTTAGCCAGTCTGGGATATATGAAACTCTTATCTCAAAAAGAATAGTTGAAACTCAATTAGTTCTCTCTTCTCACTTGTCCTAAAGTTACACAACGAACCCTACAAAATAACATTGGCAAGGTGAAGGTGCTGTCTAGAATCCAAGAGTCTGGGGCTGAACCCTCCCGCCATGACCCACTGAGAAAGTCCAGCTGGAGCCGCAAGCCAACGTGAACATCCTTCAAGTTAGGACTCATTATCTTTCTACTCCTGGTGCTGAGGTTGGGCATCTTTGGGAACCTGTGTCCATTGTAGAGCCTTGGCTAGAGATTGTCTAAAACCTTTAGAGGGTTAAGGCCGTGATGAGAGAAGGGAGCGTGGGGAAGAAGTGACTGAGAAAGAGAAGGAAGAGGGAGGATTATAGTGCCATCCAAAATGGCTTTGTGTTCCCACTGGAACCCAGTGTCCTCCACAATTTACATTGAAGCTCACTATGGAGAATCTGCAAAACTACTTGTGGTGCATGTGTAACTTGGTGGGTAGGTGCATAAGTGTTTGGATGTGAGCTTTCTTCTAATCAGTGTCTATGCAGAATACATTGCACATGCGTGCACGATGAAGCCAGAAGTGGGCGTGGAGGGTCTTCCTCCACAGCGCTTCACCTCATTTATGTATTTAAAAAGTTTCATGGGCTCAGCAGGCAAATGCATCTGCTGTCAAACATCACATCCTGAATTCCATCCCGAGGAACACATAGAGGGAGAGAGACAAACTCCTGCAGGCTGTCCTCTGACCTACACAGGCTTGCTGCCAGCTGTGGTGTTACATAGCAATTTCCTCCTAGAGAAAACATGCCAACCTGCAGGGAAGCCCCTCAAAACTAAGGAAGTAAACTACTCAAAAACTTTAGGAATTCCCTGAAACTGACCAGATTCACTAGACTCTTGTCTTTCCAAGGTTATATAAGCAATAGAAACCGCTGAGAGATACTCTGAGAACAACTGAGCTGCCTGGAGGAGATTCTCCAGCCTCTAAAGCTGCCTGCAAAATTGTGCAGTGAGTGCTAGGTTCCCAGGTCCTGAGCCTGTTATCCATGCTGGGATAAGCTTTTGGTGATGTAGCTGTCTCTGAGTGATTTCTCCTACTGTAAGTAACCCTCCATCCATACTCCTGTAAGTAATAACAATAAAACTTATTGGTTTACCAAGCTGGACTTTGGTGGTGTCTGTACTTCCATCTACTACCAGTCCCTATATGAAATGAGTAGACGTGTGTTCACACTTCCCCAAGAATGTATGCCCCACCCTCAGAAAGAATAAATAAATGCAATACAAATATTTTAAAGATCTAAAATTACATTTAAAAATATTTTGAATAATAATATTACACAATTTTTTTTTGAGGGAGAGTTTCTTTGTGTAGTCTTGGCTTCCTGGAACTAGCTCTTTAGACCAGGTTAGCCTCGAACTCACAGAGAACACCTACCTCTCCTACCCAAGTGCTAGGATTAAAGGTGCGCACCACCATTGCTAAACTAATTTTGCAATTTTATTACAAATTTACTGGGTGTGGCGGCACATGCCTTAGTCCAAGCACTCAGGAGACAGAGGCAGATGGATACCTCTGAGGCCAGCCTGGTCCACATAGTGTATTCCAGAATAGCCAGGGTTATGTAGAGAAACTCTGTCTCTAGCCCGTGCGCGTGCGCACAAACACACACACACACACACACACACACACACACACACTCACTCACTCACAGTTTATTTTGTACCCATGAGCATAGGCGGAGGCAGAGGACACTTACAGGAGTCAGTTTTCTTCCTTCACCATGCAGGGTCCTAAGTATCAAACCAAGGCACCTTAGTTTTGTGAGAGAGGGTCTCTCCTTGAACCCAGAGCACACAAATTTAGCTTGACTGGGTGCCCAGCAAGGAACCCTGCAGTCTCTGCCCCTCCTCACCACCCCCCCCACAGGGCTGTACCTGATGTTTTACATGTGTCCTGGGGACCTCAACTCAGGTCCCCACGCTTGGATGGAAAGCACTTTACCTAAAGGAGTAGTTTTCATTTCGATTCTCAAATATCTTCTTATCTTGATTCTTAACATCAGTTTAGAGGGACCATAGGCCATAGATAAATAATCAGAAAATATTCACAGATCCCCATGTAGTGTCCCCCAACCCCGATCTCAGAGACAAGAGTTGGTTCCGCCAGACAGGGATGAAAGACTGAGGACCTCGTACACCCAGTTTCTGGAATTCTGAACCACCTTAAAAAGTGTGCGCAGCTGGGCAAGACATCCAGGATTCCCCAGGCCTGCTCCTGCTGGAGGGTCCTCCCTCCCACAACAAGAGCTGGTTTTCATGCTGGGGAAAGAGGCCAGTTCCCATCCCCCAGTTATCCCCACAAAGCCCAGTCAAGGGAAGGAGGGGGAGTGGGAAGGGTGGGGTGGTGGGAGAGCCAGGTCGTTGCTAGTAAATCAAAGTTGCCTTCGCAGATGGAGCTGCAGCCGCGGCTTTGATTGCTCTCTCCCCTCCCCCTCTGTGTTACCCCACAAGCTCAGCTCCATGGTTTCAATTCCACCCTGAAAAAGCAGTGGGGCCTCCTCTCAAACCCGCCCAGCTCCTCCAACTCCCAACAACGGCTTAAGTTACAGGAAAGAGAGAGGGGAGGGGGGCGAGGTGACCCCCTGCCTGGAGGCAAAGGGGAGAAATCCTGGGAGAAAGGAGAGAGAGAGAGGAGAGGCCGCGGCAGAGTGAATTAGGAGATGGCCCCTCCCGAATGGAAGAGTAGTGACGTCGTGGGGAGCCCCAAAGTGAAAAGCCAGCCTTCCCAGCGGGGATCCACAAAATTCCTCTCAGGTCTCTTCCACATCTACAACCTACAATTCAGGTTTCCCCTTTCCTGTCCTCTTGGTGATAGGTTCTAGAAGGTTCTGTGAGACAGAATGCTTGATGCGTTTATTACCACAGCCCCTAAGTTTTTTAATGTAAGAAGTAGACTCAGCCAAAAGAACTTCACTCACCAAAACCCAGCATAGATGCGCGAGCCTCCTTTTTCCCAGTCTGCCCTGCGCCACCCACGCTTGTTTCTGCTCAGGCGAGGGCCCGAGCTAATTAAAGCTCTTAATTAATAGATTCTCTGTAATATCTGTTTAATCCTTTTATAGCCCATTTTGCTTTCCAGAAACGTAGGGGTAGGTGCTGGAGAGATGACGACAGGCGAAGCAGAGGATTTTGGCAGTGCCGGGGTGTCAGGACCCGAGAGAACAGGAAGCAGACACCCTGTAACCTAGGTCTCTGGCTATTCTATAGCAGGTTTCAGTCTTTATTATTCCTTGGTTTTTTTTTTGGGGGGGGGTAGGGTCTTATAATTATTTTATTTTATTTTATGTGTACAGGTATTCTGCCTGTCTGTGGAGGCCAGAACAGGCTGTCAGACTCCTTGGACCTATTGTTGGAGGTAGTCGTGAGCTGCCTTGTGGGTACTGAGAAGTACACCTAGGTCCTCTGGAAAAGCTCTACCCTGGGTCCATTTCTCCAGCCCCTTGGCAGGGTTTTCTGTAGCCAGGATAGCCTCAAACTCCACGTGTAGATGAGGATGAATTCAGTGATTCACTGATCCTCCTGCCTCAGCGTCCTGATGTGTTGGGATTACAGGCATGATTTAAACTCGGGCCTATGCTCATTCTCTTTCCTTTCTTTTTTCTTCTCTTTTTTTAAAAAATGTGCATTGGTGGGAATGTCTGTGTGAGGGTTAGATCTCCTGAAACTGGAGTTAGACGCAGTTGTGAGCTGCCATGTGGGAGCTGGGAATTGAACCTAGGTCCTCTAGAAGAATAGCTGGCTTCTCTGCAAAGAAGAAGCTGGAGTTAGGGGTTAAGGGCGTGGGCTAGACAAGTACTTTGACAGCTGTTCCTAGGGTGGGAGGCCTACACAGAGGATTAGGGAAGAAGGGAGGGCCCTGGGCAGTGCCCCTCAGGGTCCCTTAGCTGGCACCATGCTGCTACTCCCCATGCTGTCCCTTGAGCATGCTCATGCTATCTAGGACACCACTGGTAAGCTGGCTATCTCTGAACTTCATATGACACACAAGAGTTTAAGCTCCCCTGGGAGGCTTTGGTCTCAGTCAGTTCCAGAAATCCCAAACCAGTATTCTCACAGGCCCTCTAACATCAACCTGCGGTTTTAGAATTCTTTCTCTTTTTAAAAGTTCTGTTTATTACTAGGCCTGGAACTCACTTTGCAGATCAGGGTAGCCTCCAGCTCTCAGAGATAGCCTGCACTCTGCCTCCCATGTGCTGGGATCGTAGGCATGTGTCACCATACCTGATCTTTCTTTCCTTTTTGAAACAAGGTCACATGTAACCCAGGCTAGCCTCCAATTTGTTATGTGGTTGAGGCTAATCCTGGGACCTCACGTGGTGAAGGGAGAGACCTGACTCCCAGAAGTTGTTCTCTGATCTCTGTGAGCACACCGTGGCACAGGCACCTACAAAATGGTGGCGCCCGCCTTTAATCCCAGCACTTGAGAGGCAGAGGCAGGCAGATTTCTGAGTTCAAGGCTAGCCTGGTCTACAGAGTGAGTTCCAGGACGACCAGGGCTACACAGAGAAACCCTGTCTTGAAAACCTAAATAAATAAGTAAGTAAATAAATAAATATAAATAAAATTTAAGAAATAACAATGTGGGCTGGAGAGACAGCTCAGAGGTTAAGAGCACTGACTACTTTTCCAAAGGTCCTGAGTTCAAATCCCAGCAACCATGTGGTGGCTCACAACCATCTATAATGAGATTGGATGCCCTCTCCTGGTGTGTCTGAAAACAGCTACAGTGTACTTACATATAATAAATAAATCTTTTTAAAAAAAGAAAGAACAATGCACATTAAGGAAGCTTTTAGCTCAGTACTAGGTCAAGGGAAGCTATGTGCCATTTCACAAGTGAAGCAAAGTAAATAAAACTTCGGAACTGAGGTTCCCAGGTCAGGAAAAACAAGCCCCGTGGCATGGCGTTCTCTTGTCTAGAATCTGCCCTGGTCTGATTCTTCCTCCATCTCCCTTCTTGGCCCGTAAAGGTTGGCGTCTCAAGACAATGTTTAGCCTTCCCCCTCAGTGTGTTCTAGGTGGTCTTGGTCACACTCAAGGCTCCCCATCCTAGGCTAGTGACCTCCCACTGATAATTGGGCATCAAAATCTATCTGCCTGCAGCACTCGGATGGGCACTCGGCTGGTCCATGCTCATATCTCCTCTCTCCTTTCTTCCCCCCTCTCCCCACGTACATCCCATCATCTCCGTTCCCATCCTTACCCTCTCTTGGTGAGGTTTTCAAACAAGAGATTGGCTCAGTGCTATGTATTGTGGGACAGAGTATAATCGTGCGGTACTGGAGTATAATCTGTAATAAAGCAGAGCTGACATCTCCGTTTCTTTAAACATCGGTTACTTCTTTGTGTTGGGGACCTTTCAACTTGGCCTATACTTTCTATTTCTACTAAAATCAGCTTCGTGCCAGCTTGTAATCCCAGCACTCGGGAGGCAGAGGCAGGAGGATCTCTGAGTTCGAGGCCAGCCTGATCTCCAAGATCCAGAACAACCAGGGCTACACGGAGCTAGGGATGGAACCCAGTGTCTCTTGTATGGTAGGTAAACACTCTCTTCTCTTCTTTTCTTTTCTTTTCTTTTCTTTTCTTCCTTTCTTTCTCTCTTTTCTTTTTTCTTTTTTTGTTTTTTTGAGACAGGGTTTCTCTGTATAGCCCTGGCTGTCCTGGAACTCACTCTGTAGACCAGGCTGGCCTCAGAAATCCGCCTGTCTCTGCCTCCCAAGTGCTGGGATTAAAGGTGTGCACCACCATTGCCCGGCTCTTTCTTTATTTTTGATAGGGTTTTATGTAGCTCAACCCAGCCTCCAACTCTCCATGTAACTGAGGATGACTTGGCTCAGTGTGAAGTGAACTCTTTAACTATGTTAGAGTGAGACCATGTCGGACTTGTCTTTCTGTGCCTTACCTGGTCCACCCTAGGTTTAGATCGCTGGATCCCCGTTATGTTCCTTAAAGCTGCCCTTATTCCTTTGCTAGATTCTGTAGTGTGTCCTGCCCTGACCTTCAGGCCTGACCTCTGGGCAAGGTGCTCACTCAAAGCCTCCTTTGCCACCACTCCCTGAGATGCACAGGGAACTCTAACAGGGCCTGGGCATCCTGCCTGTCCTGCAATCCATCTATTCGGTCCCATGCTGCTACACAGACTGATTATTCTTGGAACACCTCCCTATTTCCCCACTAGCTTGTGAATTCATATCTCTGCATCCAGGATCCTGCAGAGCTGGGCTCTCTGGACTTTCTTATCTCATCCACTCACTCCAACTCTGTCCCTCCCACTCTGCCTGACTCCCTCCCCATTAACCCTTCACAGTCCCAGGGACCTTCTCTCCATCAGGCGAGCCCCTGGGATTTATCCATCCATGCTGGTGACTGTGTGATGAATGTGAACCCTGTTTCCCATCAGACCTAAGCTCCACAGGAACAGGGCTGGGTCTGCTACTTATTATATATATTTGTTACGTGAATAAATGATGCATACATTTCTTAAAGGCATTAGGGGCTGTGGCTTGGAGGAGAAAATATAGCTTTAAGGAGTGGGTGCACACCTGTGATACCTGGATTTGGGAGGTAGAAGGAGGAGACTCAGGAGTTCGAGGTCACACTCCATGACATAGCAAGTGAGTTTGAGGCCACAGTGAGCTGCATGAGTTCCTGTCTCAAGACAAAAGAAATATCATGGAGTGGCACAGGCCTGCTGTGCATGCTGCTCAGGAGACTGAGGCAAGGTCACAGGGCTGTGGGATGCTTGGTCAGAGAGAGAGTTCCCAAGACACTCTAGTGAGTGAGTCAAGAGAGAGGGCTGGGGAGATGGTTCAGCCATTAAGAATAATTGCCGCTCTTGGAAGAGGACCAGAGTTCAGTTCCCAGCACACACATGGTAGCTCACAAGCAGTTCCAAGGGATCCCAGGACTCTCTTCGGGCCTCTGAGGGCTCTAGGCATGCATGAAGTACATTTACATACATGCAATACTCACACACATAAAATGTAAATAAAAAACACACACATAAAATGTAAATAAAGAATATTTTTAGCAAAATAGCTTGGCATAGTAGCACTTTTAATCCTACCACTCAGGAGGCAGGGATAGACCTGGTCAACATATGGAGTTCTAGGCCAGCCAAAACAAACAAAAATGAAAACCAATAAAAATTATATATACACACATATATATATATAATTATATATATATGCATGCTGAGAATATAGCCTAGTGGTAGAGCACTTATCTGGAATGCACAAGACCCTGAATTTAGACCCTGGCACCCCATTTAAAATAAACAATAAACAAACAAATATATATATATATATCTCCAAGCAAGCCTGATTTTCGTGTTTGGGTTTGTTTGTTTGTTTTGAGACAGACTGTCACTATTTGTTCTTGCTGTCCTGGAACTAACTCATTATGTGTAAATCAGGCTGGTCTCAAAAATATCTCCCTGCCTCTGCCTCCTAAGTGGTGAGACTGAAGGTAGATGCCATCATGAGTAGTCAAGCCTGACTTTAACCTCTCCAGCTCTGGTGCTGGAGAGGTTAAGAGGAGTGCTACTCTTACAGAGAACCTAAATTCAGTCCCAAACAGATCAGGTGGCTCACAACTGCCCATAGCTCCAGCCCCAGTACCTCCACCACCCTCTTCTGGACTCCAAGGGTACTTGCAGTCATAAGTTCATGAACTCACAGAGAAACAGACACATAATTAATTAAAAATAAAAATAAGTAAATCTTCACTTGCGTATTTATTTACATGAGTACTCTAGTTGCATGAATGTCTGCATGACAGAAGAGGGCATCGGATCCCATTACAGATGGTCATGAGCCACCATGTGGGTGGTGGGAATCGAACTCAGGACCTCTGGAAGAGCAGCTAGTGCTTCCCAGCCCGAAATAAATCCTTAAAAACATTTTCAGCTCTGGTTCTTACTATATAAATTTGATATCAATTCTTTGTTAATAAACACAAATCAATACCTTCTATTCAGGTGAACACACATATAACTTATTAGACACTCAATAAGTGATCTCCAAGGATATTTAAGTGAATAGTTAACTCATGTAGCTATGGAATTTATTTTTTTTAAAGAAATTTGAAAGTTTTTATGTGTATGGATGTTTTGCTTGCATGTGTGTCTGGAGGCCAGGAGAGGGCATCAGATCTCCTGGAACTGGAGTTATAGATGTTTTGTGAGCTACTTGTGGATGCTATGAACTAAATCTGGGTTCTTTATAAGAACAGCTAGTTCTCAGTTCTCTTCATTGCTGAGACATCTTTCCTGTTCCTATTTTTTTTAAAAGGTTTATTTACTTATTTTATGAATGAGTTCACTGTCGCTGTCTTCAGACACCCCAGAAGAGGGCATTGGATCCCATACAGATGGTTGTGAGTCACCATGTGGTTGCTGGGAATTGAACTCAGGACCTCTGGAGGAGCAGTCAGTGCTCTTAACCACTGTGCCATCTCTCCAGTCCTCCAGTCCCTATTTTAAAAAAATACTCTCTTTAGATTTTTTTTTTTGAGACATTGCTTCAGTATGTAGTCTTTGCTGTCCTGGAACTCCCTATATATATACTGGCTGGACTCAAACTCATAGAGATCAACTGCCTCTACCTCCCAAGTGCTGGGATTAACCTCAGGAGCTACCATCACCCAACCCCTTTTAAGTTTTAAAAATTATGTCTATTTATTTTGTATGTGAGGGCATGTGTGGAAGAACAAGAACAACTTGTGGCATTCTCTGATCTTATTCCTCTGTCTGGGTCCCTAAGGCTGAACTCCAACCATCAGGCTTGGCAGCGAGTGCTCTGAGCCATCTTACCAGCCCACCAAACCATTCCGTCATCCTGGAGTGATCCTGTCCATGGTTCACACTTTAAAAGGAGTTTGAACCCAGTGTGAGGAAGAGCCAGGAGGCTGCATTTTCCTCTCAGTCCCCGAGCAATTATGTTGTTCTGAAGCCAGAGATCCTGAGTATGTGGAAGACCGTTCTCCAGATTGTGAGTTTGAGCCTGAGCAGAGAGGGAGGGGAGGGAAAGAGACAGAGACAAAAGGGTTGGAGAAGAGCTGGTTGAAGGAATGAAAATTGTCTGCATGAAAAAGGTCCTTTATTTCCATTTCCTGACTTTGACTTTATCCCTCTGACTTAGAGTGGTCCAAGGGATAACTGTCTATCAGGCTACCCTTTGTCTGGAAATAGGTTTGTCCTGGATGGAAATTGAAGATGTATAACTTACACTACAGATTTGTTATCAATTTCATATTAGACTGTGATGTTCCTAGTACTAGACTATGAGGTATAGGAACCTGTCTTACTGTTTTTTTTTTTATAAAGGTTTATTTATTTTATGTATATGAGTACACTGTAGCTGTCTTCAGACACACCAGAAGAGGGCATCAGATCCCATTATAGATGGATGTGAACCACCATGTGGTTTCTGGGAACTGAACTCAGGACCTCTGGAAGAGCAGTCAGTGCTCTTAACCACTGAGCCATCTCTCCAGCCCTTACTGTTTCTTTTTAATCATGTTTTATTTATTTTATGTGTGCTGTTGTTTTGCTTGCCTGCATGTGTGTCACACTTACATAGTACCCAGGGAAGCCTTTAGAAGAGGGTGTCTGATGTCCTGAAATTGGAGTTACCAAGGTTCGTGAGTCACTAAGTGGGTTCTGGGAATCCAGCCCAGGTCCACTTTTAGCCTTTGAGCCATCTCTCAAGCCCCAGAACACCTTCTTTAAAAAAAATGGGGGGGGGCGCGGGGGGATGTATTTAAGACTCCAATAGGGACACAGGGTGGTGGCACGTGCCTTTAATCACAGTACATCTAGAAGAAGGCAGATCTTGAGAGTTCGAGGCCATCCTGGTTTACATAGACAGTTTTAGGTCAGCCAGGATTATACTGTGAAGCTCTTTAATAAATTCCAATAAAGAGCATTTTCAAAATTCAAAGAACTTGAATATTTCTGTTTGTCTCCTTTCTTTCTTTCTTTCTTTCTTTCTTTCTTTCTTTCTTTCTTTCTTCTCCTTCTTCTTCTTCTCTTCTTTCTTTCATTCTCATATTGCAGCCCGTTAAGGCTGGTCAGAAATGTCTGGTAATTTTCTTCCCTCAATTTAAACTTCTGAGATTACAGGTGTGAGCTGCTGAGAATTTTCAATGATTCATCTGGTCAAGAAACAAAACAAAACAAAAGAAAGCCAACAACAACCAAACTTCTTTTTTAGCCCTGCGAGGCCAGGTTCATCGTATCCTCTTCTCTCCTTTAAGCTGCTACTCCGCCGCCGTTTCTGAAAACAGCCCAGCCCAAGATGCGCGCAGGAAGCAGCTTCCCCAGCTGGGAGGCTTTGGCCCATACTGAGACGCAAAAGCGGCTTTCTAAACTCAATCTTCCCTTCTTCTTTTCAAGTTCTCCTCCTCTTTCTCTCCAGAGAGACAACAGAAATAATTGATCCATCATCCGGGACCAGACACAGATTCCCATGCAAATTCTCTCCCCTCTCCAGACCTCAAAGTTACAATCCTAGAGTGATGGGGGCGGGGGCGCATTTCTTCGGGCCACCTCACCCCTCAGCCAGGTGAGAAGTGAGAGGAGAAATTCTCCATTACAACCCCGGCCCCCTCCCTCTCTCCAGCCACACACACCATCTTTCTGGTGTGGAATCACTTAAAGTTTGGGTAAAACTCCCTTTTCTCCCAGGAGATCAAATCTGGAAGCTTTTAGGAGGCGGAGCCGGGATGGGGAGAGAGAAGGCAAATTCCCCAAAACATTCGTCAGACCTAAGAGTCGTTTCTTTACTCAAAACTGCCCATCACCCCCGCCATTAACTTTCGATTAAGACCTCCTTCTTATGGCAACTAAACTTTACTTTGCATAATTAAGATTTCTCTCGGAAAAGGGGTGGATTGAAACCTCAGCTCCGGGCCTTTCTCCTTCACCTCACGCCCCAACCCCCGCCCCAGTCCTGCAGCCTGGCCTCTGAGTTCCTGAATTTTCTCACTTTGAGGTGCCACTAAACACAAAGAACCATAATGGGCTCCTTTGTGCTCGCTATGGGGCAATTACACCCCGGAGTCCCGGCCCCTTTAAGAGCCTCTTAAAGAGACAGGCTCTCATTTTTCAGAGGGTTACTTTAGGGTGTGTGTAGGGGGAGGGGCAAGGAAAACTTCTAGGAGTCTAGTTTAGGGTGTAGTGACACTGTTACCTCGACTCTGAGAGGGCTGAGAGATATCTTTGCAAGCTATCCACTTACATGTTTTAAAAACATTTTTCTCTGTGTATATATATATATATTTTCTTTTTTTAACGAGATTTTTTTACTTGGTTTTATAAATGGTACTGAAAGGGGGTAGGGGGCAGTGATTAGGGGCAGGAGCAAAGAGCTCGTGTACCTCAGAGGGTTCGGGCTCTAGGGCCACAGATCAGGCTTGAGTTGCCTGAGTCGGACGCCACTTTGAGAAAACGTGTCTCGGGATCTTGCCTGGGCGACTCCGAAGAAATCGCGGACTGAGCAAACAGCTCCTAATATAATAATAGCTTGTCTCTTTAAAAAAGCAGAAGGAGGGGGGGTAGAGTTTTCTTGGCATCTGGTTTCTGATCTCATTATGTTGTGGTCGACCAATCCAGCCCTCGGGGCTGGTCTTCCAGTTTAAATCTGATTGGCCGAGAGCACATTTTGGGACGGTGCAAAGCTCGACGGGGCGGTTTCAAGGATCCCTTTTGAGGGGGGGCTGAGGAGAGGGCGGGGCCGCCAGCGGGGGCCCCCTTGAAACCGACTAATTGGGATCGGAGAGGCCGAGGTGAGGGCTGAAGGAGGCACAAAGGAGTCGCTGGGTAGAGGAGGGTGGGGTGAGGGGAGGCCCAGAGGCTAGAGGAGGAAGAGGAGCTAGGGCAGCGGTGCGCGGCGTCTCCGACCACTCAGTCCGACCCCGGCGAGCCAGCAGGCGGGTGCGCCGCCCCCTCCCCCGCCCGGCCTCCCCAACTCTGCGGCCGCGAGCAAAGTTTGCAAGGAGGCGCGGGAGGCGGCCGGGCAGCTAGGCGGCAGCGGGGAAGGCGCGCGGTCTCTGGGTTGGGGGCGGGGGCTGGGGGGCGCCCAGGAGCCGAGTGGGGGGCGGCGGCGGCCAGCATGCGGGCCCGCAGCGCCCTGCCCCGCAGCGCCCTGCCCCGCCTGCTGCTGCCACTGCTGCTGCTGCCGGCCGCCGGACCGGCCCAGTTCCACGGGGAGAAGGGCATCTCCATCCCGGACCACGGCTTCTGCCAGCCCATCTCCATCCCGCTGTGCACGGACATCGCCTACAACCAGACCATCATGCCCAACCTTCTTGGCCACACGAACCAGGAGGACGCCGGCCTGGAGGTGCATCAGTTCTACCCGCTGGTGAAGGTGCAGTGCTCGCCCGAGCTGCGCTTCTTCCTGTGCTCCATGTACGCTCCGGTGTGCACGGTGCTGGAGCAGGCCATCCCACCGTGCCGCTCCATCTGCGAGCGCGCGCGCCAAGGCTGCGAGGCGCTCATGAACAAGTTCGGCTTCCAGTGGCCCGAGCGCCTCCGCTGCGAGCATTTCCCGCGTCACGGCGCGGAGCAGATCTGCGTGGGCCAGAACCACTCGGAGGACGGAGCTCCTGCGCTACTCACCACCGCGCCACCTTCTGGGCTGCAGCCCGGCGCGGGTGGCACCCCGGGCGGCCCTGGCGGTGGTGGCGCGCCCCCGCGCTACGCTACTCTGGAGCACCCTTTCCACTGTCCCCGCGTCCTCAAGGTGCCGTCCTATCTCAGCTATAAGTTTCTGGGTGAGCGCGATTGTGCCGCGCCCTGCGAGCCCGCACGACCCGACGGCTCCATGTTCTTCTCGCAGGAAGAGACTCGTTTTGCCCGTCTCTGGATCCTCACATGGTCGGTGCTGTGCTGCGCTTCCACCTTCTTCACGGTCACCACCTATTTAGTGGACATGCAGCGGTTCCGCTACCCAGAGCGGCCCATCATCTTTCTGTCCGGCTGCTACACCATGGTGTCAGTGGCCTACATCGCGGGCTTCGTGCTCCAGGAGCGCGTGGTGTGCAACGAGCGCTTCTCTGAGGACGGTTATCGCACGGTGGTGCAGGGCACTAAGAAAGAAGGCTGCACGATACTCTTCATGATGCTTTATTTCTTCAGCATGGCCAGCTCCATCTGGTGGGTGATTCTGTCCCTCACCTGGTTCCTGGCAGCCGGTATGAAGTGGGGCCACGAGGCCATCGAGGCCAACTCGCAGTACTTCCACCTGGCCGCCTGGGCCGTGCCGGCCGTCAAAACCATCACCATCCTGGCCATGGGCCAGATCGACGGCGACCTGCTGAGCGGCGTGTGCTTCGTGGGCCTCAACAGCCTGGACCCGCTGCGGGGCTTCGTACTGGCGCCGCTCTTCGTGTACCTGTTCATCGGCACATCCTTCCTGCTGGCCGGCTTCGTGTCACTCTTCCGCATCCGCACCATCATGAAACACGACGGCACCAAGACGGAGAAGCTGGAGAGGCTCATGGTGCGCATCGGCGTCTTCTCGGTGCTCTACACGGTACCGGCCACCATCGTCATCGCCTGCTACTTCTATGAGCAGGCCTTCCGCGAGCACTGGGAGCGCTCGTGGGTAAGCCAGCACTGCAAGAGCCTAGCCATCCCCTGCCCGGCCCACTACACGCCCCGCATGTCGCCCGACTTCACAGTCTACATGATCAAATACCTCATGACGCTCATCGTGGGCATCACGTCGGGCTTCTGGATCTGGTCCGGCAAGACGCTGCACTCGTGGAGGAAGTTCTACACGCGTCTCACCAACAGCCGGCATGGCGAGACCACCGTGTGAAGCGGTCTCGCCTGCCGGGCGCCCCCCTCTCCCAGGTCCGGACTGCACCGTGCCCTCCTTCACTCGGGAGGGGGGGTGCACCCCACGCACTCCTATTTTATTTTTTTAAATAAAGAACGGTAAAAAAAAAACAACATTTTATTTTAGGTCGCTTTTTAAAAAGAACTCTGCCCAACATACCCCTACCAGGTTTGTAATTAAAACTGTAAATAGTCTTTGTAAATTTAATTATATATTTTCTATTTAAAAGAAAAAAGGAAAAAAAAAAAAGATCAACGAGGGCGCCAGGGCTGAAGAATGGGGTGGGGGTGGGGGAGGAGGTCTCGCCTTTTCTAAGTGCCCTTTTAAAAGCCGCCCTGTACTCTGGTTCGAATTTTTTTTGGTGATTTGGCAGGGCTGGGCCTGCTGGGAGAGGCACCTAGCCTGCTCGCTATTTTTGTTGGCTTAAAGGAGTTGGGAGTTAGTTCCACTCAACTTCTATAAAAGCCAAATTTGCAAGCCTCCTCACCGACGCGGGGCCTGTGGAAGCTGTTGGGTATTTTTTAACAAGACTTGGATTCGTTTTTGTTTTATTTTATTTCCCGTTCTCCCCGCTCCACCCCCCCCCACTCCGTTCTCCCTCCTCATTTGTTCTGTCTCCCCCCCCCTCGGTATCTGGAAACCTCCCAATCCAGATGCAGACGTGGAAAAAACATACCGCTTTTAGGGAGAGGGCGGAGATGTGGGGAGGAATGGCCTCCACCACCCTAGCCCACTCTCCGTGGGCACGGAGATCCTTCTGTGGTTTCAGCTCTGGCCTACGCGGAGAGAATGGGCAACAAAACGCTTTGTGAAGTTTTGACATCCCCCCAGTGCACACACCATTTTAAGAACCACCCACTTTCCCTGGGTTTTGGGGGTACCACTAGCCTCTGTATTTGCAAACCCTGGGATCTTCTGCGCTTCCGTTCTCTTCTCTCCCGGTAGTCTGCTCTTCCGCAGTGGAATCCAGGTTAGCTGTTTGTAGGGTTGGGTTGTGTGTTATGTGTGGGTTTTTGTTCGTGTTGTTTTTCTTTTCCA